>JAPFBL010000018.1:2722500-3269276 GCA_026182355.1 Hermatobates lingyangjiaoensis | reverse complement strand
ATTAAATTGTCTGCCCAACGAATATCAGTCAAGGATAAAAATGCAGTCTAAGTAATGTAGCTAAGACCATTTGTGGGAGGTCACGCAGAAATACATTCGCACACGCACACACACACATACAGAAACGAAATTAATGAAACACATAGTTATCACCTGTGTTCAACGCTTCCTCTACCACTATCGTATCACTCTGATTAAATTTGAAACCGTAGCTCCTATATACATTTTTTTCCTCATGGTTAAAATATATATCAACGTTGGGTATGAAAGGTTTATTTGAAATGGAAATCAAATTGATTCCTGATAAACATTTTCTATTTCCAGATATATAGATATACAAAAATATAGCAATAATACAAAAATTCAAGTGATTCACCACTTGTATTCACTTGTTCTCTTGACAACGTGGTGTACGAGAGAGACATCAGAGATTTTATTCCCTACCTTCCGTGGTGAGTTACTTGAATATATATATATATATATATATTTATATCGGTTGTATTATTCACAAGGTCTTCCCTTCTAATATTGGTTTTATGGATAGATTCAGCATTGTTTCGAGGAGCACCTTAATTACTATGCACCTAGCCGCAAGTGCTCCTCGAAACCAAGCTGAATATATATATATATTATATATATATATATATTTATATATATAATTAAACACCACAATAAACAAATATATATTAATTACAATGCTTTATATTTGTTTATTGTGGTGTTTAACTCATATATTATATCAAGAGTTATTGTTGATTATTAATTTTTACAAATATATATATATATAATAATGATATATACATATATATAATATATGTATTTATATAAATATATATGTAAATTTACGGTAGAAATCCTTCATTAATATAAACAGTATTCAAAATAGAACCAAAGATAGCTTGAAATCTGTTTTTTTTTATAAATCGTCTCAATTTTCATGAATACCCCTTTTGTCAGAACAATATTACATATTTTCCACAGTTGAGACGGTTCAAATGATCACTATCATTAAGACTTAAATGATTTCTTGACAGAATTCGTTTATAAGCAAAGTTACGACATTACTCTTTTCCGAATTCACTTAAAGAAGTATTCATGATCTTATGATGAATGGTGGTTATTTAAAACAAGTCAACTATAGCAAATATGTTATATACCACTGCCAAGAATTGATTAAAAATGTTAAGTGGGCTATAAAAGAAAATTTAGAAACTTGTTGAGAAACTTTTTGAGAAACGGGTATCGGCTAAATTTGCTATGATTTTTAATAATATATGCACATATATAACAAGATATCAGAATAAACTAACAGCTCTTCGTCAGAGTCACAATTGAGCTTAATTAGATTAAACCAGTCCAATTTTACTTGTTTCATTTCGAGATTTACTCTGACAAAACCTGTGTTTTGTCTGAAAGATCTTCATCTCATTTTTGCATTTCTTACTGTTTTTAACGTATATATATATATATATATATATAACTCAGTACAAAAAAAGAAAAACATAAAACAAGGCGTACACCACTCACTACTATATTTAGATTAGCGTCATCATCAGGTAGAAGTACTCCTGCGAGCAGCCGGGGCATATATATGTATATATATATACACTTTTTCGTTGGGAATACGATCCGAAACGGGCAAATATAGTTCAATGTAGATAACAAAACATAGAGAAATCAAAAGCACACACTTACAGTCTCTAATTTATGGTTTGAACCGTCTCCTGAAGACGGTGCAAACCGAAAATTTGAGACTGTAAGTGTGTGCTTTTGATTTCTCTATGTTTCTTTTTCTACATTGAACTATATATATTTATATACCAAAAAAATTCTAGTTTTTACCCGTTTAGTTTTCCTATTAAATTAAGAAAACTTCAACTCTCTTACCTCATGCACTGCCGTCATTGACGCTGGACCCTTTCGGACATTGTCCAACAACACCGACGGCAGTATTCAAGATTAGATGGTATAACCTTGCAAAGTTAAAAGTTTTCAAAAGTAAACTATTTAAACCTATTGCATATCTTTATTTAGTTTACTGTTGAGATTTTGTGTATATGCATATATAATTATGTGGAGCTGTCCAGTGGCTTTCGTCTTCTCGCTACTCAACTTCCCTTCCTGAGGACTACTGTTAAAAGGGTTGAAATATTGAATGTGACTCCTAGTATCTGTTTTTCACTTATGTTTTAATCGCTGCAGTGGGTTATGGCTCTTCTGACGTAGGAACTAATGGTAGCTTGTTTATACCTACTTCAGAAGAGCCATAACCCACTGCAGCGATTGGAGCAGCATACACAAAGAACTTGATAGGACCACCCAGGTGCTGGTCAATAATGGCTACTCCAATAAAGGTGTGGAGAAAGAAATCGCTAAACACATGGACAAGTGGTATTCCCGAGGTGAGAAAGTCGAACAGGTCAAGGGTGAAACGACACCTCTATACTATCGTTGCTACATGTCCACACAATACAAACAAGATGAACAAGCTTTGTAAAAAATCATAGTGTGCCATGTGAAGACGATTAACGAAAGGGACACGCTACGTCTTAACATTTAATATAATAATAAAAAAACGTTCATTACTTCACGACTTTTCGTTAGTTAGTAGTTAAAAATTATAATAAATTTTTATTATAATAATAAAAAAACGAGCAGCTTGCTAATAACAAATAATTGCAAAAAGGAGACAACTGAAGTTCAGAGGAGCCATGACGTATATCAATTTATTTGTAAAGAAGCGGACTGAGCAACCCTACCATCATGCACCACGCTACTGGAGCACAGAGTTATTGGAGCATTTAAATTTGGTTGAAGGATAACATCTGGTTTGGTATTGAAAAAGAGAGGTGGGTATGAGGTGTATTTTAAAGGCCGATAAAAGTGGAAGGAAAGGAAATGAGCTACGTTTGCTCCCTTTCTTTGCTTTTTTTCACGCGCTTTAAAATATCCCTATTGTTTCCCTTGTTTTTCAAAACCAGGCCGGTGTCTACTTCACATCTTTCAGTTGGATACTCTAAAAAGACTAATTGTTTTGGTTGAAATTTAAAGATTCTATTAAAATTTATGGATTTCTTACTATGTTTGTAGCATAATTTGTACATATAATTGTAAACATTCAGTAAAACACTGACTACGTCTGGCATGTCGAACGCGAGACGTATTATTCACGGCACGGCCTTGATATGCCTGACCGAATTCATCTTTCTCGCGTTATCTTTTTTCTGATATCGGCTGTTCCATAAACAATTGATAGAATTATTGATAGTAGTATGCGTTTTCTCTGTTTGCATTACTAGTTCAACACCCATCGCATCACCAACGGATAAAATAACTTTTTGATAATTTTACATATACATATATATACCAATATCAAACCACAACATGAAATGGAGAAACAAGACTAAGATCTTTCAACCATAAGAAGCGGTCTTCATCAGAGTCAAAAACCCAACTAAGAAGAATACCACTTGTTACGGTTGAAAGATCTTAGTTTTTTCTGGGATTTTTAGTGTAAACTGAAAATTCCTTTTTCCTTAATATATAAAAATTTTGAGTTATGATGCAATCTGAAAGGTTGTGAGGAAGATACAGGTCATACTGTTTGACGAATCAAAATGAAATTGTACCTAAAATATATCATTATTTGGGGAATGAGATGAGATGAGATAAAACGTTTATCCAAACTTAGGTTTTGAAGCAACAGCTACCACGGGGTCAATACCTGTTTGGTATATGAGGTGTACCTGAGCTTTTCGGCCATTACGCACATTTTCACTAATAAACTAGGCTAACACCTTTTTTACGTGGAAGCTCTTTCACAAATCTAAGAAGAAGCAAGCCCTAGCCTAAGGTAAGTGGACCTCTCAGAAACGAGTTTCACGACCAATGTTCTTGAGGCCAATATTTTCGACCTGGCAACTCCTAAGCAATATGTAATGTGCGTTCAGATCATACACATCAGATAGAAGAGCTCTGCTAATGTTTAGTTAACGAAAGCAACGGCTTAGTCAATCATTAGCAGCAATTTCTCCCTACAACCAGGGAGACTCCTCCCCATGACAGCCCACTCGTAATGCCCAGCAGCAGGGCGAAAATGCAGAAGATACATACTTAGGTATCAGAGGGACTATCTCACATAAGTAAGGAGCCCTTCTTACCTTCAGCAACTTTAGCATGCAAATCTTTTTTTATACACACAAATTTTTTTAATGATCAAATAATATTTATCCTTAAGTCAGGTTAATAAGTTCGACTGTAGAAACGAAGATCAGAGACTCAAACATTCATAGTGACATCCTTAGCCTCATTAGGAGGAGACGAATTTCGAAGAAGACGTAAACCGTACCTCCCCACTATTTACCATATGTGGTTAAAGTTTACAATATGGTACTCATTAAAGATCATTACACTAAAAATGTTGAATGAGTAAAATGTGGTTCATAAGTATCATAGGAACCATAATATCGCTGATACGAGTCTTGCGTAAATGTAAATAAGCTCATACCAGTAATACGAGTCATAATGATAAAATCAAGTGCCTGTCTGTCTGTTCGACTACAGAAAGGCCAAACAACAACCAATTTTATGGAAAGGTTTCATCTTCTTAAAAATTGTCTCAGATGTTTTAGTATAAAAACGTGAACATTTCAGGTGATAAATAATTAAAATTTGTGTTAATATATATAAGAAGTTGCGTTTTTTACACTTTTTAGATCGCTTTAACGATCATTAGTCTACGCGACTAATTAACCAAAGTTATATTATTTATTACATCTTGAAATCTGATATATTCTACAACTCTTAAACTGGTTTGGACTTATGGACTCAAATCTGGAGAACAACCAAGCGTACAAAAAATACAAAGGATCCAAATAACCTAATCTATAATCCTTCGCAAAATTGTACGAATTCCCTTTTATGCTTCATAACGATCTTGAAACTTGATTTATCCACCAAGAAACTCCATCCTGATACCACCATTTGATGAATCCTTACCCATCCATCTGAATCCTTACCCATCCATCTGAATCCTTACCCATCCATCTGAATCCTTACCCATCCATCTGAATCCTTACCCACCCATCTGAATCCTTTTATTCAGCAATTATTATCGCACTAGATTCATGCCAACCCTGTTGGTATATGCGTAATACGAGTTTTTGAAAGAGTTGAAAACCCCGAGATCAGTTCAGCAATCCTAACTAACAAGACTTGCTAGAAGTGATAAGAAAAATTTATTTACATGAAGTGCTACCCATGGATGAATCATGGACCACTATTACTTGTTACCTCTCTAAGCGTAGTTGTAAAATAACAATAAATAAATAAAATTACACCTTGAAGAGTTCTATGTGGATACTATTTAGATCGAGTCTACATCAAAACATGTAATTTTATAAATTATATAAAAAATTGATAACAAAATGCTCAGATTAAAATATTTAAAAAAACAAACGACTGCATAGAAAATATGACAAGTCATAGTTGACCGCGAATTCATCATTTATAGTTTGGTTCAATTATTTTATAGTTTGATCATTGATTGTTATTTCACGTGCTTACGTGAAATCTTGTATATACATGATATATATAATATCATGTTATCATATATATAACATGAAAACTCAGAATCAGTTTCACTCTGACGAAGACCGCTTTTTTCGATTGAAAGATCTTAGACATTTTTCTGTTTCATACTGCGGTTTAGACGTTATATATATAATAACGGTTAAATAAATAGCAATACAAAAGAACGAGATACTTATTTAACAGTTAATAATTTGTCCGATTTGGACTGTTTCAGTATTACATATGTATGTGTAACATAATTACCTCTGTGGCACGAGCAACCTGATAATATCTTAGTAACAAGTAGTTATTGTAAATCATTTATAACAATTCATAACAAAAATTTTCGAATGTTAAAATTCATAAATAAGTTTTGATTTAGAACGATATAATCGAGTAACAATTTACATCTTCACATTTTTGAAACATAGTGCTCAGAATATTGACAAGTAGAAAAAAAAACTATTTGAAAACTTACGACTAGGAGGAAAGTGGTGGCGAAGACAAGAGCGGAGAGGCAGCGCATGTTGAGAGAGTCTGAGGACTACTGGTAGACTGGCAGGAGGGCACCTCCCTCCAGCAGCCGGGAATCCCGCCAGCCGCATGGTGTGCTCTTAAACCGATTAGTGTTAAATCTCTTCAAGTAGTTATTATCATAAATACACTGACATCAGGGCTTTAACTAAACAAAACGACGAGTTTAATAAAAAAAAATCTGGAGTGGTCTACACTCACATTTACTAGAAGTAAACGAATCGTCAAACCCATTAGTAAAAATAGCTAATTGAATTCAGTGTTACTGACGTGCAGACGCGTTACCGAACTATATGGTCAAAGTAGCTGATAAATTAAATAACCTCATTAATTTTAATTTACATCCATTTGTCAACTACAAGGAAAACTTCATTATTTTTTCATCCCAATCCAACAAGTTCTGAAGGTTGAACTTAATAATTTCCCTTTTTAGTGTAATATTGCTCTTTTTATTCTAAGTTTTTGAATTTTATATTATACAAATTTAATAATAAGACTACATTTAATAAATAAATTTATAAGACCAGATGAAATTAGTACCCATTTAGTTTCTATATAAAAAGTTACCAAATGTTTCAGTATTACAGAAAAAGAAAAGAAAGAAAGTTACTTTCCAATGATCTCTCTATTAGATATTATTATGATTTGTCAAACGGTGCTACTTGTCAAGTACTCAAAATATTTTTGATATTAACCCTCCCATTTATATTACCGAAAATCATTGAAATTGGATTTAGGGAGACCTATTAAAGAAAAAATCTATAAAAAATATAAATTACTCTATTCGAGTTTACTTTTATATATATTATACTGACTAATCGAAAAAATGACCATCTTTATGTTAAAAAGGGACAATATACTACATGTATTGGCTCAAAATGCTACGTATACTACGATTATATATTATAGCATAATTTTATTTAAAAACGTACAACTGTATATTAAATCTCCTTTTTAACTATTATTTAACCAAATTAGTAGAACTAAATGAAAGGTATGTAACATCTGTATCTAAAAAGAAAGATTCAATTACACGTGCATTATATTATACACAAAACTATATTAAACACTTGTAAATTTATTTGGCGTAAATTTATTTGGCTAGGGTATAAGAAATGAACGTTAAGCTAATATAAAGAAATTCAACAAGTGTTAGTAGCCAATGCCCACCCTTGGCTGGTGATCCATTTGGTGACTTACTGACCAGTACAGGCGTACTTCTGCTTGCAACTCTAGTCATCATCCTGGGGATGGTCGAGGGCGGGTAGTACAAATGCAACAAGTAGAACAAATAGCAATTATTCTTTCGAATTTTCAGTTTCGCGTTTTTAAGGCTATCGTTCCTAACTTTTTTTTTATTGTTAACATCAATTTAATATTAACTAAAAAAAATTTCAACCATGTAAAAAATTTAATTCTGAAGAACAAAAATGGTGAGTTAGAACACTTTTTTGGTGATCAATAGTTTTTGCATAAGACAACATTGCCCCGAAACAATAAGGATTGCAAGAGGACTATGCTTGCTTATGCATGGTATCAATACTAAATATACCATTAGTTATCAGTATACACAGGCTACGACTTCGAGTATCAAAGTCTGTAATGCACTGAATTCCCATTACTATATTCCTCTTCTTGTTTTCTATTTTGTTTGTTTTTGGATTTTTTTCTCTTTATCTGTTATTTATATTTATTATATATTTGCTCTCAGTTGTTATTATTTAGTTGTTAATAACAAGAAGCATTGCTAATGCCTATATTTTTAAGAGCCAGGTTAGTTCAGTGACTAAAGTACACGTCTCTGAACTGATAGGACCAGAGTTCGGTCCCCACCTGGCCCTCAATTTATTCATGCGGGAGGTGAATAAATCTGAGCATGTCGTCGCTTGGAGAAGGACGTTAAACCGTCGGTCCCGAGCCTGTACGATGTCAGGTACTCGCTAAAAATCCTTACTCTAAATACACTTGAGTTAGGCAACATTTAGGACTCCCAATTTAGAATCAATCTTCATTGTGTGGTATCACAAAAGGCCAATGCCGGCATAGATGTGTTCCCTTGTGGGACTGCCACTGCAGTCTAACGTAACCTACTAATGCCTGCCAATTATAAGAACACTTGTAAAGAAAAGAACAAAAAAATCTGGAGTGGCCTACACTCAACTTTACTATAAGTAACTTAATATCAAATTTCATGGTATGTAATATATAACATCTCTTTTAGGCATAATGTGAACATCTAAATGGGATATGATTTAGTCTTTCATTCCTGAGGTAGTAGAGATAGTGATTGAAGGACATATATAAGCTTATTTTTGTATATCACACAGCTGATGCAAATAATTTCATTAGTATAACTACAGCAGTAATAACATTTTTGAAAAACCCATGTGAACATTTCTAGAAACGAAATATTCTCCTACAAGAGAACATGGCTTTTGTTCAAATAGCCAGTGGATTTCTTACATCGTTTACTTGACATCCTTCTATATTGAATATTAAAGTAAAATTTTCAAATTAAAAACAGGAAAATACCCTTTTCTTCTCTGAAAAACATCATAAACAGCTAAGAAAATGTTGTTTTAAGGTGATTTATAATTAAAGATGTACGATAATTACATTTATTAATCTCTAAACGAAAGATTTCAATTTTGAATTATCTTTTACATTTTTGGTTTTTTACAGAATTATTATACTTTGAATTTTATAGCTTCTTAGTATTTAATAAGATCATTTGCCTTCCTCTTTGTCAAATAACATATATACGAATTTTTTCTGAGTGTGTGTTATCATTTTCCTGCACAATATTATTCCTCTTATATCTCATATAAGTCAATAAGCAATTTAAATTCTTCCTGTATAATTATCGATTTTATCTCAGTGGAATCGCTCAAAAAATTTCTAAGTCAATGTAAACAATGAAAAAAAATATAAAAAATTCGACAAGTGTAGCAGGTGATCTCTTAGTCTAAGATAAACAAACAGTTTTTATAGCGTTATTGCTCTTTCCCATAATTGAAACTTCATGATTTTTTTTTATGAATTGCTAATTTTTTGTTCCATTTTTTGTCAAATTTTTATTATTTTTTAAAGATCCGTTTAGCGTCAAAAAAACATTTTCTGAAAATAGAAATCGTACTGTAACGCCCCATTAGCGAATGTAATTTTTAAAAAAATTATCTCAATTCATTCTACACATAATGTTCTATTTATAGGCATAGTTTCATTCTTGTCCGTCAAACAGTATGGCTTGTATCGCTCTCACAAGGTTTGAGATTGAATTATAATTCAAAATTTGTACATTTTATTGAAAAAAAATATTTTCTGTTGTTTTAAAATTCTGAATATATTTTTCGTTTGTTCCATTTGTAACCTCAAAGATAATGTCAAAATTTCAAAACTCTAGGGTTATTAGTTTAGGAGAAATAAATGTTTTAAAAAAAACGGTTTTTGGCAAAAAAAGTGACTTTCCCATCATGCATAATTCTTCCCAAACAATAGGGATCTTCGTCTTTATGGGGCCCATTTTTGTGTAAAATATCAACTTCATCCATCAAAGATTCTGGACCGTAGCCTGGTAACAAGCAATGCTAACACACTCATCCACCCACCCACCCACACACACACAGACATCATCGTAAAAACGTCATAAAACGACTTCTGGGACCTCAAAACATGTAATTCCGTCAAAATCTCGAGATCGAATTTTTCCCGATCACTATACTTTACTTATAGTAAAGTAAAAATCACATATAATGCATAGAATATTATTTTGTGTTACTATGAAATAATAATTATTTCACTTCTTGATCATGGACTACGTTCAGAGCCATCAATCATGGTGGAGCTAACAATGAACGTAACGTACAACGTAAATATAAGAATTAGAATTTTTTTATTTTTATGAAAATCAAAGATGTGCTCGTTTCATGTTAAAACAAAAATGAATGTTACTAATTTTTAAAAGATGGTTTATTACTGAAGTATGTCCAGGTCACTTTTAATAATTTAAAAGATGGTTTATTACTGAAGTATGTACAGGTCACTTTTAATAATGTTCACTTATTTTTTCTCCAAGAATTGAATAGGAGTTTGAAGGCAACTCGTTTAAAGTGTTCACAAACATCATATCTAAACATGGGAGTCTTCGCCTTTATATAAATACTTTATTATAAACCATGTTCTCGAGGTGACTACCATTGAGCTCTCTGCTCTTCTTGAAGTTGTCCATTTAGTCCCCATATACCTAACGACTAAGATCATCATTCTGGGTGGCTTCTTTGACTTCCACCATGAGCTTTAGCTTTTCTACATATCTTAAAGGTAATTCTAACTAATTTTCGAGGAACAAAGACCTGGTTGGCTCTACCCACCCCAATTAGTTTCACGTGGCTGATATCTTTTAGCACATCCCAAGACAGTTTCAAGGTGTGCAAGCTTTCCCTATCCTGCTGTAACCACGATTTTTATCAATAAAATTCAAATAGTTATCACCAATATTCCATTTGGTTCTTAAAAATAAAATTAAAAAATTTCAACTACTCGACAGAAAGAATATAATATGAACACTTGACTACATTTCAAAGAATTCATAAATTTATCAAAGAGAAGCTGGTCAACAAACAACTGGAACAATCATCGACGATTGGAGTATCTCCTACCACTGGCTTTGAGTAAATGTTGGTTTTAAATGTTTTGAAGGGCGATATTTATTTAAAAAATAATAAATAATATGTTATCTTACAATGATATTTAACTATTATAAAGCATACCTTAATATATAAACTGCTTTTGTTTAGTGTAACAGTCAACGGTGAGATGATTTCATAATGCATTGATTTGATGATTCATTGGAACTTTGACAATTCGAGGAAATCAATTTATATTCATAAGCAGTGAACATTATTCATTACGTGGCTTCAAGAGTATAGTAAAATCTTAATGTTCACATCAATAAACCTGAGTACAATACAAACCTAAGTTACATGAAAGTAAATAACACTCTGTTTAGGGCTGGGAAATAGACTCGATAATCCTTTAAAACCAATATATTTTTTTTTTCAAAAGGAATCAGAAAAAATCGAATGAAATATCTTAAAAACTACAATTGAAAAATATTAACAATTCATAAATGACTTAAATATTATAATAAATATAAATTCAAATCGAAAAAATAGAGTCCCATTGACCAAAAAAAAACTTCAGAAACTCAATTTATAAAAGTTTTTCACTTATAAAAAATGAATAAATGAGTATTTTATCTTTCATGTTTTATAACGACTACGTTTCGTACAATAAAACCACTTAGCTATATACTTTTAACATTTTGCTTGTAAATATGTTTTGAAAGAGTGAGTAACATGTTTTTAT
Organism: Hermatobates lingyangjiaoensis; assembly: GCA_026182355.1. NCBI lineage: Eukaryota > Metazoa > Arthropoda > Insecta > Hemiptera > Hermatobatidae > Hermatobates > Hermatobates lingyangjiaoensis. The sequence goes on along the minus strand of JAPFBL010000018.1, from coordinate 3,257,804 downwards.
TCAAAATCATAAAATCAGTATTATAGGGTAACAGTATCCGGCCATTATTTTTGTACTAGTCAACAGAATGTTTTCTTAGAACCATAAGGCGCACGTCTTCCCTCAGGAAGGACGACAAGCCGTCAGTTCAGAGCCTGTAGGATGTCAGTTACTCAAAGATCGCTAATTTAAATATACTTGAGTTAGGAGAATTTAGGACTTCTGATATAGAATGCACACTGTAAAGTGGTTGGCTCATAACTTGAGTGGGTGCCACATAATAAATGAGCCTAAATAAGCACTAAGAGGTGTGGCCTTGGTTGTCAATCATTTATATTTAAGTGAGATGAGATGTGTTCTTTGCGCCTTTGTTTTAATGTGATTCATGTTTTCTTCATTGAATGCTAAGTCTCTGCGTGCACTTTTTAAAAGTTTATAAACATCCCACACTTCTAATATTGCGTATTTTTTGGGTTTTAAAATGGCGAAAGTATGACTCATTATGCTTCTGCCCCCTTTGGAACCATGGAGGTCCAATGGATTGTGGTTTTCACAAGTGGTCATCCATCCCAGCACCAACCACGCCCAATGTTGCTTAACTTTGGTGTTCTAATAGGAACCAGTGTATTCAGTATTCTTCACGTTTTTCACTTCTGTACCTTTCAGCCCATTTTCACGGTGATTTGTTGATGGTTTCACGGGTTTGTTGAACAGTGCGTTCTTACAGGAGAATTACACCTTTCCTCTGAGGTCCACCACGTTTCTCAATTATGGCATGCATGAGTAGTATTGGCTGTTTACTGTACGCTATTATTAGAGATAATCGGTACCTTCAGCGTCCGAAAACACCCTCTACATGACAGAACCAACTTCGTCTCACTGACTTTCGAACGAGTATGAACCATTCTACCAACTTGTAAAAATTTCCTCCTAAGATACAACTTTCACAATACACTTAAGTCATTTATATTAGTTCGTATTTCACATTCTGTAAGTAAAAAAAAATAATCAGTGAGCGTTGTTTAAGCAATATCAAAATTTCTAATGAAGTGGGCATCATGAAAAATTAATTTTAGATTATAAACACTGTTGATCCACCATGTTATTAGGATCCATCCAGTTTTGCTAACTTAGAGTTCTAAAATTTACAAATTTGTCCTAAGAGCTGTTTTTTTTTATCAATTCGTCTCTGTAATTATTGAATGGCTAAATAATAACCTCTATTATGCTTATTTTATTATAAGGAATAATATTTTAATAATGATTTCCAATATATGTTTTCATGGCCTACTCTTATTATCCCTGACTCTAAGTGCTGTTCTAGACACTTGAGTGGATCTTAAGTGTAGGTGACGTATTATTTCGTACCTATTTTAGTTATGTCCAAGACACATTCCCGGCTGGTTCTACATTGGGAGTACTAAGTTTGACCATGTTATAATAGGGATCTTTAAGGAGTATCTGGCATTGTGCAGGTTTGAGGCAGTAGTTTTACTTTTACATCCTTTCCAAGTACTCAAGATTTGGCAACTTCCACATGTAATAGTTTCCATCTTCTGTATGAAACTTTGCATCTCCCGTATATGGGCGTAATTAAAATTAAAATATACAATCTTCCAACCTAAAGGGAAGTAAGCTAACTGTTAAATCACATGTGTAAATTAAAATAAAAACTCCAAGCTGTTGTAAGTTTCTCCCTAATCTTGCCAGTACTTGATTTTTAAAAGGTTTACCTTTATAAAAACAGTTATTGATTTGCTTTCAGCTTCACTATAATAGTACAAGTTAGTTTTAGCGGATAGCAGGGGAGACATTTGGATGAGTCAATGGCTCATTGTCAGCCTGACCCTGCAATGCAATTAGCCTTTCATTGTCAGCTCTCCGTGTCACTTGTACACCTCTACAGACTTCCGCTCAATTCTTCCTCAACTGCTTTCTCACCATTCTTAAAGGTCGAAGAGTAAAAACTAATGTTTTCAACTTTCTTTGTAGACATAAAATTATCTTTATACTTGACTATCTGCTGTGCATTCTCACTTGGTTTTATTATTCCTGGTAACATCATCTTATTTTGGATGACCCTAGGAAGGATTCTCAGATTGATTTTATATCTATTGGTTAATCTTACAGTGAACAATTTCTTTTTCATTTTGATAATATACTTTTTTTTAAATATCATTAATTTTGGAGTAATTTGGTTTTAAAAAAACACATATTTGCGCCCATAAATACTTCTCAAAACTTTAAAAATTATTATATGAAAAGTAGGGAATGCTATTCATCTCCTTCCAAAAAAAAGTACGGGAAAACAGTCTTCCCGTACTTTTAACTATATTAAGAACAAATCTGGAATGGCCTACATTCAACTTTATTATAAGTAAATATAATATAAAATTTCTTGGGTATAAAATGTCCCATTTAAACATAAAATAAATGTCGATATGAGAGATGTTTATTAGTATTTCATTCATGGAGGCCGTACAGATAATGATTGAACCAGTTATCAATACACACGCTTATTTTTGTATATCAACTAATGTATATAATATCCTTGGTATTACTACAGCAGTAATAACACTTTTGTAAAGTCAAAGAAAAAAAAAGATATGAAATAATCTGTTATTTCAGTTATGTTCCCGTAACCAGTAACCATACATAGCCATCCGAAACAACATTACATGGCCACTGGATCTGATGCGTTTATTATTTATCTCATGTTCTTCCACATTGAATATTTAAGCCAAAGTCAGTTACACAAACAAACACACACACACACACACACACACACACACACACACACACACACATTTACAAAAACAATAAAACAACCACAGTCTCAAATTCTTGGTTGTGCCTGCGTGCGTCGGAGTTTATTTAAATGCATAAAGTGAGTGCCCAGAAAGATATAAGGATGGAACAACACACAGACATCATCGAAAAAACCTGATAAGAAGACTTAGGGGACTCTAAAACATGTAATTCCCATAAAATCAAGAGATCGAATTTTTTCACGGTAACTATACTTTACTTACAGTAAAGTAAAAAATAAAAGAGACAAATTTTGAAGTTAAAAAAATGAGACTAGCAATCAATAGTGTACGATATCAACTAAAAGGGGCTCAGGAACTCCTCAAGGTAGAGATAAATGATAACCTATAAAGCGCTGACTAGTATATAATGTTACGGATCGAAATCTGAGACACGTGTGCACTTGCTTAAAGCTCATCATCAAAACATTTGGTGTGTAAGGTGAGGTTAAAGGAGCCAGGTTAGCTCAGTAGTTAACGTACTCGCCCCTGAACTGATAGGACTGGGTTCGATCCCCACCTGGCCGTCGATTTATCCATGCGGGAGGTGAATAAATCTTGGCTCATCGTCCCTCGGAGAAGGACGTTAAACCGTTGGTCCCGAGCCTGTACGATGCCAGGTACTCGTTAATGATATCTACTCTAAATACATTTGAGTTAGACAAAATTTAGGACTCCCACTGTAGAATCAATATACTACATTCTAGAATCAATCAATCTACATTGATGGTAGATTGATACATTGTATCAATTGATACAAAAGATACAAAGATACAATCAACTAGAAGAGGCTCAGAAGCTCCTCAAAGTAGAGATTGTATCTTTGTGATACATTGTATGGTATCACAAAGGGCCAATGCTCGGCCTACGTGTGTTCTCTTGTGGGACTACCACTGCAACCTAACCTAAGGTGTGGTTAATTTAATTTTGTTAGTTATAAGACTAGTAGATAAATAATTATAAAACCATTACATATATATAAGCTAAAAATATAAGTTCTTGTGTTATTGGAACCTCAGAGATTAGTATAATTTAAATTAGAAATGAATATACCATCTTACCTCGTGTATAGCTGTTGATGTCAGAGGAATCTATTTCAGAAGCTCCTCATTTTGAAGAACAGCTGAACTTGATCTGACATCTGAAACAAAATTTGAAGCGTTAGTTTCTTTTGAAAAAGGACAGGTCGTCTGGGAACAGACCAAACAACCTCTAGAGGCAGTGATGCAAGAAGGACGCGGAGAGTGATGAACCCACCAGCAGCGAAGGGGTTTGGGCCACAAACTTAGGATACCGACCTGGTTGATAGTTAAACATTGTTTTCAGTTTACTTGACTATTCTAATCTACAGGAATTAACGTAGACAGTTACTCGATGTTTTTCATCTTTATATCAGTTAGATAGAAACATGTATTATTGCGACCAAGTGAAAATGGACTACTTCATCAGAGCATGTGTAAAATAAATTAAGAGAAGAAAACATCATCAGAAGACTGACTTTGCGATGCACCATCTATATTGTAGTGGGTGAAGTGATCACCCATCGCCATGTCCATTGCGGAATCAAAACGACCAACAAAATGTACAACTTTACTGGGCAACGTGACTCTAGATGCCATAGCGTCGTGTCCAATGATGAAGGATCGTGTCCAATGATGAAGAAGAAAAAAACAGCTCATTCGGTTAAAGCACTGTGGAATAATTAAATATGTATAATACACATAGTATCATATTAGTGTGGTATCACATGTAGTTACTACTTTTGGATGCTATCGCAGTGGTGGTATGGCCTCATGAGTTTAGTCGTAAATTGTTTAATTTGCAATTTCATCTTCCATTTCAATCAGTAAAAATGAACGAATATATTTCCGGAGCGAATAAAGGTAGAAAGAAGCCTGGTGTATTCAATTCTTTCAACAGAAAGCTAGAATGAATTCCTGCTTCTTATTTATTCTTCAGATAATTAACTCAAACTATTGATAAGTTTTTTTCAAACAACATTTTTTTCTCCTAAACTAGTAACTGTAGAATCTTCATATTTTTTTGTCTATAATATATAAACATTTTTACTTATGATTCAATCTGAAAGTTTGTGAACAGAATACAAATCATACCGTTTGACGGATCAAAGTGAAAACTTAAAAATACAGCATTATAAGGTGGATGAATTGAGTTTTTTTTTTTGAAATCACACTAACCGATATTTTATATTTTTTAGAAAATATTTTTTTGACTCTAAACTCCTCATTATAGAAAATTAATTTTTGCAAAAAAAATGAACAGAAATAGCAATTACAAAAAAAAAAGTGAAATGTTGACTACCGCCAAGAGCAATATATAAAAACTGAATATTCATCCTGGGCTAATGGATCACCTGCTATACTTGTCGGATTTATTTACATTACTTACATTGACTTAGAAATATTTTGAGTGAATCCACTGAAATAAAATTGATGTTTAGAGGTTTAATGAAAAAATTTGAAATGATTTAATGACTTAATATGAGATATAAGAAGAATAAAATTCTTACATATAGAAAATGAATGACAATCAAACATACGATTTCGGATACTTGCCATGATCTAATAGACATGTCTAACAAAATACTTTAATCAATCTGTATGTTGCATCCTTAAACAAAATTTAATATCAGATGTGGATTAGCTTGTGTTTATGAATCATATTATCTTTAGGTATGTAATCAAATTATATTGATGTATGAGGAATTGACTCTTTTGTTCTTTAGAGGAGAGGAGCTTCTATGTTGTGGACAAAAATCTAGTTTTTTCTCTATTCTTGTCTAATACTTTATATTTATTCTTTTCAAAATTTCAAACTTCCAACCATAAAAGTTTTAAATCACTCGTATACTGCAAAACCGACTTTGAATTTGATTTGAGTATGCAAAACTTGCTAATTACTAATATATTTTTTCTCAATTTACATTTACTGCAATCTTATAACAGAGACAACACACAGGATAGCTAACACTTCCTCAAAGTAAATTGGAATTTTATTTCTTCTGACAAAGGGAAACAAATATGATTTTACAAAAAACATCAGCATGTAAAAAAATTCCGAGTTTAATAATTTTATAACCGATCAAAATCAAAACATAATTGGATATTGAAAACATTCTTTGAAAAAATATAAATGAAACTATAAACCAGTTTGATAGTTCTTTTACTTATAGTGAAGAGTGTAGGCCACTCTAGGTTTTATTAAATAATTTCATTAATTATATATTTCAATGATTATTACAAACCTATCTTTTTATTTATGTTTCATGATGGGTATTTTCATTTACTATATCATCAGATTTAATTTGATTACTGATAGTACCTGTTCCTTTTCGTTTTATAATCACATTCATTTACAAGTCCCACACATTTCGTTATTTCTAATTCATTCTTAACAATTGTCCCAATTATATTTTATCATGACTGACATAATTTAACATTATTTTTAAAATAAATCAATTTATTAAATGGATTGGGTATTTTTCTGATAATAGGCTTACTTACTGTAAATTTAAATGTAAACCAGTTCAAATTATACAATTCAATTTCGAATTAACAAAAGTAGTAAATTTTTAATAAATGCTTAATACGGGGCATTTTTTTTGTTACTTAAGAAAATGTTGAATTTGTTATTGAAATACATTTGGTAAATAAACATGTTATTAATGTAGCAATAATAATAATTGCAATTAATTTGTATAACATTAATTTGATGAAACATAAGCACTAATTTATAATGTTTTGATATATTATTTTAAGGTAAGTTATTGAAAAGCTATAATTCTAATTCTTATTAAATAGGTTAAATGAAATTATATCTTTTTAATGATGGTTTTGTAATCAGATTGTAATTTTCAATCAGTGAAATGTTAGTAATGTTAGTACTGACCTTATAATTTTCATGTGTAATTTCTTTTCTTCTGTTTCATGTGTAATGAAGATGAAATTGCATTACTTTTAACTGAATACCATTGTTAATTCAACCACTTTTACATTATAAATAAATCAATCTTCCAAAAAAAGAGAAGAAGAAAACCAAAAGATTAAAATTAAAGAAGCCATAATGAGTTTGTGAAATATTAAGAGCTGTTGGTGCTGAATGATAACAGTACGTCCAAATTAGTCACTAATTAATTACGAACTAATATGGAGTTATTTAATGTACTGAATTATTTGTAATAAAAAATTATTTCGTTGAAGCAAGTTTTATATTTCTACTATTAGTGGAACTGGTTAAACAACTTTTGTCAACAAAAGACATTACAAAACATGTGGACTAGTAATATATTACCATAAGTTTCAAATACTCAAACAATAAACGAAACAACATTATTATAAACTAAATAGAATTAATGTAATTGATAGATTGATAAAAACAGTCCAATAGAAGAATAATAAATACAAAATTTCTATTTAAGCAGTTATACAAGATGTATTACCTCTACTAAGAGATATACGTAATTGGTTAAATGACATCTATCATTTAGATTCAGAATAAACATGTAGATAATTTTAAAAAAATAATATTCTAGTAAGCGAAATAGAATTAATCTTCTTGATAAAAAAGGTATTCACTTTAATGTAGCCCTTTTAATGATTATTATTTTTTTATTTACATACCGATCAAAATGCTTTTACAATACAAGGTCTTTCTTAACATAACAAATTTCATATTAAACGAATAATTAATTACACGTAATAGTAATAATAATTATAATTAAATCGAACAAGATTGAGTCAAGGTAAGGAAATTAAAAAAAACGGTAACAAAATGATGGATACTATAGTAGATGCGTTATTACTTTTTTAAATTTCTTTATGTTGTTTTTAACTGCAATGCAGACCATAACACTTTATCATCATACTAGTTACTAAACAGTGAGGAATGAAGCCAATAATTATTCTTATGATATGGAACATAGGATAATTTAAGTGTTTCTAAATTTTATAAGATGGGATGTGGAAATATAGTTCAAAAACGAGATAAGGGCAATCAATTAAATTACCTAATAATTTATATACAAATAGGATGCAATCATAGTGTCTATGGAAAAGTAGATCAGACATATTTTGTTGGTCACAAAAGAAAAAAGAAACGATAGTAAGGTTAATCTATAGGATAACTGCACTTATGAGAAGATTCTTAATTTAATTCTTAATGTAAAAGACGGATTGAAGTAAATTTATGATAATGATTGTAATCCGGATCCAAACATGTTCTAAAATTGGAGGGACGAGAGATTTATAAAGGGCAACAAAAGTAATACTGTCTTCTCACACAAAAATTGAATTTACATTTTTTAAGTATTGGAAGACTTGGTGTTTCTTTTCCTCTCCAATCATAAGTAAATATGTACCACACAATAACTGCTTGCATAGCTCATGAGTAACAAAAGTATTGAGATCTTTGAAGTCATATGAATTTCTTGTAAATAAACACAGAATTTTCATGCTACGGTTTTTTAAATGAACAATAATAAAACGCATTTTGGATGAAAATGTACTTTCAAATTATTCAATATTACTCCAAAACAACAAAGCATATCCTAAACAATTACGAACCTAAATATGAATTTGGTCCATCAAACCTGTGGTGAGTCCACTAACTTTTGGACATACATCCAGCCACCCACACACACACACTCACATCGTCGAAAAAACATCAGAAAAGACCTTTATGGATCTCAAACATGTAAATCCGTGTTTATCAATTTTTTATAGTTACCATACTTTACTCATAGTCAAGTAATAAATCAATGAGTTTGATTGACTAGACATTCATTTTAATATTAGGTTCTCTCATAGATCAATAGAGAAGTCTACACCTTGTAAAAAAAAATTGTTAAAAAAACTTAAGCATAACAAATGTCTCAGCCATCACAAATAATAACCCGCAGTGTTGTTATCTGATGTTATTTCGTCAGCTATCTAAACGTTCCAAATAATTCCTATGCAAGTCCGGCTTTAATGACCTATCTGAGTTGAACATCATTTATGTTACAGATGTGCAGTTGTTTACATGCCTTTATCTACAGCTTCGAATACTGCGTAAACAGCAGTTTTTTAGGTGACATATAACAGTTATAAGGAAGAAGAAGGCTCCTGGATACATTATTTTTATAAATTTCTGTAACAAACCTTTATAAAAACAGCAAATCTTTTATATTCTAATATTCCAACCCCAAAATGACTACAAATGGAAAGGACGAGAGCTTCCCTATTCTCATATACAAGAGAATGTATATGAGAACGTATTTCAATTAAAGTTACTGCTAAAGAGGTTGAGTGTTTTATTTACCTGTATCAAAGAAAACTTTTGCTGGAAAACATTCGTATCTCCATAATTTTTTATAGAGAACCTTACACATCTTATAAGAGAGAGAACTTTTTATAAGAAACATTTTAGTTGCGTATAATTTCGTTATGATTGGCAAAATAGATACTGCCACATTTAAATAAATATAATAATGAAATCGACTGTCAACAAACTTGATAATGCGTTTACTTATAGTAAAGTTGAGTTCAGACTACTTCAGGTTTTTAAAATGACTATTATTTTAATTATAATCATTTAAAATATGTAATCCTACATACAATTACATTTTTCATAAAAATTGCCTACTTTAGTTTTATATTTAAAAAATTATTCCATGCAATGAGTAAAATCTACAGTGTTTTGATTCTTATTTGTCTAACTAACCAACATTGTATATCATATCTGACATTTAGATGGAAGGTTGCAAACCGGTTTCTCCAATGTGGTCACGTGAACTGTATTCATCAAATGAAATATATTATTAAAAATGGTTAAGAGACGCAATAACCAACTTCCAGATAACTTGCCCCAACTTCAAAATCTTATTAAACGTGATCCAGCTTCATACAAAGATGAGGTAAGCAAGTGACAAAATTTTTCATGTATTTAATTAAATAAACTTAAATATAAATAGAATACAGCACGGTAATTTGTAGTAGGCTTGTTGTAACACTACTACCTACGAATGCCTACAGTGAGTGAATTATTTTGTATTTAGGTTTTAATTTTAAACACACTGTTATTCAGATTAACCTTTATGAAATCTTTATATGGTTAATATTGTCTTAGTTGTTTATATTTCCAACTTCATAAGATTTTAATTACGGTAACAATGAAACTTTCTAAATCAGCTTGTATTTTCCAGTTCATACAGCAACATCGCCACTATAAATCACTGGTTACTTTATTCGCACTGCAACCGAAAGAGTACAACAAAAGCTTGGATGATCTGGTGATGTTTATAGCCCATGTCTCTCATTGCTACCCAGATGAAGTGAAAAATTTTGCCCAAGAACTGTTAAATATTTTGAAAACTCATTCTACCTCTCTAGAACCTGCCATGAGGATGGTATGCCATAAATATTTTTTGTGTGTACAATTTTTTTAAACAATTTTAATATATTTGTTATTTTTGCAGTCATTTTGTAAAGCTCTTATTCTTTTAAGAAACAAAAATCTCTTATCCCCTACAGACCTTTTGTCAGAGTTCTTTCATCTTCTTCGATCTGAAGATAAAAATCTCCGTAAATTTTTGGAAAACCACATTATTAATGATATCAAGAATATCAATTTGAAGCACAAAAACGCCAAATTAAATATTGTAAGTTTTTTTATTTTATTTTTTTTGAAAAATAAATTCTATATGTATTAAAATTTGGAACCTATTTTTTTAGGTTCTTCAAAACTTCATGTTTGGAGTTCTCAATGATAGTAATCCGAAAGCAGTTAAAATGTCTCTAGTAAGTATTGCCTAATAATAGGTATTGTATTATTTACAGAGTAACTTCATTGAAATTTATGTTTATTACCAAAACCGTAAGTTTCATTGGTTCGAAAGTGTCATTTCTTCTCCCGTATAGAAGAAAATGTGGCTGTTGTTCAAGCCATCTAGTAGCAGTTGAAGTACCAGGAAAGTGGAGATATCATATGACAGAATTTATAGGATTTGTGTGAAACTCTGGGGTATCAGAAAGTTCCCAGGCGCATAGTGGATAGAAAATAAGGTCTAGTGCATTGATAGTGCTATCAGTCTCCTTATTAACGTGGACACTAATATCACCTAGAGTCCAGTATCCAGTCCAAGGAGTAGACACCATGTGGTTCTCGTGGCCTGATGAGGTTCAACACTGAATTATCAATTATCTGGGATACGGAAGGAGGGAGGAGAAGTACTGATGATATAATCACCAGATAAGTTGAGAGAACTATTCATCATGTCCACACGTCTACCCAAATTGAGGTGTAGAACTACATGACTAATCGGCTAAATCTAAACGTAAGTAACACCCACGTGTACCGTGGATATATCGATTTACCGAATTTGAAGTCCCTTCTGAATTTACCTGAGGGAGCAGTGGCCCAGCTGGCCGTTGGCTTTAGCCCTCTGCTTGGATAGGTTAGGTTGCAGAGGCAACTCCACAAGGGAACACACAGGCCGAACATTGGCCCGTTATGATACAGCACAATGAAGATTGATTCTACATTGGTAGTCCTAAATTTTGCTTAACTCAAATATATTTAGAGTAGGGATCTTTAACGATTATCTAACATCATACAGGCTTGGGACGGACTGCTTAACGCCCTAACTGATGGACAACGTTCTCAGATTTATTCATCTCCCGCTTGAGTAATTCGAGCGCCGGAGTGGGTATTGAACCCCGGATCTACCAGTCCAGAGACGAACACGTTGATTCTAGCTAACCTCCCCCCACCTTCCTTAGGTAAGAATAAGGGATTCTTAGCCTTTGGAATTGTGTTTATTTGGCACTTCACAAGACTTGATACCAAGGGGACTGAAATAACTCTACATGTTCTTGCGTGAGACTGTTATTTACCCTCGAATTAGGTTGTGGTTCCTATATGTAAGGTGATAGGTGCATGGTTATACATGGGAATTCGGTGTCGCTATGTCGGAAGCAGTCATCTGCTCCCGTAGTTGCTCGAATAGAAACTATTACCTTTACAGGCAGATATGGATGCGGTTCTCAAGTTACCTTGAGCCCTTGATCCTGTATCCGAAAAACTATATTTTTAAAATTGTTGATTACCATTAAAACAATGCTTACAGGAGTCTTAACTTATTTGTTTACTAGGTCAGTTGATATTATATATCTTCTGTATAAAATAACCCTTAATGTTTTGTAAATTTTTATAGTATTAATTCGCATCATGATGGTATTGCTGGTTAAATTGTTGACTGATTCAATGGTGTCAACAGACATCAGACATATAACAACATTGCTATATTGTATTTACTAATAATTCCTTTTTTTTTCTTTCTTATAAGTTGATTTCGTTGTTCTTTATTTACATCGAATACTAATTTATTACAATAATATTATATTATGTCAAACAAATATATTAAAGAAATTTGGTTAACATTCTTGTATGAAGGTGTTTCTCGTTTGAGATGACCTTCTCTTAAAGTATAGTTCCTAAATAGCTTAAGTTTATGTTTAAATTTAAATTGCATACTTCTTTCAGAATATTGTCATCGAACTCTATAAAAAGAATGTATGGAATGATGTGAAAACTGCTAATGTCATCGCCACTGCCTGTTTTTCTAAAATCACCAAGGTAACACAGTATTCTTTTTTAATTTAGTGAAGTTATTAATGAAATATAAGGTATTTATTTTATAAGTATTATAAAAATTTTTTTTCAGGTAATGGTTGCTGCCATCAAATTTTTTCTTACGTTGGATTCGCCTGAAAAGGATTCTGATGAAAGTGAATCAGAGGTTAGTCGATCTCAAATTTTTATTATATATTATATAAAATACCTGACAGAAGTTAACTTAAGATAGCTTTATATCGATTAAAAATATTCACTATATTTACCATACGAGAGTGCAAACCATTTGGAAAAAAAATAAGAAAAATTGTAGTACTCTAATTTTTACTAATACTAATAAAAAGAATTTTCTTTATATTGCTTGCACTAGTTTATATATAGAAGGTTTATTAAAAATTTGTAAAATATAACCAATTATTGATCGTAATTGAATGTCATCTATTTATTAATAATATTCATAAAGAGGAGTCAGCTGTAACAACCTCCTCTTTCATTGTGTAATGCAACTGACATTATATGTCTTTTTGTTAACTTACTAGAATGTCCTGACATTTCATTCATATATGTTGTGTAGTAACTTTAATTTTATATTTGTTTGATCTAGGGCTGTGGAATCGGAGTCAGTAAATTCCCACCGACTCCAACTCCTAAAAAAAATTAATAAGAAACATAGGCATCTAAAGTGTTATGCTCCTCTGACTCAGCTAATGTAGGGTCAAATATAAAAAAAAAACTTGACCCTGAATATCTATGTCAAAGTATAATAAACAATTAATGTAAGAAACCTATAATAGGTATATCCACCACATATTTGAACATTATGCTTGCTTTGTTTATATAGGTAATGATGCAAACAATCATTTTTAAAAAGAGAGAGGTGGGGGAATGTATGAGTTTTCGTTTTTATTTCAACTATGAATTTGTTATAATTGCTTGGCTATTCTTCAAGAATATGTGTGGAAATTATATTATTATAATTTTATATTATAAACAATCATCATTGAGCTACTTGATATATTTTTTTTCAATATAGTTCATGAAGAGAAGTCAAAAAGGCATAGCTGTAGCCATAAAGTTATTTATGACATTATAATGATTTATGTCTAATGATCACTCGGCATTGATAAAATGGCATTTTGGTTTATTGATAACGCACAACACGAAAATGGTATATGCATAAATATCCAGTTATTGTTAACGGCCGAAATCGGTTCTTTCAAAGATCCCGGAGTCAGATGTTCAGAGTCCCGATTCACCAGCCTGATTTGATCAACATATCTGTGTAACTTACTCTTCGTGGAACCTTATGGTTTCGTAGTGTTTACCTAACACTTGTTTTAATCAAACACAATAATATTTATGCCAATTTCTAATTGTATGCCAGTTACTACTGTGTACTTTTGTAATGTAATTTAGTGTCATAGTGTTTCAATTAAATTCTATATCTCATAAACTTTCTACTGAGTCACGATCTGTGCAGGTGGTTATTGTGTGGTATTTACTCATGATTAGAGAGGAATAGAAACATTAAATCTTCCACCACAAAAAGGTCTTTGTTTGGGAAGACTTAGTGTTTTTCCTTTCTTCTGAGTGTTTGCATTTGCTAAATATTTCTTAGTGTCATTGTTTCACAAATAGTATTTGGTTTTTTTTTATAACTTCTTTTTTAGGAAGAAGTATCAGCTAGAGATGTTTTAATGGCAAATAAAGTAAACAAGAAATCTAGAAAAAGAGAAAAACAACTCAAGAAAGCAAAGCAATTAGTCCAAGTAATTTTTTTCATTGATGCATGTTTCAAAAATTAAATTGAGTTTTTTTATATATATATAAGAATTTTTTTTTTTAGAAATCTAGGAAAAAGAAAATGAATACACCACTATTTAGTTTTTCAGCATTGCATTTGATACATGATCCTCAAGGTAATAAATCCTTATTAATTTCAATATTATTTGTTGTTGAGGATGTATTGGGTTGGCAGTGCGCATTGACCTTTATTTTAGCCGATTAAAAGCTGTTAGATAATGGCTGAAATATTTTTGCAGCCTCATAATGACCGTTTATTCTGTTATGAATAGTATTTTTGCAGGTGAACACTAGTAACATTTTGGATTTACTGCTTCCCTACTTCATCCAAATTTTTTCAAGTCTCCGTTCTGTCAATTTTTATAAGTTATATTTGTGTATAATATCGTCGATATTATTTGTTTATTGCAGGGAGTATTTAGGTATAATAATTAAAAGTCATATAGATCAGAACATTTTTTTCTGAAGTATCAAAAAACAGTCTTTATAGGTTATTTTCAGTTTGTCTGATTAAATGAAATGCTACTGTCAGTAATATAGACAGAGCAAATTATCAGCTTTATTCTAAGATTAATGTACTTGAAGAAATAAGAGAAATATTCTTGATAAATTAACTTGAGATAGTATAAATAATTATTTAATTTGATTTTATACTTCGTCTAGTACTTTTATTTTGAATGATTTTTAGTTCCGTTTTTAAATTCCTTACTGTGGTTTAGACTTTGATTATATTCTATATTCTCAGGTATTTGATTTATGTTAAACAAATAATTTCTAGGAAAACAAAATAAGATATAGGCTTAATTACAGGTGTTTGTTTCAGAGATGGTTGAGAAATTATTTAAACAACTGGAATCGAGGCATGAGAGATTTGAAGTGAAAATCATTACTTTAGATTTAATATCTAGATTGATCGGGATTCACAAGCTGATGCTTTTCAATTTCTATCCATACGTACAAAGATATCTTCAGCCTCATCAGAAAGGTAGCAGACTTCGCCAATATCAAAGTAGTTTGCAATTAGGTCTATGTGTGCAGGAAGTTTATCATTAAAGTTGTAAATTTGAAATCTAGAAATAAATTATAGAGATCCTTTAATCAATCTTGTCATTTTGAATCATATTTACTCGTATAATGACATTCAGATATTAACCAAATTTAGGTCTAAACTCAAATTATCTGTGATTGTATTTATCAGTATTTAAAGTGATTCAATAGAATTGTAAAGTGGTTTCAGCTAAACTGTATTTTATTGTTATGCAGAAGTGACGCGGCTGTTGCAGTTTGTTGCTCAGGCATCTCATGAACTCATTCCTCCAGATGTAAGTTTATATGTAATTATGAAATATTAGTTTTGACTCACTCTATACTACTTGTTCAGTAATAAATAGTGTTAATGACTTTGCAGTGAAACAGTATTTACGTGGCATCACTCAGTTACATTAGGATGTGGAATAAATAACGCATTGTTTGTTTCTGTTGCTCCTATGACGAGAATAACACCTTTTATTTTTTTTAAATTATTGATGAAAATGTATTATTAGAAAAACGTAGTCTTTTTTAAATGTATAATAAAAATCTACCCTTAAAAATTAATCTGCTACTTGTTTAATACCATGATTTATTTGACATGCTGAAAATGTCCCCCATAATGTTCAAAAGAATATTAAATTCGAAAAACAACAATTTTACAAAGATTTTGTCACAATTAAATGGGAATTGCAGAAAATGTATGTGCAGTTACAAAGTTTTATTCGGGAATTGTTTTCGGTTTTAAGTTGTAAACTAGTTTTCAATGTATTCTACAAAAACAAAAAACATAATGTTAAGTCGAGTGATAGTGGTGGTTACACCTGTTTTGACTGAGTGGACCTAAGACTTTTAGGCTATATTACTTGAGTCAAGATCGGCCGTCGTTAAAAATGTTTAGCCCTTTAGTCACCCTCGGTCAAACAAACAACCAGTGTGTCTAAGGTGGACCTCGCGGAGGCGAGCATAAGGCTAATTAAATCAGGCATTTTTACCTTATGCCTGATCATAATCAGGCTGTATACCTTAGGTCGTTACAAGAAAGACGTTGACAAATAACCAATAACCTAGGTACTAATCACTTACTACCAGAAATCACTTAAAACTAAACTAGTATCAACTTATGACTACTGATCCTAGAGATACTGGGATATTCCCTCTTGGAAAATACTTATAATACCAAAGACCCTGGGGTGGGTACTCAATATTCCCCAGAGATAGAGTGGTGGTTACACCGTCGATCATCGTCGCCCTATGCACTTCCCATAAAGTATTACATAAAATATTATGTATATTTTTGGGCGCATAGGGGCAAACACCTTTATAGACGCTGTGCTGTATTAACACACAAATGAACTACCAGTTAAAGGCTAAGTCTTCCTTTCATCAGAAAGGTGATGTCCTTTTTCAAACTCCTCCAAACCACTTATTTTAAATCAGTAGCATATTTGTGACCAACCACTGAAATATCTAATAAACATACATTAAAAATAATATCACATACATTTAAATATATAAATTAGGAAATTATAATATGGTTGGAGATTATCTTTAGTTCTATGAAATTGCAACTAGATGGTCACAAGTTTAGATATTTATTTGGTTTCAGGTTATGGAGCCAGTTTTGAGGACTCTAGTAAATAATTTTGTGACAGAGAGAAACACTTCTGACGTCATGGCTATTGGGTAAGTTTACTCTCATCATCTTGACGACTATTGCAGTTTTTTTTTTATTTTAAAATAAAGTGGTATAAAATAAAATTATCTATATCTATAATAGGTATTGATGATATAAATATTGAATTTTTATAACTAACTTACAAGTTATCGTTTTTTAAAAGATATATAATGGCTTTTAATTATGAAACTTTACCTAGCATTGTTTGACACAGTCACCAGGCTAGATCTTCATTTCGCCAAAATGGTAGTCCTACTGTTTCATCCTTCCTACTCCTGACCATTCAATGTCCGTTTTTCAAGAAACATTGAAAAAAGATCTGATATCGAAGAAATAAAAGTTCAGAAATAAACTTGAAACAAACTATTGAAAGATTGATAGTTATTGTACCTAATTTTTGGTTCAACAATCATAAGGAGAAAAGAAACTGGGAAACCAATGACACCATGTTCGCGACGAGCGGAAGGCTAATCCAGAAACGGAATAGTGGCCTTGGTCCGCTTCGTTCTTCTCTCCTGATGACGGTTGAACCAAAAATTAGAGATTATAAGTGTGTCTTTCAACAGTTATTTCTCCAGTTTATTTCTGAACTTGTATATACATATAGGTATGAGCACTATTATGAGGTAATTTATTAACTATTCCTCTTTTACAAATTATTAGTGTGGGAGAAAATTCCGAAGGAAATGTTTCACTTATATAATCATGGTTTCAATTGTTTGCAAACCTCTATATTGATCTTGATAACCTGATAATCTTTTTTATTGGAAAAGGGAGGGTCGGCGGAGTCCTTAGAGCAGAAAATTGCACTTCCTATGATTGATACCTTACCTGATTAGAAAAAACTATCTTTCATAATGTTACCAAGCGATTCCACTAGTTCCTGGTGGATGTATCGAGTTCGCTCTAAGATTCAATATTTTTTCAGCTAAAAGTAGAATTTTTTAGTCGAAATCATATTATATTTTCTGCATAGTTTTCTTCTGAGATAGTAGCCATTCTTTGCAGATATTTTATATCCTTATATGTTTCTGCAAAAGTTCAACAATCATTATTTTCATAGAAGGTTCTTTATGCAAGAGTCTTCTCTAATTTTCTTTTTTTTCTTTCCTGTTTGTTTGATTTAGTCGCTAAATTACATCGTTTTTTCATTATTTGCACTGGCTTTGGGTTGATATTTACCATGATATACCCCTCATGATATTAATCAAGGTATAATTTCACTGATCTCAAATTTAGTCTTAACTTTATTTTATTCCGAAATTCTATCTCATCTGATCATTTATTCTTAAAATGTGGAAAACCTGCGTATTAAAAAAATTTGACGTTTCTTCGAACAACAACTTCCAAGAGAATTTTCGTTGCAGTTACCTGCGAAGCATGAGGACCTAATTAAATTGCGACTGTACAAATAGCAGCGTTTCTATTTTCATAACTGTCAATTTGGAATGATTCTGGTTGGGGTAGCCTCAATTTAACAAACAATTTTCGTATAGTTATTTTATTGTTCATATGTTTTTTTCTTATAATTATATTGACATAAATTTCGAATGACCATAGCCATATAGAATACTCTGGTTTCCATTAGAACACAGAACAATATCGCGCGTGTATCCAGAAATATAGCTCGCCCATGATTCATGGATACTGAATGCCAAACGTCCACCCCTTTGGGAAGAGGTTTAAGCCTTTATTAATGAAGATGGGAAGTTCAAATTTTGGTCATGATCTTAAATTTTTTTATGTAGCAGATCGAAAACTTGTGTACGCTATTTCCTATAGAGGATACAAAGTTCCTAAGCATATACAATGTCATGACTCGTTATAGATTCCTTATCTAATGAACTTTAGCAAGGTTTAAAATCTATTGTAGAAATAACTCGGTAACATGACTCGACCAGCACTAAAAGGGGATGCCAAATAACAAATGAACTACATTCTTCTTCATAGAACAAAACTAAAAAGTGGAAGGTGTAAAAAAGTACGTATTGAAAACATTACCATATTAAAAAAGTAAGCACACAGCAAGCAGAGCCTAAAACACGATCAAGTTCCTTCTGTCGTGTTTGGATCTACTAGGTCCCCTTCCTTTTCTTTGCGTTTACCTTTACTTGTTCTTTGGGGACGTTGTAGTCTATTACACCTCATAAGTCACAACCATCACCTAATGGATTCAATATAGCCATACTTACTGTACACCGTTTAGTTTACCAGTTCCCTCGTTTCAGATTGAATGCGGTGAGAGAACTGTGCATGAGATGTCCTCTTGCCATGAATGAAGACCTCCTCAGGGACTTGGTCGAGTACAAGAACTACAGAGACCGAAGTGTCATGATGGCGGCGAAGTCCCTAATCCATTTGTACCGAATGTCAATACCTGAAATGTTGCACAGAAGAGATAGGGTTAGTATCTGGTAACAAATACAAATTTCATTATTTGAAAATAGGAAAGATAAAATCATTTTTAAAAATATCCCAAAAGAAGTATTTTATTTTAATTAGTAATGTTTATATCTTCTACACGAAAGTTTGTAATTAACATTTTATTACGTTATTTTCATTTACAAATAAGTGAAAATGAAAATTATTAATGATAGGCATACTTAATTTCATTTCCTGATAATACAAATAGTTTATAGTGGGCTAGAAGGTTTCGATTGCTCTTCTTTATTTGAATTGTCATTCAGTTATTGTCATTTGGGTACTCAACTTTTTTTTTGCCTCTCCTTCTTTGTTCTATGTTTGTATTACATACATTGCACTCGTATAGATATTAACTTAGATGTCTATAGACATAGACTCCCCTAGCAATAAGTTTACTACCGACACTGAGTCCAAAGCTCTCGAACTTCAATAGCACATCGACTTGGACTACTCTAGTGATAAATTGCTAGACTGCTAACTACACTCCAAAGTTTTCACTATTGAATGACTCATTGACTCTAAGTATGACTTTGCGGATCCTACAACACTACTTTCTTGCCTTAAATGCTTTGAATCAAAATAATGATATGTAAACAGCAGAAGTTGTTTTAATGTTTTACTGTTTTTACAGGGTAGACCTACTGCAGAAAGTATTGAAATCAAAGGAAAGAAGTACGGTGAGGTTGATGTCAAAGACCATGTACCTGGAGTGGAAGTGTTGGCGGCTCAGGACGAAAATAATGAAGTAACATGCTTTTTACACACATGAAGAAACATGCTTTATCAGTGAACGCATTATCTTAACGAAGGGCATTACCTCAAACAATCAAGTGTTTAACGGTCTTAACTGTTTGCTTTTGAAGTTAATCAAATTATTTTAGATAACAAATACAAGTATTTTCTATTTTTTATTTGAAACTTCAAAGAATTTTTAAGGGAACTTTTTCTATCCAACTATTAAGTAATTTGGGTGCTAAACACCTGTTGGCAAATCCATTTAAGATGGACTGAAATGTGACCCAACCTTTGCTTATTGAAGATTTCGGTTTCAAATGTTGGTTGTGACCTAAGTTTTTTATGCAAGACAATTTCGTTGTCAGCCTTTGCGTTCTGTTAAAGTCCCTACCATAATTAAATTGCTTATAGTAAATTTAGAAGCCCTGAAGTACAATCAACCCGCCCGGGCATATATTATTTAATTATGGCCATCACGTCATTGAATAGAATTATTTGCAGATACATTGAATATAATACTATTCAATCATTAATCCCATGACATAAAAAAAAAAACAAAAATTAGTAATGGCAAGGAATGGAAACTTTTTAATGATACTTAAAAGATGTATTATCAATAATAATTAGATATAAAAAAAAAAGAGTGACCATGGTCTAAATTTTCTTTTAATTTTCAAATATCAAAAGAAAAGAATGAGTATACTCCTGCGTCTAATATTGGTTGTTCTCTATAACACCATCATTGCTGATGTTATAAAGGATTTCCGAGTCTTCTTAAAAATACTTTTTTTATTTTGTTATGTATTTAAAAATCTTAGAATGAATTAATGAAAATAATAATGCCTTTTATAAAGTTTAATATTTCCTTAAAGGTTTTGATAGGGGCATTAAACCTTATTTGCGATATCAGTTTATTACTGATAGTATTTAAATTAAACCATAAATAAATAAGTCATCAAGAAAAATTATTTATTAGCACATTAATTTTAATTTATTAAATTTATAATTAAACCATAAATATATAAGTAATCAAGAAAAATTATTTATTAGCGCTTTGAATTTAATTTATTAAATTTATGTTTTTGTCATTAGATTACCATAATCAGTAAAGGTTTTTGTATGAAATATACTTTACAAGAAGTTATTTTGGATATTTTTTGTGGCGTTTATGTGCATAGAAAATATCGAAGACCAAACTAGAGTAGGGTACAAAATTGTATTTAGATCTTATGAGTAATGTAATGAAAACTGAATACATTATACTGATCAGTGTTTAATATTAATAAGTTCACACTAAACCACTCGTGAAATAATTTAAGATTATTTTGTAAGGTTAGAATATTTTCATGTGAATTGATTTTAATCAGAATCAATTCAGTAATGTTTATTGTCTGTTATTGAAATGCATTATTACCACTTTCTGCACATAGAATGCTATTGAAGACGAATGTGGCGAAAATAATGTATTTAAAGGAGAGAAATATGTATGCAAGCATCTATGTCACATACAACTTTTGAAGAAATAATACTACTGTTTTTAGCACTGAGGATGTTAGATATATTATAAATGTCTTCTATTTACGTTTGAGGAGAGTGTTGATACAAAATGGTTGAACGTATTACCAAGAACGTTTGTGTGTAAAGCAAACAAACCCGCATACATACAGATCATCACTAATATATCAGTTGACATAGGTGTATGGTGAACCTTTGTAGACCTCATTATTTCCTACATTTTAAAATTAGTCGAAAACATTTATATTGAGCCATGTTTTCTTAACTATTTTCTCTGAAGTATTTTTTTTTATTTTCAATTTTTTCAGTAGCAAAACTTTATAATTATTATAATTTTTAATAAATTGTTTTTGTTAAATATAAACAACAAAAATTGAATTTATATTTCTCCTTCAATAATTTGAGGTATTATTCTACGTCAATAGTAATAATAATTCTTGAAAATAAGCTACAGATCGCAAATTATGACGTGCCACTATAGGCTTGTCATTCAAACAGTCCTTTCTTAGAAAAAGTAGCATATAATTTTTGGGTAAATCGAAGCATAAGGAAAGGACTTACTGTTAATATGAAAAGTATTATTCTATTATTACCACATATATTAGGCGATGAGATTGCATATCTTCAAAATGAATATAGCATAATAACATTGTATGCTTACTCAACTTGATTTTTTTCATCTTATCTAATATTTATAGAAAAATAAAAAGAATGAGTTTAAGTTCTTAAAATGAGTTTAGGAAGAATAAAGCTCAGTTTAGGTTCTCTTCGACATTAACGTATTTATTTTCTTTTAAGTTTTATAAAAATAATGTTTAACTGTAAATTGTTTTTTGCATTTCTAATTAAGATATGCTTAACGATGTATGAAAATATTACGAAATTGGCCATGAAGTTATTTGTGAAAGTTTCAGTGTCTGTTCGTTTTTAATTCGTATTTCATTTATAATGTATATCCATTAACCTTAACATCTTATTTAATGTTATTGTTTTGTTTTACTTCAGGATTCTGAAAACAGTTGTGAAGATGACAGTGATGATGAAGGATGGATTGATGTTTCTCATTCTGAAGATAATGATACTGATGAAGACACAGAAAACAAGAATAAGGAGGAAGTACAAGGCAGTGATGAAGGTTCATCAAGTAAAGATGATACGAAGTCTACTAACGATCAAGTTGAGAAGGAAACTGAAAAGGAACAACAGGTAATAGAGTTTTTTCTTCTCTCATTTTAATAGTTTTTACTGTTTTTTAGGCAATATGCAAAGACTTGATTTTGATTCTGTGATATTTTGAAAATTTTAAGCATGATAATCATATTTTATTCATTACTTACTTATCTATGTTGAAAGAATCACTAATAAATAATGCAATAATAAAACATATATTAATATATTATTTACTATATTTTTCTGAGATCCTGAATTATGTAAAATATACTTAGGTATATAAAGAAAGAGGTTAATCATCCATATATGCCCCTTAAGAGAGTTATGGGGTCCGGGAAAGCTCTCCCTTTTAAACATAATAAATATTCCATTATGCTTAAATTTAAACCATATGTATATATATGACACTAAACTATGTAAAATATGGAAAATAGTTAGAATATCTAAATTCTCCCTCCCAGTGATTTGAATTTCATAATCTCCCTTTCAAACTTAATGCATCCCAGATTTTGATTAAATTTAAACCATGTATATATGACACTGAATTTGGTAAAATTTTCCTGGTGAGACAATGAAAATAATGATATTTTCAGTATTACTATTAACTAATTCCTATTAGTTATTAATATTCCTATTAATATAAATTACTATTTTTACATAAGTAATAACTATGTAAGAGGTAATAACTAAATGCCTTGCTCAGATATCTATGAAGAACGGAAGCCTTCTATAAAACAACCGAGTTTTGTATGTATCCAATTTTGATTAAATTTAAAGAGATTGAATTAAAACTCTAAATAATGTAAATTTTTGAAGGAAGATCATGTAAGTGGTCCTAGATCTCTAAGTGACTCCTTAAAGCATAATGCATTAAAGATTAAAGCATTTATTGTATATTGTTTCCTAAAGTTTAGACAAGGAGTTTACATAATATTTTACAATCAAAACTTGTGTAATTTTTTGAGTAAAGCCATTTTATTTTGATTAATACCTACTTTGTTACGTATGGGCAATAATTACAGATCCATTGAAACGAAGTCTAATAATAATATACCAGTTATATTGTAATGTGACTGTGTTATATTAATATAAGCTGTATGAATATAAAAAGGAAATTTAAAAATGTGACTCTTTCAATATTTTCGTCAAATTACCTCTCAAAATGAAATGTTTTAAATGTTAACTTTTTTTTGATATTTTTAAATATAACAAATTCAATTTTTAAAATTTTAAAAATTAATAATATTCACTGTTATTTTTTGCAGGAAAATCATAACGATGAAAAGAGTGTAAAGGAAACTGCAACTTTAATTAGCTCTCAAAGAATACTTACTGATGAGGATTTTAAAAAAATTGAAGCTTCATTACTTGCAAAGAAAATGTCGAGTGTTAAAAAAGGAGTCAAGAGAAAAGCGGAAGAAGAGGAGAAGAGGTCAGAGATTATCAGATAGGGTTGAAATGTCTTGGTTATTGTTTAGTGATTACTAACATTAGTTAAATATTTCAGAAGTGAAATGGTCTTGCTGGGTGACATCGAAAACATTTACAAGAAGCGAAAGGCCAGCAAGGCTGATAGGATTGCCTCCGTCAGGGTGAGTTGAATTCTTTCTAATTCTGCATCGGTACAGTTTATTTTTAAAGTATGCCATTTCATTTTTCCTTAGTTCTGTGCCTTGAGCATATGTTGTACTTAAGAGTTCGACTATACCATTAACAGTCTGCTGGTTAAGACCTATTTTAAAAGTCATGCACTTAAAATAGCTCCATCATCCATGTATACGTTACTCTAGAATTAGGCATTATGTTAATTACAAAAATTGAATCTGTTTCTTTATAACGCAGGCTTAGAGAATCTCTACCTTTTACTTTAGAGCTTTTTTAGATACTTTGTTTTCAATGTGTGACGTTCCGACAAGTGGAACATTCGAATCCCAGCTTGGTGTACTGAGGTGCTGTTGGTCCCAATCCTATATTTTATTTCATGGTTCCCTAATTTGAGGATTCGAAACTTCCATTAGAAAGCATGCCAGTATTATGTCATATTCTAAGATTATTTTAATTAAGTTTTATCAATGCACCAAAAACCGCTGTCAACAATCTGAGAAATCAAAGTTCTCTTAAAACTACGATTCATACGAGTGCTAGAATTTTTAATGAAATATGTAAAGGAATCCGGTATTTTAACCGATGTACTCCACTTTATGTTAACCAGATAACATGTCTGCAGAATAATAACAATAGTGACAATTAATAAGAGTCTTAGCTACTTCCTAGAACAGCAGTGAGAGCGAATGTCCTAGTATGGGTACTCGAAACAAATAAAGTTTGATTGCAAGAATTGGAAATTAAATTAATCATTGAATTAAGTGCTGCTATTAAAATACATTGGTTCTTTTTGATTATTTTAATAGTAAAGGTTATCTTTGACTGTACTTTTGTGATAGCACTGTTTTTTTAATATAATCTGTCCTGAGACAACAGCTTATTCTCAATTCGTAAATCCGTTGACCTCGTATATTGTACGGTGTCCTCGACAGGTTTCAGATCTCATACATCATCAGGACTACTGTTGCTCTTTAAAGCACTAAGTGCATCGCCATTCGATGTGTAGAGCTTAACAAATTAATTTATGATCAAACCACAATATGAAATGGGAAAACAAGACTAAGATCTTTCAAGGTAACAAGCGGTCTTCGTCAGAGTCAAAAACCCAACTGACTTTTGTTTTCCCATTTCATATTGTAGTTTGATCATTGATTGTTATTTCACGTGTTTATGTGAAATCTTTGTATAAATTAATTTATATATAATTAACTTTATATTGACTTTTGTCAGATTACAAAACTGTTTAGATCAATTATATAGGTAGTGATAACATTTTGAAATAATTAAAGAAACCTGAACTGCAGATTTTGTTCTGTCGCTGGTGCATACCGGAGTACAAATCTCGTTGTTCCCCCTTAACCGATATTTTATATCTTCTGATCAGATCTTTATCGCAATGAAAAATCTTGTGCACAAACCTTTGAGCAGATAGTAACAAGAACAGATTTAGCATTGAAGTAAATATTTTTTCTCTTTGCTTACTATAAAAAAAATCTGGAGTGGCCTACACTCTACTTTACTATAATTAACTTAATGTCAAATTTCTTGAGTATATAGAACATAACGTCTCATTTAAGCATAACGTAAACATCTAAATTGGATATAATTATTAGCCTATCATTCCTGAGGTAGTACAGATAGTGATTGAAGGACATATCATTTTATAAGCTTATTTTTGTACATCACAAATAATTTATTATTTGCAAATAATTGCGTTAGTATAACTACAGCAGTAATAACATTTTTGAAAAACCAAAGTGAACATTTCTTGAAACGATTTATTCTCCTACAAGAGAATGGCTTTCGTTCAAACAGCCAGTAGATTTCTTACATCGTTTACTTGACATCCTTCTACATTGAATATTAAAGTAAAATTTTAAAATTTAAAACAAGAAAATACCCTTTTTTTCTCTGAAAAACATCTTAAACTGCGAAGAAAATGTTGTTTTAAGGTGATTTGTTAATTAAAGATGTACGATAATTACACATATTAATCTCTAAACGAAAGATTCAGATTATGAATTATCATTTACATTTTTGGTCTTTTATAGAATTATCATACTAGGAAATTTAATCTTTAAAATAATAATAATAATAAGCTTCTTAGTATTTAATAAGATCATTTTCCTTCCCCTTTGTCAAATAACATATATACGAATTTTTTCTGAGTGAGTGTTATCATTTTCCTGCACAATATTATTCCTCTTACATCTCATACAATTCAATAAACAATTTAAACTATTCCTTTATAAAATCAATTTTATCTCAGTGGATTCGCTCAAAAAATTTCTAAGTCAATGTAAACAATGTAAAAAAATACAAAAAATTCGACAAGTATAGCAGGTGATCTCTTAGTCTAGGGTAAACAAAGAGTTTTTATATCGTTATTGCTCTTTCCCGTAATTGAAACTTCATGATTTTTTTTTTTATGAATTGCTAATTTTTTGTTCCATTTTTGGTCAAATTTTCATTATTTTTTAATCAGCCGTTTAGCGTCAAAAAAACTTTTTCTGAAAACAGAAATCGTACTGTAACGCCCCATTAGCGAATGTAATTTTGAAAAAAAATATCTCTACTCATTCTACACATAATGTTCTATTTAAAGGCATAGTTTCATTCTTGTCCGTCAAACAGTATGGCTTGTATCGCTCTCACAAGGTTTGAGATTGAATTATAAGTCAAAATTTGTACATTTTATTGAAAAAAAAAATATTTCCTGTTGTTTTAAAATTCTGAATATATTTTTCGTTTGTTCCATTTGTAACCTCAAAGATAATGTCAAAATTTCAAAACTCTAGGGTTATCAGTTTAGGAGAAATAAATGTTTTAAAAAAAACGGTTTTTGGCAAAAAAAGTGACTTTCCCATCATGCATAATTCTTCCCAAACAATAGGGATCTTCGTCTTTATGGGGCCCATTTTTGTGTAAAATATCAACTTGATCCATCAAAGATTCTGGACCGTAGCGTGGTAACAAGCAATGCTAACACACTCACCCACCCACCCACCCACACACACACAGACATCATCGTAAAAACCTCATAAAATGACTTCTGGGACCTCAAAACATGTAATTCCGTCAAAATCTCGAGATCGAATTTTTTCACGATCACTATACTTTACTTATAGTAAAGTAAAAAATAATTTATACATTATATTATGGACAATTTATAAAACATTTATATTTTATTACTTCAAAGCATTACTCCTAATTTTATTCACCTACTGGAAGATTTAAAATTTTTGCTAAACTTTATGATTTTATCAATTTACATTACTATATCTAAAAAACAGGATGAATAATTTTTTAGTATATTTCTCAATTGTCATTTAACAATATATGATAAAATTCATATTCTTCCCACTAGTTTGTGTTGTTTTTATGCTTTTCTGATTCACAGAGAGGTCAAGAAGGGAGAGAAAAGTTCGGTTGGAAAGACGGTAGGTTGAATCCCATGTCAAGCAAAACGAACAGAGAGAGGAATAAAAAGAAGCATTTCATGATGATTAAACACAAAGTTAAGTCCAAAGTGAAGAGGTCTTTTAAAGAAAAACAGGTTTGTCTCACATTTCAGATTATTATTTCCAAAAATGTGCAATTTCTTTTTATTTTTTTTTTATTGTGAAGCAATAGTATATTTCCGATTTCCTCTCCCAGACTTTCAAATTTACTTAGATTGGGGAGCTGCTAAGGAAGTTTCTCCTTTTATTCCAGTCCTTGGCTTTTAGAAGTTAAGTGTTTGGAATCTTATTATACAAGGGTCAAAGAGCTTGAGTGATTTACTAAGGACGCAGCCATCTCTGAACTAAATCTAAAATATAAGTTCATTTCATAATTCGGAGTTGTTGTTGAATCGATCAACAGTAGCACTCTATAGCAATGTGGAGTCGGTCTGTTCTTTGCAACTCATTTAATACAAATATCTGAAAATATATACTTTTCTATTTCACTCATCCAAGATATCTGGACTTTGGTTTTTCAATGTTTATTATATTCCAATATTAATTCGTAATTAAAATTGAATTCTTTGTGTTTCATAGGAGTGTTGGTTATTTTACTTGCTTACCTAGTTTTATATATTACTTTGATGCACATATAACATATGTTTTATTTATTATCGATCCTAAGCCCAGAGTTTGGGAGACACTATGTAGTCTTATTGTTTACTTTTAAAATAATATTGTAATTTCTCGTAGTCATTTTTCCTTCCCGTTTTCTTTATTTTCCTCATCTTAAACCACTTAATCCCGAAGGCTTGCTTACCAAGTTACTCTTAAGAAATTAGCAGAAATAAATTTCAATATTACCTTCTAATAGTTGATTCTATTTTTTCATGTTTTTTTTTCTTTTTTCAGATTGCGCTGAGAAATCATCTTCTGAAAATGAAAAAGATGAGATAATTTTTGTTTTTATCTGTATATGACTGTATTGATCCTTCTGTAAATATATTTTTGTATATTATACTTTTATTTTGGACCTAAGCGTTTTTACCTGAATCTCACCTATATATTTTTTCAGAGATGTATTATTTGCACTGTATAAACTAAACAATGTCGAACTCATTTGAACATCTAAAAAAACATTTCATCAGAAAGGGGTCTTGTAAAACTAAAATTCTTTTTATTTTGTTATACTCAGGAACACACTCTAGAAAGGTTTGAGCTTCTTAAGTGCTTTTTAAGTAAATACAATAGTTATTGTAGAGTCTATATTTTGCACTAGCCTCTATCGGCTAAATAGAGTAAATAGATTTTACAGTGGAATATTGAACAAGTCTAACTAAAGGTAAGTATAATATCACATTCCATTTTATATGCGATTCGTATGACCATTAGAATTAGAGTTATTGCCGTCAAATAAAACAGCCTTAAGAAGTATAAGGTTTTAGAACCATTGTGTGCTGTTTTAAAATATTTCGAACTCGTCATTTTCGTTGAAAATCAAAACTAATTTTCTCATAAGAAGTACATATAATTCTATATGATTTGATTGTATCATAGAAAATGGTATAATCAGTTCGATCAGTCATATATATATTTTTTTAAAAATATTGTAGTTTTACATTCAAACCTATTCAAAAATGTATAAGTTTAATACCTATTTCTATTTAAAGGTTTCTATTAAACTATTAAAAATACATAATAGAATCTAAAGTACTCAGACGACTGTTCGAGTTCCAAAATTATGTTAAAATTCTGGGGACTTGATTTTCTTGGCATGTCTGTTCGATTTTTTCAAATTCAAAGTCGTTCGAACACTGAGGAACCATTGTATTCGGTTCATAGTTTCCAATATCACTATCGCGATGATGAAATTATATCGCTTCAGTGACTTCTTTAATAGTTTCGTTTAAAGACTCTGTCAGGCATGCTCCCACAGTCAACTCTCGAAGACGTCTTTTTACTTGATTCTTCAACTTGTAGGCGTATCTCTTGATGCCTTCTTTAAAGTGTTTTCCGACTTTGAGATTGGATCTTGTACAAGTTGACACCTTATTCCTACAGCAATTGTTACAACACAACACTCATGTGAAATACCAATTACAACTTTTTTTTTATAAAATCACTACTAAATTATTTTATTGCTATTCTATAGCTTTACTTTGTAACATACACAGTACCTGTCTCTTTATAAAATTAATCATGTTTCGTGTAATACCTTCATAGGCTTTCACATACTAGAGTAATTATAAATACTCTAGCAGGGGTAAAATAGTTATATGGTTTGAATTACCTTCCTTCAAACTGAACATTTAGAGAAAAGAATTTGTAGTCTTCATCCTGTGAAGATAGCATCGTTTAACCTAAAAATAGTTTAAATTTTATAACAAATCTTTTCCTTTTCATGTATTAAGTAAGTTTAAAACATACTGGTAAATATCATTAGATGCAGAAATTTTCAGAGAAGGGCTGTGATAGAAGTTCCCAACATCTCTATATCTTGCCTGCAAAGCTGACTGCTTCGAACTTATGTGGAACATATGTAAACAGAAATCGAGATTAGTGGTGAAACAGATACTGTATTAAGGCTGAAACAAAACATTAAATCAAATATTACTGCACGACCCTGATACAACAACTGTTTCCACGCTTCCCACCCACCAACAAATCTTCCACAGCACAGCTGCCTTATGTATACTTAACAGGAGATGGGGAGAATAGACTCACTAAACATATAAACAAATAATACTATTTTTTGTTTTTCCAAATTCATAAGGTACTGCAAATTAGTTATCTTGATTTTTGATAAAAATCAAATTCATAACAGGAGTTAGTTTTTTGCATATACAAATAGTATGAATTGTTATGACATGTAAAGGGAGTTTTAACTAATTTATTGTTTTTAGGCAATACTACATGATGACGTATACGTTTTGTCAAATGGTTAATAGAACTAATGTTTTTAGAGTTCTTTTAGACCCTTTACTTTTACAATTCAGATTAGAAGTACCTTTCTATGTTAGAACAATCTTTATCAGTTGTATATCCCTGCTACCAACCCCGCACTTTATTAGCAATCAACAATAACTTTCACTGCTTTATGAATTTGAGGAAACAGTTTAACTTCCAAACAAAATATTAAAAGAAATTATTCGCTATGAATTATATTTTATATTTGAGTAAATAATAATATTTACTATATAAATATATAAGGCTGAAATTATTCTCAGAACTCACTGTTTAAAGTTCTTGAAAATTACTCCAGACAAGAGTTGAAACATGTCAACTTTATCCTTTATACCTTTTTTTTCATTACAATCAATGTTTTGCACGCTTGAAAAATAATTATAATAAGTTTATAAACTGAGAAATCCTCCATCGTGTTTAACAAAACCTGCATATCAGCGCGCGATATGAAGTATGGTGTTCCACAGACTCATCAGTCGTTTAGCTTAGGTAAAAGGTGATTATAGGGAGCCAGGGTAGCTGAGTGACACGTGCTCATCCCTGGATGTGATCTGAGCACGTCCTCCCTAACCGAGGAAGTTAAGCCGTCGGTTCTGAGCCTGTATGATGTCAGGTGCTCTTTAAAGACCACTATTCTAAACACACTTGAGTTAGACAAACTTTAGGACTCCCAATATAGAGTGTTCATTGTGTGATTCATTGAATGTTTCCTTTTGGACTATCACTGTATCTAACCTAACCTACATCAACTAAACGATGTTTAGAAACTCTTCAAAGTAGAGCTGTCCAACCAAATGATATGACAATAAAGCAACGATTATAGGACTTAAATTACACGTGGAAAACTACAAACACCTATTTTACTTAAATTATCATCAAAACATTAAGTATGTAAGGCATGATTGGTTTATCGTTGTAAGTTGTGAAACAGATCCGTAAAAAAACTGATACAACTCTTTAGTGGTACTGTCAGTTACTACATGGTACCTTTGCACCCTCAGGAATTATCGACTGAGTGTGATATTACAAAAACAACACTTTCGAATATACGGGATTCTTTTTCATGTTTAATCGCCAATAGTGACAAGGTAGAAACAGGAATCTTCTCGTTATAATCAGATCAACCTAAAGAACAGCATTACTTGTTTGGAACACGTTGCTTTGTACTAAAACTTTGTTTACATGGAGAATTAGTCTGTAATTTCTAAGTGCAATGTAAAAACACTAAATGATTCACCTAAGCACTTTTCAACTAATCAGAATGAAGATATTAGTGATGTCATCATGGTTATTTTTTTATTGTTGACTCACGATTTCTCTATTGCGACTCTAGAATCTACTTATCAATAACAGTCTTCCGAAGTTCATTTTTTTTTACAAAGATTAGTTTCAAATATAGCATGTGTTTTGAAAAATATTAGACGAATAATAACCATTAAAGTGGAAATTAAAACAATTCCAGGATAGGTATATCTGTGACATACGTATTTCTTTCTCAGTTTTCGATTCACCTGGTCCAATGTACCATATTCGCTTCTTCTGAAAATTTCATTTTCTTCTGATGATGAACTAGTGTTCTAAATATATTGATAGTGGTATGTGTTTTTGTTCTGTTATGTGTATTGTGCATCGGTCGGGGCAAATCATGAATGCATGCCTCATAATATACAAGTATAAAATCCAAGATGTGCAATAATTTGAAAGTATGAAACATGTAAATTAGTTATTTTTAGAAATGTACTCATTTTTGAAAATTAAATATTATTAATAAAAATCTCCACAAACAAATGTTTTATAAAAAAAAACAACTCGTTTCGAAAACTTAGTGCTCATATTCAGGTTACATCAGTACGTACACTGAAGAGACGAGTTCGTATATTTTTATTATTTTTATTTTCCCATCATGAAATTGAGAAAAAATACATTTTCATTAATGGAACACACATATTAAATGGCATAATCCATGTTTTTTTATATCAATTAATCAAAATAATAATTTTTTTTCCTCAAATAAAGGTTATGCTAGAATATTTACTTATATATATATACATAAAACACACTTGAAAGAATGAAAAAATGGTCCATAAGGAACTATAAAGGTTCAAAAATTACTGGAGAACACATTTGATAAAAATAAATGTATGTATTTATGTTCAAAAATACATATGTATTTTTTTATTTAATCGTTTTACGAAAAGTTAGTGATTATTCGTGTGATCGATTGTATGTGAATGACCAATTAATTCCTAAAGAATATATATATATATATATATATATATATTGACAAAAGTATCGACCGTGGAATAGAAACAAAACTAAAGTTTATCGGGACTCGGTCAGTTCTTCAGGATCAAATTAAACTCTCATTGCCAACGTTACGGTCTTTATTTAATACCTTTTTCATAGGCAGAAGTATAAATTTTGAAAAAGAAAAACTAAGTATTACATTACAAATTATTTTACAAAGAAAAATAGTATGTGGATTTTAACAACAACTGTAGTCTGAATGAACACGTGACACTGACTGAAACATTTCAATGAGAGTTTAATTGAAACCTAAAGAACTGACCGAGTCCCGATAAACTTTAGTTTTGTTTATATATATATATATATGTATATGCCGTTGCGTCTACAACGTGCTTGATCTCCCTTTCTCTTTTCTTCTGAAGACGGATTGCCCGAAAATTTGAGTTTGTAAGTGTGTTTCTTTACTTTGTATGCTACCTATCTTCGATTTTGAACTTATATACTCGTATATATATATATATATATACAGTCGTTGTCTGCTTGCGGAGCGACTCGTTTCTATCTTCTTGATGACGAGGACATCGAAATATAGTAGTGATTTTCTGTTTCATTTCTGAGTGTTTTTTGTGTCAATATAGTTTATATATATATATATATATATATATATATATATATGTGTGTGTGTGTGTATTATGTAATCGGGATTCGGTCAACTTTCTAGGTACAAAATGGAACCAAAACGTCAGCAATGAGAGTTTGATTTTGAATCTATAAAATTCACCAAATCCCGATTACATAATACACCTATTCTACAAACGGTTGATATATCATTGAATTCATTATATATATAAAAATATTTCACATAAACACGTGAAATAACAATCAATGATCAAATGAGAACATCTTCTCAACCCCTCACCAGATGTTCTTTGCATCTAGTGTTTCAGTTGGGTTTTTGACTCTGACGAAGACCGCTTGTTACGGTTGAAAGATCTTAGTCTTGTTTTCCCATTTTCTTATTGTGCTTTCATCATTCAATATATATATAAAATATTTATCAGTTTCAAATAAATCTTTTAAAACCGATGTTTGTATTTTATTTAAAACCGTTTTCTTATTTCTTGCTGTAAAAAGCTTCTTTAACAAAACCCTATAATGTTTTTCTAATGTAAAAATCTGTCTTATGTTGTCTTTGAAAAAATTTCGATCAGATATGAAATTTACTATATTTCGATAAGGATGCCCATGAAGTATCTTAGTATATAATAATAAATTTACTTCAAAAGTATATTTTAGCAAATGTCAAAAAACTGAGACAGCAATGAAAAATAACCACATTAGAATATTGCTAATGTTTTGGACAATAAATATCTTTAAATTAAATTAAATTAAAAGACACTTGAAAAACCGACCGCAGATGACCTTGGATGAAAAACACTGGCTTTAAGGGTATTGGCTTTGGGGAGATGAATGAAGGAGTAATGCTAGTGAATGGGAAAGGCCGTTTACATCGGAAATGCCCGAGTGGCGTAAAGACGATATCTGCATAACTGGATTCATCACCTTAAATAGAATTAATTGCGCTCCTGGTAAATATACTGGTCCAACAAGCAAAGAACGTTAATTGTATCTCCCAATGGTGGAATTCTCTGCAAGTCACTGACTTATTTTAAATATTTAACGGGACTTTCGCACGACATTATTTAAATAAACGATTCATAATTATTCTGGGAGTGTCCCCTCTGTCAAACTCATCACGGGAATGTTGCTTTATGGACAGACAGACTGAAGTTCCAAGGAAGATCTCTCAGCTTGTAATTATAGGGTTACGGCAATGATAATTTGGAATCACAAACTGACTTCCTCAAAACTGACTATTTCAAATGACAACATGCAAAACCATGCATGACTAAGCAAACATAAATATCAGATATTTATAAACATATAAAACAATCTTAATATCAATTGAGCAGGTGTGTCAACCACGCGTCCTGCCAAGATTAACAACCAAAATAACTTTTGGCAACACTGGACATAAAGTATTTTAAAAAATAAATCCATATATATATGTCAGTTGACAGTCGTCCCTCCGTCAATTCACTTCTTCTCCTGAGGACGACCGCCATTACGGTCGAAATATTGTAAAATGAGTCTTTGTTACGTTTCAGTCTATGTATCACAGTTTATTTTAAGTGGTATATACATATATATATAACCATTGGATTTCAATGTATCTGTCGAAAGCATCATAGAATTGCTGATATAATGAAGCCTGTTTACACATTTATCTGAAAGTCATTCAAAGGTACGTACTTTGCGCGTAGCAGTGAGTCATAAAATACCAGCAGAGTCTGGAGTTATTCCTAGAAAAACAAAAGTCATCATTGCTTCTACTATAAAAAAAGCTGTTGATAAAGAGTAGAAAAAGAGAGAAATACAGAAGTAAGAGAAACATGAAATATCAAAATGAATTAAAAGCAGTTCCTACATCATTCATGGTTGAAACATTTTTTTTTCTTTGTAGAACTCTAGCATAATATATGCTTCAGAATTATGATCAGTTCTTTAATGTTATTAAGAAATGTAGTTTTAGTAGAAATAACTGATTTTTAACTACCCCCCATCCCGAAAGAAAACAAAAATATCTGAATATTTGAGGTGTTGCAGTGTATCTTAGACCGAGAGAGTACTTACTATTCTTCATAAACCAATTTCAATCACGTCGTTCAAATTTCTCTGCTAATTTATGGGATATCCAAACTTAAATTCGGAAGTAAAGATATTCATGTATAAACTTATGAATAATGTTTATAACATTTATGATTATAAAACTTTTAAAAACAAATATATAAGATAATACAAAAACTCACAATAATATTTTGATTGCGACGTCATCATAGAAAGATGTGAGCTCAGAGGACACATGACGAGGAGTCGAAGTGTCCTTGTTTGGTCCAGGTTAATCTTCAATGAAGAAGCTTAGTGAAGAATACATATGGCTTAAATAAGAAAAATTTGTATATACATATTCATTATAAAATCGCAAAGACGATCCAAACTGGACACAATGCGAGTTCAAAATCGAAGAAGAGTAACACACAGAGTAAAGAAACACACTTACAAACTCAAATTTTCTGGCAATCCGTCTTCAGGAGAAAACAGAAGTGCATGGTCTCCCTTTCTCTTTTCTCCTGAAGACGGATTGTCCAAAAATTTGAGTTTGTAAGTGTGTTTCTTTACTCTGTGTCTTACTCTTCTTCGATTTTGAACTCGTATATATATATATATATATATATAAATGTCTAAACCACAGTAAGAATAAGAAAAAGGAATAAGATCTTTCAAACGTAACAAGCGGTCTTCCTCAGACTCAAATCTTAACTGATCTGAGTTGTGATTTGACTTTGGTGAGGACAACTTGTTACGTTTGAAAGATCTTATTATTTTTTCTTATTTCTTATTCTGGCTTAGACATTGTTTTTTTACTTAATTTGTTTATTGTGTAATCTTGTAATACATACGTAATATTATTATAAACACATAATGAGCAGTACAGTAAACTTTTGTTAGTCTACTAAGAAAAGATCTTATTATCAAAACTCTATCCTTCAAAGAATAGTGACGAATTTTAATTTTTTTAACCTCTTTATGTGTTGCTTTGCTCGTTCAATATCTAACTTCACCCTTTTTGTTTGAGAGGTCTTTGTTGCCCAGATTATAGAGCAAGTTCAAGTATTATAGACCGAACATTATTTTATTGAATCTGTCATTTAATTGTAAATAACATTAATGTAGTCTTATGTTAACTATCAGTGACACATTGAGTAAATAACAGAACCCATGAGTGACTTATTTTGAGAATTATTAGGTCATAGGTTTCACAGTTAATGAGTCAATGACAAAGGCATTTGAATGAATGACAGGTTAAGTTGATGAAGTGTTTAATTCAACAGGTGACTGTTAAAGTATAGATTTATGAATGCTGCAAATGGAATCTATTAATCAATACACAGCCCCGGGGTCAGCAGGCTGTTAAGAACTGCTTCAGTTGGCCATCTGTTCTCCAGTCGATAGTTTTAATGGATTTTGCTGGTTAGTGCATTCAACACAGCTCCAAATGATTATCAGCTATAAATTTTCAGCTAATATTAGATATTTAATTTTTGTAATTCATCAAATTTGTTGAATTCATATAGCTTATGATAATAAGTCAATAGTAAATTTACTTCCTATGTAACAGTATGCTATTCTAAATCAAAAATAAATGTGCTCTCTTTAAAGTGGTCATTTGTTTAACTAAGAACTATGGTTGTACGGTCTGGTTCAGTACTGCGACGGCTATCAAGACCTGCAAACCATTTGACCAAAATGGAAATAAATGTTCCCGCCTATCAGCCTCTATGGCGTATCTGTGCAAATCACAAATTCGGAGTCGTGTCCATAGCACAGTTATGGGGAACTCATGTTTCATAACAGCATGATTGGTGCCTGTACATTAAGTTTTTAAGTTATGAGCAGGCACTCCAGGAGCAGTCGCGGAGTCAAGAAATCAACTGCTGCCGAATCACTAATCACTCTGTTTACTGACTACTAAGCTCTTTCCTTAGCTTGATATAGTGCAAGAAGTTGTTTATTGATGTTCCCTGTCTGCACATTTAGGGGTTAGAATTGATCGTTCACAAAGCCAGTTATTCTGAATAGATGGCAGATCTTGAACTCCGGGAAACACCTTGTCAATTATCACTTACTGGGAGCTTAAATGCAAACGAATTTGAAATCAATTAACAATGCCTAATTGCTATACCTATATATTTTCAAAATTAACATGTCTGCGCAGTTAGCCAAAGACAGCTTATAAGTTCATAACTTCGCTTCTACATTGAATTTCAGTCTATTCAAAGCTTAAATTTTATGTTAGGCATATACCAATCTACTGTCAAAGTTTCAGCTTGCTATGCCGTATGGTGGCTAAGTTTACTTCTGACAAAGTTTTACGGACAAGCCGACAGACAGAATTTTTCTAAGGGTGGATTCGGTTTCTCTAATGTATGAAACACAAAGAAAACTTGAAATTAGTCAGTTTTAAGCAATGTACAGATAAAACCTTTCTTTTATTTATATAGGTTGTAAGTTAAATCTCTTTTAAATTTATATATTCTAAATTTCTAAGTGTTGGCGTTCTTTTGTACATGGTCTGAATTTACAAAACGTAGGATCATCCCTAGGAAGGTACGGAAGGGCAACTCAACCACTGCGGGGCCTCCCCCACCCACAAATTATTACATATATATAATTATTATATTGGTTACATTTAACCATGGGTCTGTCGATTTGTGAGAGTGACAGTTGTTCCAGTTGTTAGTCTAACCTGCCACCGGCATGGCACTTTAATCAGTGAACAGGTCATTTGTCCGAGGTCATTACCGTGTCCCGCAGGCCCCCCACAAGCGCGGGGCACAGGTAGCTAAGGGACGGGTCTGCCTAAAGGTCAACAAATTAAGCAAATATACTTCTACACCATACCCGGCTCTACCCGGAAATAATGTTGATAGGATAAATATTTGTTGAAAAAAAAGTACCCTGCGACTTTTAACATTTAAGCCTCAGTCAAGGCAGACTCCCTTTCAGAGTCTTAGGTTAGGTACTGTTAGGTTTCGGTGGCCTTTCCTGCGAGATAACACACATAAACCTAATATTGACTCTTTGTGATACCACACAATGTACATTATGCATTCAGAGTTATAATTTTTGCATAACTCCAGTACTTTTAGAGTAGGGAGGGATCTTTAACAAGTATACCTGACAAGCTCGAAACGTTCCTTTCGAGAGGCAACATGCTCAGATTTTTGTAACCTCCTTTTTGAATAAATCGGGGACCAGAGTGAGTATCGAACACCGGATGTAGCAGTCTTGAGGCAAGCACATAAGCTAATGTGCCACCCTGGCCCCTTTCAGACTCTTAGTTTTAATGCAACACTAAATCAATCATACAATAGTAGTAGGGCATATAACAGGTAACTAATCATCTTCTTCGACAATTTTTTTCAATATAAAAAACTGTAGTTTAAAGGATCAAACCCATATCACGTCAAAATCGAACTTACTGACCAAGTTACCTAAGTGATCAAATAAATTCATTATTGAACTTAAAAATATATAATGGTTATAGTTAATACATTTTTAATAATAAATATCAATAAACGTGAAATAATAAAATATCATAATTATTGCTTTAGTAGATTCATAAAAGAAAGGAAATAATTTACAGTCAAAACAGGCAAAAATGAAATCTGCTTTTTACGTTTATATTTCTTAAAAAGACTACTTTTTGTGTGTCGACGAAGAAGAGACAATAAAAAATGACCTTAGGTAATATTGTCGAATTCTCAAAATGGCTTCGATTAAACAAGATTTTTAGCAAAAAAAAGATGTGAGAATTTAAAGTAAGTTGTAATGAAGTTGCTAATTAATTCAGGTTACTCGGTAGTTGGCTGGGCAGATGAGCCCAGCTGGAGGAGGCGACATTGGCAGATTGGCAGCCGGCCAGCTCTGGCCCCCCGCTGACCAAAAGCCACTCTCCTGTAGTACAGTTACCGGCTGGCCAAACCCAATTTAATAACGGTTCACTGCCAGTGACCTGTTGGCCAAAATAGAGCCTCCTACGCACAATCCAGACCTGCCTCACTGTCCTCATGCCGTGCTCTCCTGCCAAACTCAATCCTTTCCATTCAGCTATCGCTGGTCACTATCCCCGTGCCTTTTCCAACTAGCGCTCTACAAAGCATTACTGTGCTATTATAACTTCTCGCGCCTAACTCAATAACGAGTGTACCACCAAAGCTCTTACGAAAGGTCTTACGATTTGTTTGATAGTCGCTAGGTTTGTTAGGTCTTCATATCAGGTGTACAATTATTCTTCGGTATTCAACAGGTGTTTGAATAAACTAACCAAAGTAAGTTTAGTCAAATGATAATGGTTGTCAAAACCTCTTTTCAAATTTGAACAATAAATATTTTAATTTCCATCATGCTAGTACTTTCAACACTAATGAAAATAGTGTGGACAGATTGCTCTTATAAAAATGTCTTTTATCTCAAAAAAAAAATTAAGCTTATAAAACACACACACACACACACACACACATGTGTATATATATATATACACCATGATAAACAAAAAATGGTCCGGCAGGACAGATTACACTTAAAATAAACTGTGACACACAGTCAGTTGACTATCGTCCCTCCGTCAATTAACTTCTTCTCCTGAGGACGACCGCTATTACGGTCGAAATATTGAAAAGTGAGTCTTTGTTATGTTTCTGTTTATGTGTCACAGTTTAAGTGTACATATATTTATATAAACGTATCTCACAAAAACAGGCCAATTTGCACTTGAGTGTACTCAGGGTGCCTCTAAAATACGTATTTATAATAAAATATGAATATCACAGAATATAATCATTTTTTTGTAATTTTTTTGAACCTAATTTTGATTTTCCCAAACAGTATAGTTTTGAAGTAACAATATACAAATAATTGATAGGAAGATAAACTTAAATTGCATATTAAATGCAGCCTATATTTATTTCTATTGTTCTGAAGATGATCAAATGCCATTATAGATATATTTTTTTTAAAATCACATTCAAAACTTCGGGTATTATAGATTTTTCTCGGATAGCCAAAGTAATTGCTGCTATAAGTATGTTGAAAATTGACTATAACAAGTTGCTCTTTCTGGAGGGGTTTACTCTATTCCTCACTGGATATGGAGGAAGAGAACAAGAAGGGGAATGAGAATTTCTCTTCAGCGACTATCTTACCAGAGGATCACCAACGATATATCAAAATCAATAAAAAACTCGAGAATTTCTTATTATCTCATAAGAAATTTGAGATAATACCGAAGTGATCAAATAAATTCATTATTGAACTTAAAAATATATAATAGTTATAGTTAATAAATTTTTAATAATAAATATCAATAAACGTGAACTAATCAAATATCATAATTATTGCTTTATGATTATAAAAATGTAGAGTAGGGAGGGATCTTTAACAAGTATACCTGACAAGCTAGAAACATTCCTTTCGAGAGACCTCGAAAAAAACGGAAAACACGTTATTTTTTTATGAGGTAAAAAATATTACCTCATTTTTAAAATATTTATAAATACTTTAATAATTATAACATTTCATTTATATTTACTTTAACAAGCTTAATAATTTCATTAATAAATACTATTGTATGTATACTAGGTTCACGAGTCTCTTCTAATTGGAACTACCGAAATCGGGTATTATTTTTTAAAAAAAATATCAAGAATAAAATACACACATGAAGGCGACATGTATGTTATTCATGTTTGAGTTGTATGTAGTATGTATAAGTTGTACCTATATTGTTAATATTTATTATAATATATAATATTACACATTGTTATTTGATGAAACATACATTCAACAATTGCTATTTACGTTTAAATTAGTTATGTATAAGTAATTACAATGTATTTATATTTATTCCTTTATTTTAATATTGTTATTACTGTTACAAATATTTTCAAGACATTTCAATTGTGCAGCTTGTAACTTGCTGGTAGTGCTGTTTAAAGACAAGACTCACTCATAGCGACCTAATGTTCACACTGAATGGACGTTGCTAAGTAGTTAGGGAAGGATGTCCGTAACACCCTTGAAGGTCGGAGTTAACAAGTACGTCACGTCTGAATCATGCTCGAGACTGGAATGAGGCAACCTATAATGAACATAACAATTCTACTCCCAACATAAAGCACTCCCTCTGCCTGCATCATCCGAAAACATATCATTTTAATGTCTACATTAGTATATATACACATTATAACGAAACCACCACAAATCAAATCCAGTAATGTAAAAGTTCACAATTTTTCCAATAAACTCTTACCTTCGGTTTTGAAAACTGTTTTAAAGAAAAACCAAAACTTGGCGTTTGAGAATTTGATTTTAACCTGAAAAACCATTCCAAATCCAATTTTTTTCATACTGTGGATTGATCATTGATTGTTATTTCACGTGTTTATGTGAAATCTTGTTATATAGATATACGTGGAAACCGTTGTGATAATCCAGAAATGTATTTTGATCTTTCAACCAAAATGATGAAGCTGTCCATTCCAAAACGTTTACATGTATGTTAACATACATAAATAACTACATGTTAATTAGATTTGTGTTCAAATAATCCTGAGAATAGCAAAACTGACCTACATTAGGGCGACACCTATTTAAAAAACACAACAAATAATTTGCTTTACACAATAATTTATAAAAGAAATCTTAAAAAAATGTACATTAAAAAATGAATACTTATGCTTCTGACATTAGATGCTCAATTTTTTTTTTTGAAAACTCTAACCGTAGACATATTTAACAAAAACATTAAAAAATTACTATTAAAAATAATATTCCAACAAAAAATTACAGACAACTTAAACGAAGCCACAAAAGAAAAACTACTTATGTAGAATCAACTGGACAATGTGGCTCCCCAGAAAACTCAAACCCTATTGATTAATGTATGAGCAAATTTTTATCCTTTAAATGATTAAGTTACAAAAAGTGATCGGTGTATCTTTAACGTGCAAACGAGTGGAGATTTTCCAAGTGACCCATCTTGAGATGAACACACTTGAGGAGATGATTTTGATGGAGGATATTTCTGATGATGTACTTTTTTTCGTTAGTAATTTGCATGTTCCTTTAAAAATACAAATTTTAATCAAGCCGTTGTACTGAATAGTTCTTTTGTCTTTGCTCCAAAACAAATTTATTCATGACAATTCATATTTAAATTAAATTTTTTAAAAACTTTAAAAAAGCTTAAATTTTTTAAAAAAATTTAAATTTTAAAGAAATATTGATTACTTATTACAAAGATAAGACATAAACATAGCAAACCATAATATTTAGAAGCTGTTTTTTTTAAAAAAAATGTACTTACACAATTCAGTATGATTTAGAATGAAACAAAGTTTATTCTTCAAGAATTTAGTGTAAACAGATTACAACTTGTCGACAAGTAACAACTTATGTTTCATCAACCGGTATCAAACTTCGCCCAGCCAGTTAACCTTTGAAGATATAATAATAGTATAAAGCACCGTATAAGACGAATTTGCGCAAATATAATTCAGAATTTAAACTGTTGTAAATATTATAAGAGAATGTTGCCTTGGGCCGAATATTAAATCTAATTGCAAGGGATGCAAAATGAAATTATTATGCACACAGGAAAACAAAATTATTCAAACAGACCAATGTTTAGCATTGTAGAGTGAAATATTCTGGAATTGTTGCTTGGAGCAAACCGACCTGACCTGAAGGAGGTTAACTTCAACTCCTTAAGCTGTTATTATATGATTTTCAAAATGTTTGCGAATTAAATTGAGTATTGTTTGTTTTGAATTGTTATCTTTGTTCTAAGTCAGACCTTCTGAACGTTTGTTTGTTTGTGGACACTCTGAACGATATTTTGTCATCTATGGAACTTCTATAACTTATGATTATGCACAGGTATATTTTCGTAAAAGATTTACGAAAATTTGTAAAGGTTTCGAAATAAAATTATTTGTTTATAATTATTAATACAATAATTAATAATACTTAGGCTGTCTAAGTAATATTAAGGTTCAATGTTTGTAAATTTTCTATATTCTGTTGAATTTGTCAAGTATATAAAAGTATCTGTTCCTTTAGCGATGAATTTTCACAATCACTGAATTTTGGTAAATTTGGTCAATCATTCATCATTGTCTACTTTCCATCTAGTGTGATTATTTCTTTCTTGAAGAGAGACGTTTTTCTCTCATACATTAGGCATTTGTATCGTATATGATGTCAGTTTTAGAAATATACTTCACATGGATAAATTGTCAGGTTTGTGATTTTAAACCGAGCAAGATATGATTTATTTTTCACGTGGTCAGTTAGGCCCATTGTGGTTTCATATATTTTAAATAAAAACACTGATAAGCTAAACCAATATCTAATATCCAATGTCTAAGAGGGGGTATTAAATACAAGGAATAATATGTACTAGATATCAAATTAAAAAGATTTTCGAGATTATTTTATTTATCAAAAGGATAACATGTACTGTGAAAACGAAATCTGACCCATTGGTCCTATTGCTGTACAGGAAGGTTTTGGAGAGCTACTCGTATTTCTTTAAGCAAGATAAGACTCCACGCTGACAACCATTACAATGAGGTAGAG
This sequence comes from Hermatobates lingyangjiaoensis, assembly GCA_026182355.1. Classification (NCBI taxonomy): domain Eukaryota; kingdom Metazoa; phylum Arthropoda; class Insecta; order Hemiptera; family Hermatobatidae; genus Hermatobates; species Hermatobates lingyangjiaoensis. Next base: position 3,213,513 of record JAPFBL010000018.1, on the reverse strand, counting down.
GAATTACTTTTGGTTTTAGATTTCACTTATCACATTAGCATGTGTCGCTCTTTTCTCATGACTCAGTAATGTTGGAACTTCAATAATCTTAAAAAGCAATAGACTTAAAAAGCAATAATCTTAAAAAGTAATATTCATAAGAAAACAATGAAAATGATATTAAGTTAGCAGCTCTTTGGCAATGAAAAATCAAAAGGCTTATGAACTCTTCTATATATTAAGAGTTACGGTGATTTCTTTGACAAACTAAAATACAAACATAACTACATTTTCAGTCAAACCAAACAATGAAAATAAAAAGTAATGGTCATTCAATATGCCGAATTTATTTTCTGTATTCAATATACAGAAATAAAGAGCAAAAGTAAAAGCCAATTTTACACGTTTTTATGTGTATTTTTTCGTGTAAAAATAATATATAAAATAAAAAAAATTATGTATACAAAAAAAGTATGTATACATATAAAATTTCAATTTGTTTTAAATTTAACATTTGATTAATACAAGAAAATTATTTATATTTTTCACTAATGTTAAAAAAAATGTAAGTGAAAGTTTGTTTTGTTGTTTAAGAAATAATGGCTAACTTGAATTCACAGTAGTTATTCCAGATTATGTTAATGTATTTAGAAGTTCTTGATCGAAATGCTAATCAGAACTCTAGATTATTTTGTCAAGTCTGATGACTCAGCCAACATAACGGTTGAAAGTGAGTATTTGAGATGACGCAAAATCGTTTTCGTTATTTATTTAAAAAATTAATTTTATTTATTTAACAGAATCATAGTCAACGTGAATGTTGAGTACTTTTTTAATGTTACTTAGTATTGAATATAATTGGTTTTTATATTATTAATGATAATGGAGTAAAATTGTGATAAATATACTTAAGAAATAACAAATAATTGTTGAATATTATAGATGTACAACAAAAAATGTTGTGTTTCTCCTCAATAGTTGAATCATAATTGTTTAATTTATTTAAAATAAATAATTCTGCAGAGGCTCTGCTGTACCTAACTCAAGACCTGTTTTGATTTAATAATGTACCTGAGTCTTTCGGGTATACCATGATAAAGCAGAATAGGCTGATATTTTTTAATGTGGAGCCCTTTCGCCAAGTCACGAGAAACGAACAGCCTCCTCACGAATGAGAAACACAGGACAGTCCGAGTGAAGTGCCCAAAGTGGACGTCGCGGAGGCGGGTTTCCACGATCTAACATCGACGAAAGCTATGACATAAGTCTTCAGTCTCTCAAGACTGATGGTTACTTAAAAAAGATCATCAAGAAATACAGATGAAAACTGGAAAGAGGAAAAAACGAGAGTAACAGTTAATAGGGAGTTGAGATTTAGGGAAGAAAAGGTAAGGGAAGGAGTCAGGGATGATATGAAAAGGTATAGAGAGAAGGAAGGGGAAACATCCAGACTCTAACCACATTGGGAACGACCAGTCAAACATAAGTCCACCATATCCAGCCACAAGCAGCATTCGAATAAACTTTGGGCCTGATAAGCAAACAAAAGTTGCCGGATCTCACTGAGGGGCGAGAGAAAACTTAAAAGAAGAAAAACAGTTTAGGACCCAGCTCCTAAAGGAAAGTCCATCAGTTTAAACTGAATGGACTTTCCACCTGCTGATACCAGCCTAAGAAAGAGTCCCAAGGTCTTTCACCACAGACAGAAAGATGTCTTGAAAAAGACAGGCATTAGCCACACCTGACTAATAAGGCCGGACTACCACCCTAGCCAGCGTGCGGACGAGCTTACTTTCCACCCCCGGACGCCGACCCAGGCTAACCTTCCGTGCCTTTCTTTGTTCATGCCATGAGGGTACAACCACCCAGGCATGGTAAGCCCCCCCACCACGGCAAGGTGAAGGCACATCGGGGGGGACCCTACTCCAGCCCAACAGTTGGCCTAATGGTAGATTCCACCCTGCAAGCTTATCATTTACCAAAACAAAAAATCCATTTGAATCAGATTTGTATTTATTATCTGTATTTGTGTCAAATTAATCAGAGATTCATGACGCAATAATTAAATAAATAAGATATACTGATATAAATAAAATATAAAGAAACAAAAAAGTAAATTTGAAGTGTTTTTACAGGATTGTTGAGACTTGATGCTATATTATGCTTGCTTGATGAAGCAGAAGAGATAAGTTTCCGCCGTGTGGTAGATAGGTGATGAAGGAATGTTGAACTGGCCTGTGTGAAACTTGTCATGCACGAAAAGTAAGCTAGTGTCACTATTCAAAGTGAGCAGGTAATGACCACATTAGCTGGTTAGTCAAGGCGTCCACCGTGCATTCCAATGGCCAAACGTCCCGGCCACATAATCAGAGCCAAGCAACGCGAATCGCAATTAACTTTCTATTTTACATTCTTGGACGGGTCAGGTGTGCTCGGTACTGTTGTCAATCAAGTACACGATGAATTTATATTATACACTCTGTAATGAAGAGTAATATAAAACACAAGTACCAATGACAAATGCATTCAATATGAAACGAATGAAAGGAAAAGTAAAGTTTACCTTCAGTTATCTTCAACGTCTTTATTCTCATGATCCATCACCCACTTGACCCATAAGAACATCTTCAGGATACAAACATAATAATGTACCCAGAATTTAAATTTACGTTAGACTACCAGCAATCAATAACATGACTCAAAAAAAAAAGTTATTATTTAAAATAAGGCAATCATATAAAACTAAGGGAAAATATTATGCTGTTGTTCTTCCTAAATGAATTACATTAGTTATGATTGAGTAATAAGCTTTTCCAGAAATCTGAACTGTTGATTTACTATAATGTCGACGATTAAAAAATGGGCATATCTCAATTTTTTATCTATAAATATTGCTTGTTCATAATGCAGTAGGCTTTCATGTTCAGCCATGTTCTACGGTCGAAAAGTTCCGGGTCATGGACATAGTCATCCATTTTAGTTATGAGTGGCTTGATTTAACATCCAAAGTCCAAAATGTTGCCCAACTTAAGTTTAATACAGTAGTAATCTTCAACGAGTTGCTAATGGGCAATGACATAGACAACTTAACGTCCTTTCCAATGCATAGCGTGCACAATATTTCATTCTTCAGACCTGTCAGTAAGCACAGTATAGATTTTCGAATTTGTTTAACCTGTAAGGAAAAATATTCATCAATTTGTAAGATATATTGAGATAATTTAGTTGACAGAAGAACACTCTCTTGAACAGTTACCACGACATCTCACTACTAGCAACAGATACTATTTTATAACTCCTGAACTGTTGGACCATATGAATATGAAAACGACTCTTTCCCATGACAGCCTAATGTACTTGTGGTTAACACGTACTGACCTTCTCACTTCTAGCTAATTAATTCAGCAGTAGTGGGCCCCTCACCCAGAAATACTAATTACGCCAGGCACTATAGTGTACGGATAAATTCATTGGTCGTTGGATGATAGAAAACAGTCTTGATTACGTAGAAGGTAATATCAGAGATCAGTATCTTGCATAAGAAAATCGTGTCAACTGCTGTTTGCTTCCTTACTTACAAAAACCTTGACATATTTCAACTATTAGTCTTTGTCTTCTAAGTGCTAATGTTTTTTTTATTCTTTTTACTTATCAAAGGCTTTTCTGATTACTTATCTAATCTACTTGTTGGTAACATTTCACTATAATACCTTACTCATGCTTTAATAGACTCGTCATTTTTTTTTAACCTAAAGTTTGGTGAATATGATAAATATCTGAGATGAAGTCTTAAAGAGATAATCAATGCAACAAATTTCAAAATTACAAAAAATACTTGTGTACTTGGCCACAATATTATCTTTACCAAAAGTAGATTTTAAAAATTCTTATTAATTATTATTATTTTTTAAAACAGTATACTCTAAACTAAACAAAAACTTTTAATATATATTTGAGGTTGCTTTCAACTAATAAGCGAATGATATAAAAAAAATGTATGATTTACTTTAATGGAAAAGCATATCTACTTTTGTTAACAAACTTAGATTTGTTTAAATCTAAGTATTCTTAGATTACAGGTATAGCCTAGAGGTTATGGTGTTGTTTTTGGTGATGATTTGAGCTTCAAATCTTGATCATAACGCTGTTATAACATATAACTCTTATAAATATACAATTTCAGCTAGTTTAATATCCTTGAGAAAGGCAAAATTTTATAACTTTCTTTCTGGAACCGAGTTAGCAATGTAACACACCCAAAACTAAAACTTCTCATGATTTGTAAAAGAGTTAGTTTCTGATTTTAAAACAAGAATATCTTAAACAAGTTTATGGCTTACCACTATACATAAGGATCCATGGTTATACCAATAGTAGCAGGGATTAATTCAGTACATTATGATATACCGATATACGTCAGGGAGGATTCTGTTATGGAAGTGTTGATCCACTTAGCCATGATGTGCTGGTGCTGCATGAAGTGACCGTATTGAATACTTATACAGTGCTCTTGAGAAGAAAAAAATGTTTTGGTGCAAGACCTTTACTCATTCATGGGCCCTCTTTTCTAAAACTGGTCATATCTAGATAATTCGGTTGCACTATATTATATGTTCTAAGTTTGGTAAGAGCCTTTTTATATAAACTTTTCAAAGATGTAAGTAGGTTTCGGTTGGACTAAGGTATAGACGTGAAGAAAAAAAGATTAACAAAAGTAAATGTTTTGCAAAGATGTTAGGGCCATGTCACTTAGGACCAAGATTTCAAAAGCTGCCATAGCACGTAGTTAGTGATCTGTGCCAAACTTATATACAAATATTACCATACCGTAACCATGAATATATGAACAATAACGTACGACATGACCGTTAGAATATTTAAACAGTCGCAATAAAGCATCAGGCCAATCTTTTCTTTAGTTTGTTATAATGTCCCAATATTTCGAAACGTTTTATTTTTCTTTTTTATGCCCTATACAAATTTGATTTTTTTTTTACAAACTGCCTATACAATTTTCATAAAGATATTTTATTGTTGTTTTAAAAATATTTTGGATATTTGTATTTGAAATTAATCTTTAGATTTTTATTTACCTGTTTTTCCACCCTGAGCAGTGATCTAGGCTTAGAACGTGTAATTCATTTGCTATTAGTAGTATAGTTATTGGCTAGAAGAATAACTAGATAAGGCAAATACAACACATAAGTAGTCTTCCATTTTACTTAAGTCTAGTTAAAGACCCATCTTTAACTGAAATCATACAGACTCGGGACCAAAAGTTTTTCATCCTCTCCGAGGAACGGCGTAGACAAGATCATAAGAATTTAAGCTATAAGAATATAAGAAAATAAGAATATAAGATAATATATATATATATATATATATATATAAGAATCATAAAGAATTTAAGGCCATCGAGGATTCAAAGCACCATCTTCAGTAGAAAAGACAAGATTCGTCTTTTACAGTAGGTTACAGTAGGATTTTTGGTTACAGTAGGTAGCCAAAGATTCCCGATACCAGTATCACAACTCGTAACTAGTTTCACAACCAATCCCACTTGATTTTAGTTACAAGCTACTAAGCAATCAAAATTAAGTAATTTAATTTAGCAGAGTTTACGGTTATTGAAATGTATTATTCAAAATTTATCCCGAATGCATTACAAGACCCTTATAAATTTATGAATTTTTCTGATGACCCGGAGCAATTACAAGATGAACGTGACTTGGGAGGTGGGGGACGCTGTTATCAGAGTTTAAGATGGAAAGGGCTTTGAAGAGGTTAAATAAATGAAGATTAATATCGCTCTTCAGAGATGGCATGCAATGAAGGACTTAGCCATATTAGATAACCCTGGATCATATTTGCCTTAACAACAAGTGCTAAATAGAGGGACGTTTCGGTCGTGATTTGCCGACCTTGTTCAAGGGCGGTAGATCTGACAGATGAGCCCGTTGTGGCGTATTAACCACGGCCATAGAGAGATCGCTGGATCACATACATTGTTCTTGTTGCAGCTTGAGCGTCAGATCTGGTAGATAGTTCTGTTGAAGCGGTTTTCAATGATAGACACACGACTCGGATACTGTACTGATCCATCGAGCCCCACTATATCATTCTTTTCCCACTTCCTATCTCATTTCCTTCCTTTAAATTACTATTTCCTGAACTTTAAAATCATGAATATGAATATTAAAAAACTATAAATTTTTTATTCACAAGTCCTTAAATCACCTATAAAACATTCATTAGAGAATCCTTAAATAGGCCAAAGTTCTCTAGTTTCAGAAAGTATATACATGCAAATTGTCAGCACTAGAGAGATTGAAAAACATAATATTATAAAAGTCTGTCTTAACTCGTGAAACTGGTGATATAACCGCCCAACCAGTTTTGCACGTGGTGAATCTTCAAGATGAACTTCCTTACCGATTCACGAGATAGGATAGACTTTTAAAATAATATTATGTTTTCGCAAAACATGCTTATGAATTAGATTAAACGTTAAATAACATATAAGCTGAAAAAGAGTATATATACAATTAAGCACACAACAATTAAAGTCGATAATACATTAGTTAAATCAAACTAAAACTGATGATTTCATTATGATTTTACGTTTTGAAGTGCATTTCATTCAGACTCTAATAGCCTTTACTTAAATAACATCCAGTAAAATGAATTATAGGTTTATATACACTGCATTTTGGTTAACAGTTGAATGTGTGTTAACAATTCATTGGTAAATAAATGGTATAAAATAAGCATTATTCGATGAAGAAATGATGTACAGTAAGTAAAAAAAATTCTTGGATTTTAGCAGACAATATTGCATATTCAGTTGATATACAGTCATATAGTATTCATATACATATATATAAGCAATTATATGTTTTATATATCAAAACTGGGTACATAGGAAGTTTTAAAGAGAACTTTTGCCCACAATAAGTCTTTTAAGAATGCATTTCCTGTAAAATATTTCTCCTTTTATTGATATAGGGTTGGAAAGTGTAGTTTATTAGCTATTTATAGTTATTAGATAGAAGTATAATCGGGTAAGGCAAATATAACACAAAAATAGACTTACATTATACCTAACTCTAGTTAGTTAACCATCTTTAACTAAACTCGTAAAGGCTATAGGCTGACAGCCTTACATCTTTTCCAAGATAACTCCCCTTCCATCAGTTCAATTGTTTTCCTAAAAAACTTTCAGACAATAAATGGTATCCTAGTTAAATATGTATGAAATTTCAAAAGGGTTACTCTGCCACTTCCTCCTTAGATTGCTTCCTAGGGGGTTGTTTAGGATAAATTATTCCTTGAATAACTTATCCTAATTCAGTATTACATACGCGAGGTGTAAATTTAACCAAATCAGATATATATATGGGAGCTCAAGCGCCTAAGAGTGTCTCCCGAGCACTATTGTTTTCCTCAGAGTTTTCGTTACATAATTTAGTTTGTGATACAGACAAAACATTTGTCTCAACTTAATCCAAATCAGATATTAACCTTAACCAAAGTTATACAATTGTTGTTTTTCCCACATATTTTGCAAAAGAAAATAACGCATAGAAATTGTAAGTGTGTTGCCCCTTTACTCTGTATCTATAGTTTACTGTGAAACGTTATATATATATATATATATATATATATAATTAAGTAACTTGCGCTTCTTACATAGCTTCTCGAGTTTTCTGATATTATTCCTCCATCTTTCCGGTACAATATAAATCAACTCACCGAATGATTTGTTTTTATTTCTATTTTCCATATTTATACAGGGCCGACGTTTCGGTCTATACTGACCATTATCAAGGAATTCTTTTTACAATATTTTTAAAATTCATAACAAAATACTTATTTACATTAACAATCACTTCGCTTCATTCAAAGATAACTAATAAAATATACTTTTAAAATTTACAGTCTACCTTATAAACCTAAACATAAACTTGTGTTAACAGGTTTGTTTCTAAATACCCTACATGAACTTTACACAACATTACTTAACGGTTTAGTTGATTTAGTAACCAAACGGTTTGACTCGAGTATTGAGATTTCTAAATGATACCACAATGAAGTAGGGCTGAGTTCTATTGACGTCTCATAATCGGGGATCTTTTAAATTCAGGGTTTTGTTCCCCTCCGAGCTATGTTGTAGTGTTTACAATATTATGCTACCACAAGCACAAAAAAATCTCAAGGCAGTATGTTTGAAGTCATTAGCCTAATTTACTACCGATTAATGCCAAGCGACGATTGCCTTATTGATGCAACCTCATTCCAGACACTCAATGATCATTTATGAGTAACAGTGAGTCGATTGAACCGCTGTTTAATTTGCATGAGCCTATAGGTGATAATGAGAAATTCGACAGCGGACATCAATCAAGCAAACCGCTATCTGTATTAGAGCGGAGAGTTTTAATAGCTTTCATTTAACCCGTTCTTTTAATAGGCTTCTGCTACCAGTATTACTTCTTCAAACAGACTGGCTTGATACCAGAGATTCTTTGTATGATAACAGATGATGATGATGTCGTTTTAGATTTAAAGGCCTCAAATAGAGGTAACAACGTCATTATGATTAAATTTGTCAGAAAAGAAAATTGAATGCATAATTCATATAAATGCATATCAACTTCACTCCATGCTGCAGCTCATGTAGCCTGGCTTTGGCCTAACATTCAATTTGCTCTTAGCCGACGTGCACCATTTCCTCAAGCTTAGACTTTTCAAGTCCGCCTGCACCTCCAGCGCTATCTGAATCTCCCACGATGAAGCCCCTTAGTACAGCTTAGTGGCAAGCACTCTATCGTGTTAACTATTCTGGGTCAAAAAAAATCGAGTGGCCTACACTCAAGTTTACTATAAGTAAACATATTAATCAATAATGGAAAACAACATGATAATCAATTGATTTTTGATATTATTTTACTGTAAGAATGCTCAAAAAGTTTTTGATACAGATCCACCCACTCACACACATAAACATGATGAAAAAAAAAACAAAAAGGACTTTGGGAACTTTAAAACAATTAATTTCGTCAAAATTTTAAGACTGAATTTGTCATGATGCCAAACTTTTCTTATAATAAGACAAAAGAAAATACTCAAATCAAAACTTCTGATTCTTCAGATAAAGGGATGGGCGTTGAGTAAAAAACCCTGCACTATTATAAGGAAGTGACAACAGTTACTAATAACATGCACAATGTTTTACAAGCAATAACTGAAACTATATTAAATTAAATTATTAAAAGATTCAAAAGCTCTGTGATTATCAGTGACTTCAGAATAAAAATATAAATTCCCTTTCCAGATATGTTATATTTCTTCAGAGACTTTCAAACATTAAAAGGGGAATCTTTATTTATAAAAGTAAAATATGTTATTTACAATTTTTTAATGCTTGAATTAGCCTCGACGAAAGCCTTGTAATATCTTGACTTGTGGAATTTTGTGATTAGATTTCATTATATTTCACGTCTCCACTCCTGTATTTATCTTCTTTATCTCCTCTCCTGAATGAGGCTTCCTCGATACATGCACTATTCTAATTACTCGATATGGATTACGATTTAATACTATTACGTCATTACGACGTCTATTGCTAACTAGAAGACATTTTTTACAAGCTTCCAGGCAAACCATTTTTGTAAAAAGTTTCCTCTTTGTATTCAACTCATAAAGCTTTCAATGAGGTTTAGTCATTATGTTCTTTGAAAGTGCCCCGATCACTTACCAATCTCGAATAAAACATAAGTGACCACTTATGATAACTGAGGAGTCATTAATGACTACAATGCAATCGCTACTTGTTTTAATTTTTCAAATTGTGGATGACGCATAAGTGTTCCTTATTTTTAAATATATTTTACTACTTATGATAATTGAGAAGTCACTTATTACTGCATCTGTAATTCTCACAGATCACACAGATCACATATAGTTGTTCCTTCTTTTTAGGGATAAGTCACGAATTATGGTAATTGAAGAGTCACTTATTACTACCATGTAATAAGTGATATATTCATAACTTATACTTATTATAAAAGTTAATTATTAACATAGTTAATTATACGTTAATTCTGTTAGTTAACATTTTGTAATGATAAAAATATCTCTACATATCACATGAAATTTACCCCTACTATTTGTTTTTATTCACTGCATGTAATTATGTTAATGATTAACCTTTTATGTTAATTCTCAAATTATGGATCATATATAGTTGATTCTTATTTATTCTAAAATACAATTCACCATTTAATCTAATTGAAGAGCCACTTCTTACTACGATGGGATGAGTTCTCAGATTATATACAGTAGATTCCGGTTAATTGGGACACATCGGGACCGAGGCGTTTTGTCCCAATTAAGCGGCTGTCCCAATTAAACGAATATCACTTTTTTTTTGGAATTTCATTTGATTGGTTTTAGGAACAATGCCATTAACCAGTAACACACAAAATTAAACAATGCATATTATTTTTTAATAATTTTATTTTATACGAAAACAGCTATCCAGAAATTCCAGCTGTATATTTCGTAGGTTGTCTAAGTGAGGTCGAACTCCTCTGACTTCGCCTTCAATATTGGACCGTTGATATTTACGCCTCTGCCACTAACAATAGAAAACCATTGATCTAGTGCTTCTTCAACGTCTGGATCCTTCCCATCACGTTTTCTTTTGAATGTCCCTGCCGGTCCTTCTTGTAATGCGAATTCCTCACGCAGTTGACTTTCTTGTCGTAAGACACGCGATATGGTAGATTTTGGTACACCAGTTATCTCAGCGAGCCGACGATAACTTGTATTAAGTGGCTGGCTTTTTATTTTATCAAGCAAAGCAATTTTACTAGTAAGTGTCAAATCGTTTCTTGGCATTTTGGCAAGGGTAAAAGTTTTGAAAATACAATTGAGGAAAAATAATTTCACGCGCAAGGTGAATCGGTGAGCGAATAAACTCGCAATAGTGACAATAACTTCACCTGCAAGATGTATGTATGGTGAGTGAATGAACGCGCAAGAATTGAGACAGTTGTCACAGCGAAGTGTATCGGTAGCTGAATAGGAAAAGACTGAAGCTAATGTCGATGTGAGGCTGCCGCGGCTTTTTAAAACACGGGTGTCAGGATCAGAAAGAAGCCGCCATTCCGGCTTTCCCGGACTAAGGAAGGAGGGGGGGGGGGGGGGGGTTGTTTTGCCGCTGCACTGGCTCGGATGGAAAAGATAGCAAATGTGAACATGAAGCAGCTGCGGATTTTTAAAACACGGGTATCGGGTTCAGAAAGAAGCCGCCTTTCTGGCTTTCCCGGGATTTAGAAGGGGGTTGTGTTTGTTTTGCCGCTGCACCGGCTCGGTTAAACCGGAACTCAGTTAAAACATACTCGGTTAATCAGGACTCTACTGTACTAAAATCTTATATTCACTGTCCCAATTAAGCGGAATATTGTCCCAATTAAACATACAAATTGTGGTTCATAGTTTGGTTTCCGTTCTTTGAGATTTGTCCCAAATAAGCGGCTGTCCCAATTAAGCGGTGTCCCAATTAAGCGGAATCCACTGTATATATAAAAAGATTTCACATAAACACGTGAAATAACAATCAATGATCAAACCACAATAAGAAATGGGAAAACAAGACTAAGATCTTTCAACCGTAACAAGCGGTCTTCGTCAGAGTCAAAAACCCTGAGACGCCAGAGTTCAGTTGGGTTTTTGACTCTGACGAAGACCGCTTGTTACGATTGAAAGATCTTAGTCTTGTTTTCCCATTTCTTATTGTGGTTTGATCATATATATATACATATATATATAGGTGGACGATTCACGTCTCCACTCCTATGTTTTATTTTCTTCTTCTGCTCTTCTGAAGACAGTAAGAAAGGCCAAAATGATCGAGAATCATAAGTGTTAGTATCTTTTTTGTGTTTTCTGGTTGTAACTTTTATATATATATATATATATATATATATAGTTGTTTGGTGTTCATATGTTTAATTCCACGTATTGTAATTGAGAAATCACTTATTGCTATGACAGGGGTCGCCAATTATGTTAATTGTCCACGTTATGGATCATTCTTAAAGCTTTTGTTATTCGATCCTAAAATTCAAACTAATTTTGATTGAAACATCTGTATGACAAGCCTGTAATTAGTTACATGGTTTGTATTACTGCCGGTCTATATAGTGGTTGAGTAATGACTATTAGCTTTGGAAACATGAATGAGAATGTAGCAGTAGAGCGATTTGTCTTAGGACCTCGCCTTTGATGAATTATTCTAATTAGCACCATTGCTCGGCAATGCCTACAAGACCATGCCCAATGTCATTATTACAGGCTATTTCTCACAGACATCTTCAGGCTTCTGTTTAAACGTTGGTCACTACAACAACACTTTTACTAATGTGCTGCCTCTTCCAGTCACTCACTTTCAATTCTTCTTCAATTACCCTTTAACTTAGTATTCATTGTAAACAAATTTAACCCTCATTATTTTGCTAATTAGTTAACCTTTTGTAAAGCTAAAAATAACTTCACACATCAAATGAAATTTACTCATCTTATTTGTTTTTATTCTCTGATGTAGGGAAAAATTTATTATTAAAATCAAAGAATATATATTACACCTAAAATACAAATCCTTCAATCTAATTGTTCTTACAAATATCATCGTCTGGTAAATACGGTAGTTAAGTAATTTCAAAATGGTACAAAACATTGTCCAATGTCCAGTTATAATAATAATAATAATAACCATTTATTGCATTATAAAACTTTACACTCTTTTCTTCTTTATATTATACAGATTGTGAATGCAAATCGGCTTATGCCGTGGTACTCGTAAACGAGTGAGTTCCGTACTTCGATATTTAGTAAGCTACATTTATATACAATGATATATACAGGCTTCAAATATTAACAGATATAATGATATACAATTAATGCGTCATTCTAAAGTTTGTTACCCAAATTCTTGTTTACATTTTTATTATTTTATGAATTCTTTACTTACTTCTCTCAGTTAACCTATTTTTATTATAATGAGTTTTGACTTTACTTCTGCTTTCTTCCTTTGATATGAATCTACAGATTAATTTAACTATTGAATATATGAATAATACAGAAATTAATTACTAAATATCAATTAGAATAATTAAATTAATAAATTATTGAGTAAGTTATTATGCTATACAATCTAAGTCTGTTACTTCACAAAGTATGGTTAATTATAAATGTCCAGTATACATTGAAATAATTTATAATAATTTAATAGTTAAATAATGAATTAGACATTAATGTATTAATAACACCACCCTGGATAGATCATCCATCAGATTCAATTATCACTTTTTTTTTCAACTACTATATACGAGTAGATCATATAGGAGAGACATATGGGTAATGTGGATATTTATACAGATATTCTACAGGAAGTAACTTTGCTTTTATTCATTGCAAGAGCAGAACCATTCTCAAAATATCTTTTTCTCCCTTCAATCATTTTTGTCGAGTACAATTTACTGACATACTTACCTGAATTACCCTGAGCTAGTGAGACCGGATGTATTGTAGCATACATACAAGCATATTCATGATAACTATTCGCATAAATATGTATTAGTGTTGGATACTTGATAAAGATAAATAGTATATATAAATGTACATAAACAATCACAATTAATATAATGGAAATCACGTGATGGAAATTTATGAAACAAAAAGTAAAAAACAAGAAAAATATGACCTTTCACTTGTGTCATCAGAGAACGATATACAAATTAAATACAGAAGAAGTTTTTGTATTTTTTGGTTTTGTATTTGGGTAACAAGGTTGCTGGAAGCATAAGGGAATAATGACGACAAATAATATAAAGGTCCTAAGTATCAGAAGAACAACAATAAAATAACAAACATAAGGAAACTGTAGGAAGCAAAAAAGATTAACACACACATACAAAGGAAAGAAAACCTTAGTTGCAGAGGAATGTATGCCGTTATAGTTTTCAACAGCTTTTGTGTTCGCGACCTTAACACAAAATCTTTAATCTCTGCTCTAATCTTCCGACTACTTTCCTATGGGCTGGTGTAAGTTGCCAAATCATGTGACCGTGAGTCATAATACATAGATGTATTCCCTATATATGACTGAAACTTCTAAGTCCAAGACTTTGATAAAAGAAAACATTTGAAATTCTTATTAATTTTTGTAACGCACCGAAGCAAAAATATCTTCCGAAGCAAAGAATATAGAAAGGTGAAGAAGCCAAGTGTTTGACTAACCGTTACAGAATAAGACTCCCTCTATATGTTATAAATTGTATGTTTGTGTTTATACCTTTAATATATTCATTTAACGTTAACGTAATTAAAAACTAAAGTAGTCATAACTTGGTTAAAACTAAATAAATTGAGTGATAAATTGTTTTGATTGTGTTTCCCGGCACGTTGAATGGAATGGGTTGGTCGCGCGAGGACATCACTTCTTGGAAAAACAACCTTGGTTTAATGTGGCGTAGAAGAGGCAAAGGTAGAAGAAATACGAATGGTACTATTATAGATTTTAAGGTTAAGCTCTTCCTGTGTACGACTGCCTTTGCTCAGCTGACCATTCGTAACGCCTTTTAGCGGCTCACTACGCCTTAGGTCCACTGCAGTCATACGCTAAACAAATTGAAATATCATCTCTCAACAAAAAGATTTATTCCTAAACCTATTTAGCTTACACATTTTCTATTTTTACATATCTAGATATTGACATAAAATGTGCTTTTTTATACTTGACGTTGAGAAATAATTACAACACAGACACACAGTTTTACAATTTAGCAAAAAGTTTACTGGTAACTAACATTTTCGTTTTAAAACAAAAACTGAATAAAAGAAATAGACTAATTTTAGTCTAAAATAATTTATTATTTGTAGAATGAAGTGAGAAAAGTTTGAGAACTCTAGCAAACTCACGATCAGCGACCTCAATGTCACAACCATCGGCTTGCTTAGGAGCATAACTTACTTTACTCTTTATGCTATTATTATCATTGTTTTTGTCTACAAGCCTATTGGTTTTCCTTAAACCTGATGAAGATCACGACCTTTTTCTTAATGAAACTTTGTTATATGAAAACTTATATGTAGTTTTCAACTATTATAAGTTATTTAGTTTTACCGAAGCTGTTTCATAAGGGCTATGTGATTTACACATATAGATACATAAATTGGCTTTCGTCTTCTCATCGTACACTTCGATACCTGAAGAACACAGTTAAAGGGAAGTAAAATTGAAAGAGAGTCCTAGTTTAGTTTTCAGTCCCGTATCTTTCTTAAACAAATATAAATAATAAAATAAATAAATAATTTTATTAAAAAATATATAAATTTCAGAGCGTTAAAAGAACTCCTTTTCCTCCTGGGAGGTAGATCTGCTCCTAGGCTTAACCTTGATTTTTGATGATTTCTTATTATTATTCATTTTAAATAAATTTGTTTACTAATTTATTTTTCATTTATTTATTTCGTTTTTTATACATACATACTCAGTACATAATTACTTTATTTTTTAATTTCTTTTTTTCTGGTCTAGCTCTCAGTAAAATTAGCTGCACTGATTGAGTACTTCTTCAATGAGGCCGATTTCAGTCCTCCTTATTTCTCGACTGGCTTACATCTTTCTACCTGGAGACTTTTACAGTCGAAATATAGTAGTGAGTTTTTGTGATCTCTTGTATGTGTTTTCGTTATGGGAATTTAGTTTATATATACATAAATATATCAAAATAAATATAAGTATAAATATAAAAGTTCCAACTACAATAAGAAATGAGAAAAATACCAAGACCTTTCAACCACAACAAGTGGTCTTCGTCGAAGTCAAATCCCAACTGACTTGACTCTAACAAAGACCACTTGTTACAGTTGAAAGATTTTAATCTTTTTGTTTCATTTCTTATTGTGTTTTGACGTTGATTGTTGTCTCAAGTGTTAATTACGAAATGTTTATATATATAGATATAGCTTCTCGACCACTGATATTTCAAATTCACAGAAGGGGTTCTTGAGGATTTTGGTCATAAACATACAACTCCTGATTATATGCCGACATTTCGCCAAAAGTTGTTTGGCATTTTCAAGGCTTGTTTTAAACCAAACACTACTTAACAGTCCATGCTTTTCTCTAGCTGCATGATAACAGATACACATATACAGGAATATACTTCAGTGTATATGTGTATCTGTTATGACGCAGCTAGCTAAAAGCATGGACCGTTAAATAGTGTTTCCTCTAATATATATATATATATATATATATATATATATATATATATATATATATATATATATATAATCTGACTGTGAATATTAATGGAGAACATTAATAATCCCACTCGGACCATATGTAACCCAAGAGTGATAAATCCCATTATATTTTATTATAGTTTTATTTATTTCTTTAAATGGCATAACAGAATTTCATAATTATATTCAAATTTTTTTTGTGGAGGAACTTGAATGGTCCGGCAGAAAATAATACGATAAAGTTGGCAATGTTTGTTTGAGGACATTAGGGTCAATGCCAAGGCTTTTATCTACTATACGACTCTCCGACACAAGAAGAGTTGAAATAAATACGAAAACCACTCGGCGGCATAAACAGATACTTTGTGATTCTTAGACCTCTAATACCCCGTTAGTCATAAAATTTCAAATTTACAACACTACTAAACCAGTTTCATCGGCTGAACTCTTGGGGGTCGAAAAGACCGTTGTAACTACCGTAGGATCAGTGTTCTTTAATGTTTTCCTTATGGCCAAAATATGTACAGAGTGATTTAAAATTCACCAAGCATGGGAAAACTTTATTTGAATATTTGATTTTTGTAAGTTAATTTTTTAAATTTTAAATCAAAAATTGACGTAACTATTTATCAAAAAAATAAAAAAAAATAACAAAATAAATAACAAAAAAAAATAAATAAAAAAAATCTTCAGGAAGATTACTATGGTT
Organism: Hermatobates lingyangjiaoensis; assembly: GCA_026182355.1. Taxonomy (NCBI): domain Eukaryota; kingdom Metazoa; phylum Arthropoda; class Insecta; order Hemiptera; family Hermatobatidae; genus Hermatobates; species Hermatobates lingyangjiaoensis. Next base: position 3,196,508 of record JAPFBL010000018.1, on the reverse strand, counting down.
TGTTTTATGTTATATTATAATATTATATTATATAATGTTAATACTAATACATGAAACCATTTCATTGGAATACAAATTCTAATTCTTTTACCCCGCTCTCATTACTTGAATGGTGGCTTTAAAATTTAACGGTTTTTACTTTATTTTAAATTTCTTGAACATTTTTCTTATAAAAGATAGAAATTGAACTAAATCATTGAATTTTGAAAGGGTAAAGTTTTTTTACTTTATGAAAAGGGTAAATAAATATATTTTTATTTATTATATTTTTAAGATATTAAATTGTTTTTATAAACTGTTTTTTATTAATTATCCATTAATTTATTTATTATAATGAAAAATTAAATTAAACAATTATAATAATTAAACTAATTGATTGATATTAAAATAAATTGTTCCTATAGATGGTAATTTTTGAATCACCTTGTGCTTTTAATTTTTAGCTTATAGTTTTTTTAAAGCATAATTCGGTCTTACTAAATTAATAAAAGAAAGTTAAAAATTAAATTTAATTAAATATCAATCTAGTCATAATCCTGTGGTTAAAGTAACCAACGACTTAAGTAACTTCGAAAAATATACTTTTCTTCGATGAGATAAGTCTTTCTAGATTAAAAGTAGACAATACCGAATGTTATAGAGGTGCGCTTTTGAACTCTTTTCATACAGAAATTTTCAACAGGTGAAATATATTTGATAAAAACTTATTGGAAGAATAATAAATTTATTACTCATTTACTATAATAAAATTTATGATTAATAAATGTTATAATTTTGTGTATTGATTTTTATAATATTGATAAAAGTATCGACCGTGAAGTAGAAACAATATAAAAGTTTACCATGACTCGGTCAGCTTTTCAGGTTCAAATAAACTCTCATTGGTAACGTTTCAGTTTTTATTTAAAAAAAATTCTATAGGCCTATAAAAGAGAAGAATTATAAGAAATAATACAACTATTCAAAAATGATGATGTATTATTTTGTATTATTTCTTGTATTTCGTCTGTTTTAAAGGTCTATGGAAAAGATTTTCAATAAAAATCAAAACGTTGCCAATGAGAGTTTAATTTGAACCTGAAGAACTGGCCTAGTCCAAATAAACTTTTATATTGATTGATATATATATAATATTGGTTATATATAAAGATATACACTATTATATGTTTTTACAAAAATGAATTACAAAGAAAATTTGTTTTTTTAAAAAAATAAAAATAAAAATACACTGAATTTTTACCAAATTGTGGATAGCTTTTGTTAAAAATTGTCTGTGAAAAAGAGAAGACAATTCTATATTACCAGATTAAATAATTATATTATATATAATCTGATTATATAGTGATTAGTGAATTATTTTGTAAAACTCACTGATCTAACTTCACCACTTAATCCCAGATGATGGAAATGAAAATTTTCGAAACGTTGAATCAGGAGTTGTATTTTTAGAACAGATAATCCGCACAAATTTTAGCAGCAGATTTTAAATCCTTAGCATTCTTCAAAAAAACATCAAAAGCTGTGGTAACTAGATAATTCAATTACAAATCACTATTGGAAGTGACCCTATAGATTCAAGAATGAAAGATATGAAATTATATTTTAATCCTTGAATTTGGTTAGTTCTTTAAATCTATGAATGATTTTGTGAAATATGATTTATTGTTTAACAACAAAACAAAGTTTTGCGACCACAGTTCTAGTTAAAGTATTTTCAATGCTTGAAAAGCCTTGTAAGATAACAGATACATTTAAAGTGGGATCATGTTTGCCGATACTTTTAGATTGGTTTATGAGATGTTTTCAAGATGTGCTGCAGGCTGTCTGGTTAGATTTCAATCTGGAGAAGCTTTTTAATACAGATTCCTGCGGTTAAGCCCAAGGCGTAATCACTGAATATGAAACGTATGCAATATTAATAATATTTCGATTTTTAAAATATTTTATATGATTAAAACATTTATCTTTTTAGTTTTTAGGTTAGTATGCGTATAAATAAAAACTTATAGGGCCAGAAAGAAAGAAAAGAAGCAGTCAAGATTTTCAATGATTTCTACAGCACGACGACTTCAGCAGAAGTGAAGAATACAGAAAGTTGAAAAAACTAAATGATCACTGACTATTACAAAAGTACAAAACAGAAAGAAACAAGAATGAAAACTAAGCATAAGGACTCACTGTCAGTTTTTCGACCCTTTTAACGGTCGTCCAAAGAAAAAGATGAGAAGAACAAAGTAAAGTGAACAACTCAGAACATTTGCAAGCGGGCCACAACAAAAAAAAAGTAGAAAAAACTAAAGAAGAAGAAACTGAGACAAAAAGAGTAACAAAATACAAAGGGTTTAATAAAAAATTAAAATATAATCTAGAAAAAATTAATAAACAAAAAAGTAATTAACTAAATTGAAATAAATATAAATGATAATTAAGTTAATTAAAAACGTAAATAAAAATTGGCATATGACATAAATAAAAATAAAAATTAAGCAAACAAATAAAAAACATATAAAATCTTAGACTACTAATCCATCATTAAACTGATACCTGGATGTAAACGAGCTTTTAGAAGCCATATATGAACTTCTTCAAGAGCTTCTGAAGTGATATACTCGTAATTATCATAATCATCTGGAGTCATTAAATAAAAAGAATATTAAATTTCTATTCAGTAATGGTTTTCCTGAGACAATTAAACATCAAATGTTTAAACTATCTTTTAATTGTACATTAAAACAAGAGGAGATAACGTTTGGAGATAACATTTCAAACGAAATGTGCAAGAAGTTTCCCTAGCATTCTGTAATGGCGGACAAATTAAATTACTGTATTCTGACTTGAAAGAAAAAATATAAAATATCAAAGGAGTTACAAAGCAATCTCATTTCTATTATAAAGTTCAAAGATTTCAATTTGAGTAATAAGAAGTGACAAACCTTTTTTTGAAAGGAAGATGACATCAACAATGACAAATAAAAGTAATGCAACAGGACTTGCATTCCATGCTTTAACATAACGGCGCACTTTTGATTTTGAGGAGACGATTATTGTAGTGTTCTACTACAACTAAAAGAGTACAACCACTATTTCACTGAAATACGAGTATATAGAAACAATTCCACTTTGCCATGTTCAGTTTTCAATATGTTGAGCTGATATTATGGAAGGAAATCTATCAGTGGGTAGAAAATTAGTAGTCTTGTTAAAGAAGAACTTTCAACTTTATTCGATATTGACTGCTATCACGAAAAGTTTTGAAGTTTTAATAGCTGACAAATTGTGCGTTCAGCTTGATATATTTTATATAAGAGAGGTAATAAATCTAAGGAAATGATGCTTCGTTTTCCTGGTGGGCTGGGTAGAGGTAGGTGAAATGGGTTCGATTTGAATTAGGGGTTATGAAAGAGGAGAGGAATTATAGAAAGGCTTGGGATTGATGGAAGAGGGAGCAAGGGTAATGGAGAGGACGGTCTGCGGCGTGACCTGGGGGCAGTGGCTGAGGACTGCACTGCCGAACTAGCCCCTTACCTACACAAACAAGCCGTCTCCACACTAAGCCCTTGGTCTTCCCAACGCTCCACTTAAACTCGTCAACCCTCAATGGTAGTTATTGTACATGTAATTTACGTCTTAACATGAGAAGTTATTCTTATCGTTCTCTTGATCAGCAACGAGATTCTATGTTAAGAAAAAGTCCATAGAACATCCAAACTATCATTTTGTTTTAGTAATTAATCTGCATCTATGAAGACATATATATTGGTGAATAAAAAGCTGAATTTTATGTTAATCATTTTTATTTTAACCTTTTAATATTTTGTCATACGATTTTCACCTTCGCATTTCTTGCGAAGAACAAAACATCAGTTTTGTTTCGCGACTTATTTCGATTCCTTGCGTTAACACTCCAACTTCTTTCCACGTTTTACAGTATTTTAACTTATTTAGAAAAACGCTTAGTTTCCCTATTTTATCTCTCCTAGTAACGGTTCGATAAAAAAATTAGAGTCTCTAAGTGTGTGTTTTGAATTTATTTTTCGATTATTCACAAGTCTAATAGACTTTCTAAGTCTCACAAGTCTCGATCATTTCAATTTTTTTGCCGTCTTCAAAAAAGGAGAAAAATACAAAGAAGAATATACACAGAAGTGGAGACGTGGAAGCGTCCACCAACCTATATAAGCACTCTCTCTCTCTCTCTCTCTCTCTCTCTCTCTTATATATATATATATATATATATATATATATATATATATATATATAATCTGTACATATATAAATCATCATTATCAATGAATCATCTATAATATAACTAGTATACTAGTATAATATACTAATATACTATATTAGTATCTTAAGAGATATTGATCTGGGAAAATAAAAATAACAAATTAATTGCATATACTAAATTTTGAAGTGTGATATACACTCCAGTTTAATTTTTTTACTCATATGCTATGATTACAATTCTTATAGAAATTGTAATATAGATTGGGTGTGAATAATGAAGCATAATTATTTCAATTCTGAAGTAGCGTTATGATATGAATCTCCGAGACAGTGTATATACTTTCATTTTCAATCAAGTTGGAAGCTTACGTTTTAGATTTCAACTAACAAATAACCTTAAAAATATACTTTTTGTGAAGGTGGGGAACTAGAATCTAAAGCTTCCTTCTATTCCCGGAGTTTAGAGGGACCTCAGCTGTCAAACGTTGTATGCTTGGCAAAATAATAAGGGATAACAAAGATATATTGTTATTTAACATACAATTTGTTGTGACTTCAGTTAAAGCTCAATTCATTTTTTTTCTGAATTAATTATTTTGAGGAGGTCATAAGGTTTGTTCAAACAAGGTTGAGATGATATATGAGGCTGTGTTACCAAAGCTCCTTGGAGGCCGACATCCGGGAATTGCCTTCTCTGTTGAGACAACTACATAAGCATCAAGCTGCTATAAAGGCCCTGGGTATTTATCACGAGAAGAAGCCGAGCGAAGGCTGCACGTGTCTTCTGCCGCTAATGAGGTCTTTAATTCGGTGCGTGGGCGGAGCATTAGGCCCACAGCTGCTTGGTCAAAGCCGGCCCTGACCACGTCTTCATGTCACTCGGCCATCTTCAAGACCCCAATTAGTAAGTGACATCACCTTTCTTACTCACTGCCTTTTCGTCCTTCTCATAACCATTTTTGAGAAGTCATTATGTTTGTGTTTATTTCAACGACACACATTTAAATAAGTTCATTCTGTTGGTACTACAATGGTTGGTACAAATACATTAAGAAACTAATGAACCGCCTTATCTCGAGTGAAGTTCCTACATCGATGCAGAGTTTAATATCCCTCGATATGTTTTGAATGTAGCGACTCCATCACTAGTATACGAAGAAAGACATTGATTCATTTTTTAATGTAGTGTAAATTTCAAGTTTAACAATTTGCTCTGCTCTACTCATAAAAACTTTTTAGAACAAAAAAACTTATTTCAACACTGTTAACATGAATCTATGTACCCCTCTATTAGTGTTACAGCTGTGTGTACGTACGTTCCCTTTTGCTAAACATTGTTCACTTATTACAAATCTTGTCTGTTGACTCACCAAGATAAGTGGAGTTGGTAGTTATCATAATGTCTTATTCATAGTCGTGTTTAATTATAAATGAACGGCATTTGGGTGAAAGTCAAAAATACCACTGAAGAGGCAACGACCGGCACAGAGCACCATGAACTGGTTCTAATAGGATTTGACATTCATGATTATATGGAACGGACTTAGAAGTTGAACCAATCTGCATACAATGACAGATCTCGTGTCACACTCTCTGCTATTGTGCTAGGACCTCCTTTGACCTACTACCTCGACTTTTTGCGAATCGCGACACTCTCCCAATCTGAAATCTTCATACTTTGAAAAAAATAGAGAGGTAGTTAATAAATTCTAATCTATAATATCAAAAATACTGCTCCCACTATTATATATATATAGTTTTTAATTTTCGGTTTGAACCGTGAAACCAAGCGCACTGGTACGGAGACTGTTGTAGACCAACAATGTTATCACATACGCACCCGGTCACAGGGAATAAATAAGGGTAGACAAGAATCAATATAAATTAACTATAGGAAAGAGTTTGTATTATAAACTGTTCTCTATTTCTTCACCTACATTAAACATTATTTATCCGTTTTGTATCGTATTCCCATCGAAAAAGTATTTTCAAACAAAATCCAAACAAAATTTTATTGTTAATTTCTCTTTCTCTCTCTCTCTCTCTCTCTCTCTCTCTCTCTCTCTCTCTCTCTCTAAATTTGTTCAATTTTAAATTATTAATGCTTCATTTAATTAGTCCTTGTAATTGCATTTAGGTTTTATGTCATTTTTTATTCTCTAATATATTTGTTACCTTTTACTATTTAATTATTTCATTGTTTATTAAATCATTATCAATAACTTGAATCATTATTGATAATGATGATTCAATAACCTGTCAGTTTTGTCTCGGTGACGGAAGAAACTTAAATTTAATATTGGGTCCCAAAATTTTTTTTTGCTTTTTTAGATATTTAAAGAGACAAATATACCAATTCACAAAAGTTGTCTCATTAAATTTAGAGACTTTGATATTTATCTATTTAAAACTGGATTTTTAATACTTTGATGAGAATTGAATACTTTTATTACCTCCGTATATTGCATGCAGATAGTAAATGAAAACAATAATCTGTATTATTTGAAAACTGTAGCTTGTAAGACTGAAAAGATACAATTTATTGATTGAAATAAGATCAGTTTTGATCTCTCAATGCATTAAATTAAATCATTTTCATTAATAATTTATACATACTTGAATATGAATATAACCATGAAATATTGATGGGATTTAAATATAATTAAGCTTTTGAATTGTAATGTTGATTTGATGTCTGTTTCAGAAATTAATTTCAGAACAGGTTAAATGAATTGAGGAGTTAGCCGGGAGGCTTCAGGAAAGGTGATTGATAGACCTGTTTGATAGACTTTGTCTTGCAAAGGATGACCGAACTCAAGGGGGAATACATCCTAAAAGACATCGCTTTACCCAAATGTTTTCTGCTTCAGTTAAAACTTTATCAGTATTGAAATCATTTTTAAAAGCCTAGCTATAAAAAGGCTCTTCTAGAATGACTTGAAATAGATTTAATGGTGGTAATATTAGCAGAGTGGAATAGTGGACTAGAATTCCACAAATTAGAAAATCAACATAGTCAGGTTTATTCATAAAAATCTTTAGCAGAAAGATTCAGGTATTTGAGAACTCAAGCAGCTTTAGGTATTATAGAAAAACCCGTCACATAAAGCTGATTTACGTTATTTTATTATCTCGAAGAAATCTAAAAAACACTGCGTGAGTTGAATTGCGAAAATTGAATGTTTTTCCTTTAATTTTACTTATAGCAAATCTGAAAAGAAAACTATATGTAAGAAACAGTAGCTCTAACAATAAAAGTACTTTTTTAGGGATTTTTTCTATAATGAATAAAATTCATATTAAGTCTTATTGCAGAATGAATTAAAACAAACTAAACATCTTTTCAAAGGGACGGAGAGAGAAACATTTAAACCTTTGCATGAATAAATGTAGTTAGATAGTTATGAATTCAAAACATAAAACGACGTTACAAATTAAGTTTTTGAATACTTCAACCACAAATAGATTACAATTATGGTTACTAAATACTCTTCATGTGTACAAACAAATGTACCCTTGATGGGGAATTTAAAAAAAATTACGTCTCCATACAAAATAGCCTATATTAAAACTAACAACGCGTTTCGAACACTTAGTGTTCTTCTTAATTAATTATGTTATCATATTTTATTAAGGTTCATATTTAATTAAGTCAGTTTTCATACTAATTATGTTGTTAAAAACTTCAATAATGCTATTCACAATTCAATTAACTGTATTAAATTTTTAAGTAATTCATTCTTATGTTATTAATGCTCAAAGATATGCATGTTTTGAAATGTAAACCTCAAGAAGACTAAGAATTCGAAACACGTTGTTAGTTTTAACATATGCTCTTTTGCGTGGAGACAAAAAAAATTTTTGTTTAAAATTCCCCATCATTAGTAAATACTAAACTATAACAGATTGCACAAGTAATGAACAAAAGAACTCTGTCACTCAACTGTAATGTTTACACGGAGGGTATTAGTTCTAGTCTCTCGTCGTTAGTGGCTAACATTTGTGTTTTTAATCTCATTGGGTCTAGGCAATGGGTGATTGTTAAATCGGATCGTTACTTACACCATGAAGTGTGCAAACAAACTGAAATGAAATACCGAGGAGAAGAATACCTGACCGTGGTAATGAGTAATCAAGGGGTAATCATTGAGTGATTGATTGCAGACGACGCATACTGGGAGGACTAATTGAAAGAGTCTGATGCAGGAGTGACAAGCAAGTCTGTCCATCAATCAATCACAACTGACGCAACACCATTTGAGTTGACCAGAAAGCGCCTTCAAGCCTCCTTCGACATAAGAGGACCTGCGCCGTTATCCCCCGCTAACAATAACTCCCTTACCAATTGCCGACAGAGACTCTTCAAGACACTCCTTTCAATACAACTGATTTGTACGGTAAATATTACTCGCTCTTAACATTCACAATTCATACATTGATATAAGCGTGGCATTAACCTTCTTTAGAAACATAACAGCAGTATTTATAAACTACAACAACTCAAGTTACTCAACTCTTTGAGGGTTGAACTCAAGTCTGTCTTTTGACGTTCCCGAAATTTATATTTTTATTATCAATGCTACAAGGAAATACATAATTTATTATTAATACTTAAAAAATATAGTAATATAGAAGGAATTAAAACATAGAAAAAATGATAATATTTAAACATACCTTAACCAACTTTACGAGTTAAAAACGGTAGGTTTTAACTAATTCAGGCTATTATCTAAGGAAGTTATATAGTTCTTGTCATATAGTTATAAACGAAATAAAATTTTATCTTGACTCGATCGGTTCTTTAGGTTCTAATTAAACTCTCATTGCCTACATTTCGGTTTTTATTTAAAACCATTTTTATAGGCCTACAAAACAGAGGAAATATAAGAAATAATACAATCATTCAAAAATCAAAGAAACATAAAAAGCGCAAAAAGTTACAAATGACCAAATACACACAGAAATTTTGACAAAAGGTTAGTGAGGTTGGTCCGAATCCTGATAAACTTTGATTTCGTTTTTACTGCACGGTCGATACTTTTATGAATATTTATATAGTTTTCACATGGTGTATGAGAATTAACTAATAAATAGTAGAAAACATTTTAAAGTACAAAAATTAAGAACTCAACTTTATGAAGGAATTAAGCAAGGGTAAATACAACAATAAAACAGTAAGTACTTTTTCCTGGTCCTTAATAGAATATGAACGTGTCATCAGTATTCTTAATCTCCCTATTTCTCTAGCATTGCCCCCAACCCAAGAAGCCTCAATTTAAATTACAAAAAAAAGTAAAGTGCAAAAAAATAGTGCAAATATTATTCGTCTCCAAAATAGTGCAAGGATCCTCTCCTCTGTATTGACCTTCAGAATCTCAAATATGTTAAATAGTCATCCAAAAATCACAACATGCAGAATTGATGTTTAGTATCTCAATCTACAGAATTGTCTCCTCAGAATGTCACCCGTAAAATAGTTCTACCAGCATCCATAATCTCAAGGAATGTCCAAAATACCTGCAGTAGGCTTGAAAATGCATTTTCAGGCATTATTATAAATCAGTTAGCTATGTTTTTAAGGAACTTTAAAATTGAATGTTATTCTTTATGTAAATATGTAATCAAAATTTAATTTATTAATTGTACCAGTAAAAACCGTTAGTACTTAAAAACTTAGTAAAATAGAAAAAACATTTTATTTTTTTTCTTTTATTTTTCCAACTTCTAGTAAACACTATTGCAGATTCTTTCTAGAGCAAATGCTAGAAATAGTAATAATTGTTTTTATATATTATCAGGTTTTATGTTTATAATATTTACTAAATTAAATAAATTATCAACTGTTCGATAGAATAGGTATATTATAAAATCGCATAAATTCAATCAATTTTGTATATTTAAAAATTTTAAATTTTAAACATTTCAAAAGTTTTGAACCCAAAAAATTTACCAAATTCCGATTGTATAACAGACCTACAATATTTACTAAAAATATTATGTGATATAAAAAAAAAATGAATGAATACGGTGAAATAATGAATGACTAAATATTCCATGTGCATATTTTTTAAATGAATATCACATATAGATAAATTATTTGATACTTTTACTGTGTTAATATAAAGTTAATTGCATTATTTTTTGCCTGGTTCTCATTCGTGGTGGGTCTGATGCGAAGAGATTTATTTACTTGAAGAGTGGCCAAATTGCTGTCACACTTGGTGTGAAGTCTGACAGAACCTGCCTAACTTGCCCTGTCACATGGCTGATTTCAAATTCATTCCAGGATTAACTGCTTCAGATGACATGAGCTGCTTCATGTTTATAAAATCAACAGAATAACGTAAAAAACTGTTGAAAGAAATGTTTTTCTTTAATACTATAAACCAGAATGATGTTTACGGGATCGTATATTTAATTAGCAACTTTTTTAATGTAAACTTTATAAACTTTGAATGTAAATTCAGTCAAAGAGTCATTATATATTATTCACAATATGCGGAATTTGACAGTGCTGCTTGAACTGTTATAGTCTAGTGTTAAAGTAAGTTTAATAACATTTTGTTCTTAATTCAAGAAGGCATAAATATCAGCCGAGTAACTCTATTAAAAGAGCTGACCAGTTTTTAGCACAGTCGCCACTAGTTTTTAAAGATTGTTATTTCCGTTTTACTTTTCATGCTGGACCTCCATGGAGACGAAGAGTGTGATTGGTCTCGATTCGGTACAAAATCTAGTTCTTTTTAAAGATACGCTCTTGACTGCAACAGATCATAGACTTTGATCTAGGCGGCTCAGACTCCATCGTATACAAAAATTTTCTTTACGTCCTTTCAAATGACATTGCATAGGAATCAATCCTATTTTATAGTACTCTACATTGGATTGGCTTCTATTTTTTGGTCTTAACAGAAAAATGCAGAGAACTCTCAAGTTGACCCAGAGTGGTGTTCGGGTGAATGGCTCAGGCACACATATCATACTGTTAGGACCTCAGGGATGTGGCAGTCTACACAATCGTGTGCGATCGTGATTTATTGTTGGCCTCGCAGCCGTTGCTGATCCGAAACCAAGATTGAGGAGACGTGTGAATGTGGGAGTTCAACAACGCTATCCCAAGTATTAGACGGCTTTCCGTTTGTACCATGTAGGCTGGTTCATTTCAACTGCTATAAGTCCCTATAAATCTACCTGAATCATTTAGGAATTATATTTAATTTGATTCTTGAAGTGACCGATGGGACATTTTACAGACTCCTAAGTAAAAAAAAAGTTTGTATAATCCATAGTAAAAGGCAAAAGTCCTTAAGCATTTCAATTTCTATTTGTCAAAAGAACTGATTACACCAGAAAAACGTTAGAACTCACTTTCTTTACCAAAGACCTTAGAACTTTGTTCTGTTGTTTGTAGTAACCACTTTGATTATAGGGAACTTGTGTTTATTGTGACATTCTTCAGGTATGTACTAGTATAATTATTCACAAAGGTTTTCATAATCGCTAATAAAGAAACTAAAAAAATAGGTAAACAAATTATGAAAGAAATTTAAAGACAAAAGTTCTAAAAGCCGTTTCATTAGTTTGATGTCAAAGAATTACAGCTGTAGTATTCTTGAACAACAAACTTTTGCAAAAGTCATTCAAACTTTTTCCTTTTTTTTTTCTTTTTAATATAAATTAATACAATATAAAAAAATACGCGTGCCAAGTGCCATTCTAAAGAAGACAGTTGAACAATAGCCAATCATTTCATTATATTCAAATGGGTGCTGAAAACGATTAAAGAGAGCATGCTGGACTTAAAGGTGAAGTGACTCATGGAATTTCTATTCCAGCAGTAGAGGATTTAGATTTGAATTGCAATAAACCTTCCCACAACCTGAAGCAAAGTCAGTTTTTAAGCGACGAAGGCACCACCTAGCCATCCTTTGCATTACGCTCGGATGAGTCCATTCGGCATGGGCTCCAGACGTTATGCCATTTCACCTTGACTCCTTCAGTCTGACCTTCGCCCCGTCACGTCATTCTTGTGACATTAGTCTTCTATTAATACTTGATAAGTTGCACATTAGATCAAAACTTAACTTATTAATAGTTTTAGAGTAGAAAAAGAAAGCAAATTCTTGTAACTGAATGAATATTGTGGTTACGAAAATAATGATGAAAGAGGAGGACCTGTTTATCCTCATGTATTATATCTACCACTAATTTTAAATTATACTTGAAATGATAATCAACAATTTTTTTCAGTAGTCTTTGTACAAGGCTTTTACACATGATCTGCTAGCTATCTGTACAAGTACATACTACCTAATCAACATGTGAACTTCTGATGAATTTAATGTATTTATGAAGTTAACGGATTTTAAAACTTTTGTTTTAACAATATTTTGTCATATTTTCAAAATAATTGTAGTGAGATATGTGGTACGAGTGTGTTAAAAGTTCGCATATGAATGTAAATGTGTGTGTGTTGTGCTTGTGTTCGCTTGTCTGTATTTGTGATGTATGTGTGTGTGTGTGAGAGAGACAGAGAGTCTCGAGAGACAGAATACGTGCGTTCGCATTACGGTTGCTTACGTATGCGTGTAGTGTTGCGGTTGAGTATCAAATGGCGTACATGTATCTGTATGTGAGTTTCGTGTTTACATTTGAACGTTTATATCCAGCTGTGTATGTATGTGTTACATAATGGGTTACATAATGGTAACAGTCGAAATCATAATGGAATTCGAAATACAAAAAACGCCTTTTGTTAGAATAATAACCCTATAGTTTTTATTTCAAATTGGTTTATATTTACTGTTCCTTAATTGAATGCTAATGAACTTACTATTAGTTTAGTCTGAGTCATTAATCATATTAAGTGCAATGTGCCATTTGAAATTATAATAAATAGACATTTTAAGATTTTTTACCTTAAGTAAGAATCAAACTTTTAATAATATTAATAAGTTAATAACTAATTTCAGTAAATAAATCACAATCTAAGCTTATTTGTGACAAATATTTCCATTTTTCAGTTTTCTTTATCGTTAGTTAGAGTTATGTCGCTCTGTTTAATGAATCGCACTTTTAAAATCAATTAACTTAATGAAATTCATGAGTTTGATGATACGTTTAATTATAGCCGAGTTGATTAGCGAGTTGTTTTATTCATTACTGTTCTTTCCCCTTCTGAGAAAGTTGATTGGCTAAATGTAGGAAAGGAGGAAGCAAAGCCGGCAGCTGTGAGGTAATGCTAGTCAAGGCTGTAAGTCAAGTGCGAGAGGCTCAAGTCGACATTCTTGATTCAGGCTGAGCAGAGAGTAATGACCTGGGTCTCTGCGATTTATTTGTTACATGTGTCTCGCCAAAGCCCAAGCACTTACCGCTGCCTGACCTCTTGCAAAAGCCTCTGGACTTAGCCAAACTCGAGTTAGTATTAAAAATACCTGCACGCTTTTCATTTACCGCACAAGGGCACCCTGTCTTGAGACTCAACATAAGTGATCGATTAGCCTTTAGCCTGACTCCTTTACCTGCAAGATAACTCAATTTGAGTAGCACAAGTGTTGATGGGGCATTTTTCAAGAAGTTGCTTCTTAATGGGTTCAAGAAAGTCATCCTGTAAATCTTGCGGGGAGGTTCTTGCTCCTGAAACTAATTAACGGCAATGCACTCCTGCAGGCTTGTGACTCCAGAATCTAACCATTAAGTCCAAGGATAAGCTTCAGACAAATTTGGAATAAAACCTGTTCCAACCGACTATCTTTCCCTAGCTCATTCAAGGCATTCCTGTCTTCACTATTCATTGCTGACTTGTACTATATATCCACATGTAAGAACTCAACATGACTTAAAGCTTAATTTAATTTATGAAAAACTAGAAGTTCTTAGGTAACAGTTTCGACTATTTTATTCTTTCATTTTTGTAATTATACTATTTCAGTAGGTTATACAGTAGAATAGCATCAAGTCCGATATTTTCTGTTCATTATTAAATAACTAAAAATATTATTCATTAGAATAATCAGTACTCTCCAAATTATAACAAATATTGAAATTAATAAGTGAATATTGTTAGTATTTTCTCTGTATGTGATTATTAATATTATTCACACATAATTAAATGATTTATATAAAATTGATATAAATACATATCTAAGTACATATTGACTGAAAAAACACATTACCTATATAAAGAATTAAGTAAACAGCACAATACTAAAAAAGAAAAAAACACGCAGGGACTGTTTGGCGTTTTCAAAAAGTGAGTGAAGGTCAAGACCCATTCAATTGTTTTTATCTTCACTTCCTCTTTAACAGTGACTAATCAAAGAGCATTTTCCTTAATTTTGCATTGTTTGTTCTTACAATGCAGACAATCTGTTTTACTAATATATGTACATTTACACAAACATACATTAATACATACTATAGTACATATAAATTAATATATATACATACATACATATATATCAACCATTTTTCTTTATCGAGATTTGATGTTGGACCAAATATTGCTAAAGAAAAACAGTGTAGAATATATGTGACCAAGATAATAACATTTTTATGATATATGAACTAGATTAATAAAGGACTCATAGAAACTCGCTACTATTTTTCGATGGCCTCGTCATGAGGAAGATAGATGTGAGTCGCTCCGAAGACAGGTAACTACTTGCTGATGTTCTTGAAGAAAGACTCAAACAGCATAGCCAACTTACGAAGGGAGGGGATACAAGGATAGACAAAGTAAATTATAACAAAAGTAAATAATAAATAATAAAGATAAATAATAATAATAGTAAATTTTTATTTAAATGAATGAAAACATTTAAATAAAAACTGTTAACAAATTGTAAATAATCAAACTAAAAATAAAAAATAAGTAGGTAAACAAAATACTAATTAAGAAACTAAAATAAATAAAAAGAACACTTGACAATTGGGGTTAAGGCCAGGAGCAGATCTACCTCCCAGAAGACTAATACCTGTAAGTGCATCTTCTGAAGCTCTTGGAGTGACTTTTGAAGTACTTTAATTAATCTATCAATTATATATATATATATATATATATATATATATATAATATGTATACGCAGTGTTATATACAGTGTTGACTGTTGTCCATCCATCAATTCACTTCTTCTTCTGACGACGATCGCCACATCGGTCGAAATATTGAAAACTGAGTCCTTCAGTTACGTTTCTTTCTATGTGTAGCAGTTTATTGTAATTATATATATGGATTAGTCTCTCAAATTTATTTTCTTTTCTCGACTTATCTATTTTGTAAATATGTTTGGGGAACCAGTTATATCGTACAACAGAAACGGAAAGGAAAATAGTAGTGAGTTAAGAATCAGTTAATAAGAAGGTCATGAATGTAGGAACTGCTGTCGCTTTCAATATACGTTTTTAAGGAGAACTAATCAAGAAAAGCACTTAAAAAGCATTAACACAGACTCACTTTAATATTTTTACATATTTTATCTTCAAGAGTAGATGTTAATGGATTCGAAAAATAAAGGCTCCAAGGGCTTAACCTTTTATCATTATGAATACAGCTACTGAAGTATAAAACTGAAATAGTGCTTTCTATTTTTCCTCCTAGTAAACTGTACAAAAAATTTGAAAAAATATGGCATCTCTCACTTGATGGATTAGTGTTTTCAAAATTTTTTAAGTATTGATAGAACTCCGGACTTTACTGTGCCTGCCTTGTCTGCAGGTAAGGTCAGAGGCCACATAGCCTTCTACCTGTTAGCCAATCAACGTGATCAGCGTAACCTGTTGGCCGTTCTCGTGGCGAGGACGCCGACGGATAGGCACTCGGGAATCAGGGGGTCTGCCTCCCCACAGAAGAAGGACCCCTTCAGGGGGAGGGGGGCTGAGCTCTAGAAAAAGTGCGCGGGGCTCATCACAAGCCTTTTAGTTATTGACTAGAAGTTCTATTCCCATAATAGAGTAGGATGTCAACCTTGTCTGGGTAAATAATTTAACGCTACAACAGTTATATGTCACTGAGAAATAAAAGGAATTTTTTAAGTAAACAGTCAACTGATAAGAAACATATTTCTAAACTAGGAAAAGCCAATTAGTTGAGAAGATTTGTGAATGCTGGGCCGCTATAACAGGGATTTAAAGGCAAACGACCACCAACTATCTCACAGAACAGCAGTCTTTTCAGATTAAATTAAAATCATTCTAGACCTCCTTTGAATTTTATTTTAGTTTCAATTAAAAGAATATATAGTTATCGTATAATCGTTATAGGCTACTTGTCTATTCTTGGTTGAGTGTTTCAAAAAATGTATAAATAAATAATTTAAAAAGAAATAAAAGATAATCTCTTTACAAAGAACAATATATTTTTGTTAATATTTTCAAACTAAACTGACAGCATGATAATGAATATTGATTTATTGTGAAACAAAACATTATTTTTGCCCCGTAAATTACTTTTGACAACTAAAAATTCACATTGACTGTAAACAATGAAGAGTGAATGGACTGTCAGATATATAAGATTCATAATTAAAAGAGAAGTACAATAAATTACCTTTCAAATAAGTCACTTTGATCTTGGAGGAAAAAAATTAAGCGGATATCTCTATTACACATATAATTGTGTGTAGGATGTATTTTTAGTTTTAAGACTCTTATATTTGCCAGAGCTCATTGTTTGATGGTCTCGAATAGAGGACAAATATAAAACTAAACATTTGAAGGGTGCTAAAAAAACTTTCTCTAATATTTCAACAGAGCCACTTTTCTTATCAAATTCTATAGTTTTGCCATACCGCGAACCATTGGACCCCCTTCCAAGATTAGCCAAACAACTTAATTTTAATATAGTGTTTTCTAATCGTAATAACGTGGGTAATATGTTAATAAAAAACTCTCCCAGCGAATTGGAATCCGCTGGTATTTATAAAATTCCGTGCAAAAATTGCCATAAAATTTATATTGGTCAAACTGGTAAATCATTAAAGACACGTGTAAAACAACACCAATATAACGTAAGTAGACAGGAAAAAAGTAGTGCCTTATTCTTGCATATAAAAAATGAAAATCATCATATTGATTGTACAGGAGCTAAATTTATTACCTATGAAAAATCAATGTTGTTAAGAAATATTATTGAATCGTCTCTAATTAAATTTAATAGATCTAATATTATAAACATTAGTAACGGTCTCTTCAAACTTGATACTTTCGTCACGAGGGCAATAGCCTCTTCAAAGAGGGTTGACAGCTAGCGGATAGTTTTTTACTTTTTCTTACTGTACTCCTTTGTTTCCCCAAACATCCCTTTCTGGACATTAGTCCTTTCCTGTACTTTCACCCTTTTAAAATACCACTCTTCCCTCCCACTCTTCTCAACTCCTCACCAGATGTTTTCTGCATCTAGTGTTCAGTTGGGTTTTTGACTCTGACGAAGACCGCTTGTTACGGTTGAAAGATCTTAGTCTTGTTTTCCCATTTCTTATTGTGGTTTGATCATTAATTGTTGTTTCACGTGTTTATGTGAAATCTTTTTATAAAACTAAACATATAAGTTAAAATTGATATTTTTAGGATGATGTTGGATGTGTGTGAGTGGGTAGTTGTATCTAAAAAAATTTAAAAACTTCACAAACTCGCAAATAAGCTTCATTGTTTTGGACCATACGACATCACGAAAAAGATACCTACTATTTGTTTTTTTTATTGAAACAAGTAGGAATCTACCCTTACTTTATTGGATATTTTGTAAACTTGAATTTTCGCAAATAGTATTGACAGTATATGAGTATTCTATGAAAGATTTATAAATATTAAATTGATTTAAAGTATAATAGAACACCGAATATATAAAAAAAAAAATATTTTTACGCTAGTATTAAATAGTCTATATACCATAGTTATGTCATCTGTGAAAATGACCAGAAGAAGTGATTTGGGCATAACAGTTTCTACATTCCTGATGGCAAAGTTAAACAGCGTGACTGCTGGACCCTGCGGTATTTCATTGAGAATAGCTCTCTCAAACAAGTTAAAATGGTTGATTCTGTTATTATGGACCAGTATGTTAGGATGCCCACAATGTATTTCAGTATAATTCTGCAGAAGCTCTGTTGTACTCCACCCTTGACCTGTTTTGATTTAATCATGTCCCTGAACCTTTCGGTCATACCATAAGAAAGCAGAATGTCTTGATGTTTTTTAACGTGGAACCCTTTCACCACTTCACAAGAAACGAACCACCTCCTGACGAATAAGAAAAATGAGAGAGTCCTCGTGAAGTGCTCAATGTGGACCTCGATGAGGCGGGTTTCCACGATATAACATCGACAAAAACTATGAACATATGCCTGGTAGTCTCTATATTACTGATGGATACTAGATGAGAGAGATAATGAAGATTACATACGATAAATGTAGAGAGAAAAAACAAGAGTAACTGTCAACAGGGATTTGAGATATATGAAAGAATAGGTAAGTAAGAGAAGAAGTCACAGATTAGAAGAAAAGGTATAGAAGAAGGAAGGGGAAACATCAAAACTCTAACCACCATGCAACAGGTCAGGCGAACCTAAGTCCACCATAACCAGCTGCAACCAGCATCGTCCAATAAATCTTAAGCCTGAGAAGCAAACAAGGTAGCCAGATTTCTTAAAAATAAAGGAGTGAGAAAGGTCTTTAAAAATACAGATGAAAGAGAGAAGAAAAGGAAGAGTTTGGAGCCAGCTCTCCGCGCCACTGTGCGACAGAGTGAACGGACTCCAGTCCGCGATGAGAAACACCCTGGGTAGCAGCTAAAGATGAATAAGATACAGGGCTGCTGATACTGAGGACAGAAGGAGGGAGCTGCACAAATAGAAAAATTATGGGAGCACGGTAACACAGGACAGTAGACAAGATCTTTCGTCCTAACTGTTGAAGGAAGACTCAGGATAAAGAATTTGAATATTACCCACTGGTTAATCCAAGTCATCACAGGCCGTGGTGATTTTAAAGCTTATCTATTTAGTTTTAAGAACACCCCACAATGCTCCGGCAAGAGAAGTCTTGTTAAAGATAGGCATTAACGTGATCTGTCTAATAAAGGGGGACTGCCGCCCAAGCCAGCGCACGAACGAGTCGACTTTCTACCCATGGACGCCGACCCAGGCTAACCACTCACTCACTTGTACCTTTCTTAGTTCACACCCCGAGGAAAAATCACTCAGGTGTGTTAAGCCCTCCCACCACGACAAGGTGAAGGCACATCGGGGGGGGAGAGGACGTTAAGCCGTCGGTCTCGAGCCTGTACAATGTCGGATACTCCTTGAAGGTTTCTTTACTAAATACACTTGAGATAAACAAAATTTAGGACTCTGAATGTAGTATGTTCATTACGTGGTATCACAAAGAGCAAATCTTTGGCCTGTATGTGTTCTCTCGTGGTAAAGCCACTGCAACCTGGTGTGCGATTGGTAAGTTGTCGAGAGGTTGGGTGTATATACAAAAGGTTGTGGGCACGCTACAGGTCTCACTTTTCATCAAAACAATGTTATACACAAAAATGAAGCCTTAGTGTAGATGTGTTGAATTTGGGGGGGGGGGGGGGGAGGGGGCCGATATTGCCATGAAAATTTACTTTTTTTAAAAAATGTGATTTCATACAATATTTCTTTTCCTTCTAAACTATTAACACTTTAGTGTTGAACATTTATGATTATTATGAAACTTACAGCATCATTAGATAATTTTTTTATCACCTGAAATTTTTACTTTTGCAATAAAATGTTAGAAAAACAGATATGGCTGATTCTAAAAGCTTGTGAACGAATTATAATGAAATTATTCCAAAAAATAGTATCTCATACGTAGTGGAACTGTATACTATTTTGTTAAATTTTTATGGACAGAAAGCGATGTTACGGCAATTTATGATTTCAGAAATTATTTTTTTTGACTGGAAACTGCTAACTGTAGACAAATTAAATTCTACGGGATAACTTTACATAAATTAGTATGCTATCACAAAATTTAAATTAATTTCTGTTTAATGATATACATGTAAATGCACATATCACATCTTGTTTAATTTAAATGTCCAAAAAAAAACTTGAATAGAATGAAAGAATCAATTTTTTAAAAAACTCTTTTACTTAGAATTAAGCTTCGGTATGCT
Source organism: Hermatobates lingyangjiaoensis (assembly GCA_026182355.1). Taxonomy (NCBI): domain Eukaryota; kingdom Metazoa; phylum Arthropoda; class Insecta; order Hemiptera; family Hermatobatidae; genus Hermatobates; species Hermatobates lingyangjiaoensis. The sequence goes on along the minus strand of JAPFBL010000018.1, from coordinate 3,176,134 downwards.
CCGTTAAACTAAAATTTATTCATTTAGTTCATTTTTGTATTTGCATAACTGGAAAATTTAAAGCATACCATTCATAATTATACATGGAAATGAAATAGAAATATATAATGGAAAGGAATTTTTATGTAATGGCAGACTGGCTATGCGGGTGGGCAGGGCTACTACGAATGCCGTATGTAAAACAGACGTCTTAGGCAAATGTAAATGATTCTTGACCTAAATAAATTATTCTTTAATGCAATCAATTGTTTGCAAATACTTTATACTGTTATTATTCAAAAAAAAAGTTTGAAGTATAGAGCAAAGATTAAGAATGACAAAATTTCATCCAATATAAACAGATCTCGTATTATTGTTGACTAAACTCTTACAAAAGCTCTTTATGAGGGTGCTTTCAACAAAGTTGTTTTCATTTAGAAGACATCATTACCAATTTCATTATTTCTCCTTTAATTGAATGATTTTTGTTTCAAATGTGAATGAATAAAATACTTAACACTCTTGGAGAGAAGACCTTTATACCTGCACGCAAACTGTGCATAGTATTCTGTACACATGTCAGTCTTTTTGTCTTCTATTGATAGAATTACTGAGCTACGAGTATCTATTGGATATTTCAGAAGATAACTGAGACAGCTATCCTTTTTTTATATGAAGGATATGTTTTAATGTAATTATTAACAAATCCATCTTGAAAAAGTTCCATCCATCATTTTTAAATTATGTCTAAGATTGCTTCGCTTTGATTAAAGAGTACCAGTATTATTTAACACTAATTTTAATTAATTACCAGTCTGACTGATGAATATTTGATAACATTTATTTACACAGAATTTTTTTAGTTTCACTTCATTCCAGTTCTCTAGGAGAGTTTTCAATTAACAAATTACCTGCATTATTATCAAGAGGAACAATTAAATTAAAGTCAAAATTACGAGCAACCTAGGAAGGTTTGCTAGTCAAGGTTTGAACTAGGGTCAAACAATTCCCAAAAAAACAATTTTAAGTCAAAATTTCGTCTATATTTCTAGACATCTTCAGGGCTGGTAGTTTTCTATTGAAAAAAGACTTTACACTGATTAGTTAGTACCAACTGCAGTATACCTAACGTTGTGTAGTATATATGCAGTTGAGATATAAAAACTTATATATGTATATTGTCAACAGGAAAACGATAAGAAAAAAAAAACGTTTCACAGTAAACTATAGACACATATTGAAGATATGTACACACTTACTGTCTCTAATTTTTGGTTGAACAATCATCAAGAGTGAGTTAGGGACACCAAACTCACTTGCAAAACGACGGCTCGAGACCAACCATCAAATATAAATGACATGACTCTCTTCTTCTCACAAATACTTGCTAATGAGAAATATTAAGAGGGTCCAAATTTTAAATGTGAGTAGATTTTTTCTTTCTGTATATATATATATATATATATATATATATAAAAGTTGTTTCTTAATATTAAACTTATTTACATTAGAAAGAATGGTTGATCCTTTGTAGAAGGATATTAAACGGTTTTTTACTTACAAGGTCCTTCATTTTTAGTTGTGTTTATTGTGTTTAAAAAGTCAACAAAGTACGTGAAGTACGCAGGGTAAGAACAGTAATTTTGAAGAACAAAGTAGAACTTGCTATACAACACAAAGGACTTGTTAGCGTTCTTCCTTTCATTTATATCTACTATGGCATAACTGTAACTAAATTATAAAATGAGTTTCGTAGAAACAAGTTCATGAAAGATTCAGATGCGTGATTAAGATATTCGACATTCCAGTCGAGCTGGGGACCCTAATGGTGCTGAAGACGAGGCTTATCTATACTAATGTGGGAACTGCTGTTTTACTTAATTCCATTGTCTAATTTATTTTGGTTGTTGTTATGTTTATGAGAAGTTGACGATGACGACATGCAGTTCGAGTTGAGATAGGACGAGGAAGTAGATGGTGGTGGTCAGTTATTAATGGTAGAGTTATTAGGGGAGAATGACCTCGCAGGAGGTTGCTGTTTAGTATGCGGACTGCTCGAGTAATTGGCACCTAAAGCTATTTATGAACACGACAGCTACGCGTCTTCTAGAATCATCTCCAGATCTGGTACTTAGAGATGTACAGCTTGTCTGTGTTTGCTCTAGCTATTTATTAGCCATATGAAGTTTATCTTCCAAGCATTCTTGCAAAATACCAACAATTTAGACTTCTATCTGTTGACTCCCTCCTCTTGTGCTCTTGTGCTCCTTTCAAAGATTCCCAACTACATCTCGGCATTTAGCAAGTAGTAAGTTGTATGCCTTTATCTATGTGTTTCTCTTTTTGTATTGATTTATATATATATATATATATATATAATATATATATATATATATGATCAAACCACAAAAAGAAATGGGAAAACAAGACTAAGATCTTTCAACCGTAACAAGCGGTCTTCGTCAGAGTCAAAAACCCAACTGTTCGTTGAGTTGGGTTTTTGACTCTGACGAAGACCGCTTGTTACGGTTGAAAGATCTTAGTATTGTTTTCCCATTTCTTTTTGTGGTTTGATCATTTATTGTTATTTCACGTGTTTATGTAAAATCTTTATATATATATATATATATATATATATCACCTCAAAAACAAAGAAAAGCAACACACAGAGAAAGACACAAACTCGAATTTTTGGATGATCCGTCTTCAGGAGAAATAGAATGGGAGACCAAGCACACCGGAAACACAAGGACAGGTTTCCTCCGAAAATTTGAGTTTGTAAGTTTGTCTCTTTCTCTGTGTGTTACTTTTCTTCGCTTTTGAGCTGATTTGTGTCCAGTTTGGAATCGTTTTTTTTGGAATTTTGAGATATATATATAAGTATATGTTTAGACAAGAGACGGTTGGGTCTCCAACTGTCTCTGAACCAGTGCGCTTGGTTTCCCTCTCTTATCTCTCCTAAAATAAAGACGGTTCAAACCAAAAATTAGAGACTGTAAGTGTGTTCTTTCGATTTCTCTATGTTTCTTTTTCTATATTGAACTCTATATATGTTTATATATATGATCTAGCCACAATATCAAATAGGTAAAAAAAAGTAAGATCTTTAACTACAACTAGTGGTTCTCGTCAGAGTTAAAAACCCAACTCACGACGAAGACTGCTTGTTGTGGTTGAAATGGCTTAATCTTTTTTCCTATGTTGTATTGTGGTTTGATCATTGATTGTTATTTCACAATAATCACGTGAAACAACAATCAATGTTCAAACACACTGTTCACAGTGTTTATTGTAAAATCTGGTTACCGATAATTACCATGGAGTCTTTTTTTTTCCTATTCTTATTGTGGTTTGAACATATGTGTTTATCATATATACCACAGTCAAAAACTCAGAAATGAGACTATGATCTTTTAATCAAAACAACAGGTCTTCACAGTTACACCTCTTAATTACAACCAGTTGTAATGAAGACCAATTGTTTGAAAAGATTGTAGTCACATTTGAGAATTTCTTAATTTGGTTTATTTTTATATTTCAAGTTTTTCCTGTTTGTTACATATTATAACATTATGTTATAAACGTTACAACGCGTTGAGTTGTCTCACCAAAAATTGTCAATTATTAGTAAAAGCCACTCAGTAATTGGACTGCTGTAGGAAGATAGCCTTATCTGAAATAAAAGTTTTTACTGATCTCAAATGTGTATAAAATAATTTAGATTCATCTTTACAAATAGACATTGACTACCGCAATAACTTGACGGTTCACTTTCGTTAAAACTAATTTTATTAAATGAATCTTAAATTAATAAGCATTGGACAATTCGGATGATGAAAGAAATGAAGATGTTCGCCTTTGATCTAACTTTAAATCAACAATCCAACATTTGATTCAATCATATATTTGATTGAATTTCCCAGGCACATCCTGGGAAAAGGACAGCTTTACCTCTGAAAACCTAGCCACTGTCCACATTTAAAGGCCTTAACCTTTAGAGCTTCTCTTTTTTTACATCATTAATGTAAATAAAAGTGTGTACAGTTACTAGTTTGATTTTTTTTTAATCTGTTTGTTATATGATTACGTAGTGTTTATGCGATGTATTTTTATTGATGTTATAAAGACATTTGTTGAATCACGTTATTTTAAAAACTACATATTTCGTTTGTCCTCATGTTATAAAGCGGTAAGAGAATGGAATGGTTGTTAAATATGTTGCATGTTTATTTTTTTAATTTTTTGCAGATATAAGTGATGTGACTGTCACGTTCTCTTTGACAAGATAGCTGACTTCCTGGTGAGGAATGTAAAATTTAGCAAAAGATTGAAAGTTGTTAGTCTTGTTTGTCGAGTTGTGGGGGGGCTTGGAAGGTGATATATCACAGGCTTCATGTACCGTACGGCCACCTCCCTGACCTGGCAAGCTGGTGAGCCTTCAGGCAGGCAAGAGTCCATCAATCAAGCTGAGGCAGACAGTCACCTCCCATCAGGTGACAACCAGAGGGACAAATGTACAAGTCACTCAACAGCTATCGGACCAAAACTCAAAATCCAAACACCACAGCATTCACCCATTCGTCTTCAATCTCGACTTACACACATCTGTCACTTTAAACCAGGTTCCCAAACTTTTCTTAAGACAGAAAAATTAAAAATTCAACCATTTTGATAGCAATCGACTTAAACGATAAATTATATTCCATTATACTTTTTAATTTTTATTGATAAATATGGAAATCATTTATACAGAATAGACTGAACTCATTTAATTACATCAAATCAATCTGTGAAGTAGCCGACGAATTGTCCTAAAGGGTCAGCCGAAAAAAGAAACCGAAGAAGAGATGAGAGAAGGAAGAGGAAGAGTTGAAAAAGGAAAATGCTCTACCTAAGAAATGTTGAGAAAATAATTTAAGTTTCCACGTACGAAGAAGAGTATTCTATTGAAGAAATGTTGAAAAAATTGTTTAAATATCTACGTGCAAAATGTTTTATACTAACAGTATGATGGAATAATCAAGCTATTTATGTCATTGATAAACTCCATATTGTATAATGATGACAATAAAACGATTTCACTTTTTTTAATAACAAAATATTATCAGAAATATATTTTGATTCAAACCGTCAATGTAACCACCTTAGGCCAACAAATTTGTTTTCTCTATTTGTACGAGTATAACAAAATATTTTGTCTTTTTTTTTATAAAATATTTTTTTCTATCCAGTATTATTTTCCATCCTGCAAAGTAGTATATTTTTTTAAGAAAACTTCTAAAAATTGTTATTGATATTGTTAATTTACAAAATTGTTTAAATTATTAAGTTCAGAGAAAGTTTCATTTTAAATTTCTTTTCAGTGAATAAAACATGTTTGTCTGGAGAAGCATTTAAATAAATTTTTATTAAGAAAATCAAAGGAACTACTAGTACCATACAAAAGAATTTGTACTTATATTTAAAACAAATCATTTCAAACACTTGATGCACTTCTTCTGGTAATATTTAAAAATTAAATTTTAATGAGACATATTTGTTTGGTTGAATACAGTAAACATGGCTTAAATGGTTTAAATAACTTGTATACCTTCTTTTCGGGAAGGTGGTAGATTGAATGATACTAAGGTTAGACTGCGTGTGTTGAGAAGATGTGGGTGGACAAAGAAAGAGAAAGGAATATGAATCTACTGTTCCCATCATCAGTAAAAACCACAAAGTAACAGTTTGCAAGATCATATAAGTTATACCCAATTTTGAATTGAAGGAACTAAAATATCTCTATTCTGTTGTTATTCAACCATAAATAGATAAATTTACGTCAAAAATGTTCACCTGAAAAAGAAACTTAATAAAATTAAAGGAAACTTTTGACCGTCGAGGATTTTAGTATTTTGAAGCACTTACGAATACCACAAAGAAACAGATTGCGAAATTATGTAACTTATACCTAATTTCGTATTTAAGGAACTAATTATTTATATTTATTTAGTTGTTATAAATTTTTTTGTTAATTATTATTTATTTTGTTGTTATATAATTATGAATAGGTATCGAGGACTATTCCCTCCGCCGTCGCGAGTATTCTGAAGTAGGTTCCACTCACACGGACCCAGTTACCCCAGCCTTGGGCAGGACAAGTACGCGAGTTTTGCTTTGTTTCGGCCACCTATTGTTGAACTGGGTCAACAGCAAGTCCTGTGGAATGTCAACCGTCCTGTTTCTTCTCCCACGCGGTAGACCTCAAAGCTAGTTAGTCACCTCAAATCTTCCGAATGCCATTTTTTTTTTCAACAAAAAAATCCTTCCTAATTAATTATATTATCGACTGCTATCCCATTACGAGAAGTTCTTTTTTCTCTAAGACAAACTGCAAATTACTTTATAAATCATTGATTAAACTCATCAAGTATAAATTTATTAAAAGAAACACTGGATCTATAATTAAAATGTTCTTAAGTACTAGATATACTTTTAAAATTGTTACATTTCTAAATACATGCATCACAATTTATGAAACTCTCATTATTTTTGTAATACTTTGCCAATTACTGGATATAATATTAAATAATAACTGAGGCTAAGGTCTTCCCGTACTAAACTCGAACTTGGATTATTTATTTACATCATGTACTATGTAACTATATATCAATGGAGAATAGGCTATATATTTTTATATTTCTTAAATTAACTTAACACCAACCATTGGTTCAACTTACGATGGATATCACAACTGTTACAGTAAACTAACTGATATAACAAAAGAGATCTCAGAAACAATAATATAAAATCTATTGCTTAACTGAATTACTTTTAGAAATTTAAAGTTTAAAAGATATAAACTTGCGACTGCTGCGGGTGGCAAAAATACGTCACTGGCAAAAATTCAACAGAAGAACTGATGAATAAGTTTGGAAAAAAATCCTCATAGTGTTTTGAGAAATGATTTTTGTTGATAAGCAGAAGATAGTAGACCGACCGAAGCCATGTTTATTGAAAGATCAAACAAAAGAGGACGAAAATTGAACTAGAAGATTAGTGCAGAAAGGCAATAATACATCACTTGATAATGAATCAAAACTAATTCAAACGCTCTTGTTTTTTTCACTTATTTTTCATTCAGTCACAATGAAGAAACAATAATTATGATTCAACTGTCGTGGCGATTGATTAATAGGTGTCCGAGTTTGAAGACGTGCCAATTTTTTTGGGTATAGTTTAGGTTAAGTTGCAATGCTCATCCTAAGAAAACACTCATAATCCTTTCGCCTAACAAAAGGTTGGCCTTTCGTGATACAACACAATGAATACTCTACATTAGGAGTCCTAACTTTTGCCTAACTCACGGGTAGTTAGAGTTGGGATCTTAAACGAGTTCCTGACATCGTTAAAAAGCCTAGGGACCGACCTGGGGAACGATATACTCAGAACCCCGAATCTACCAGTCGAGAGGCAAGCACGTAACCCACTGAGCTACCCTGGCTGCTTTTTGGGCATAAGGAATAACAAAAATGTTATTTTACAAAAAAAAATAGCTCAGCGGCAAAGTTTATTAACTTTGAAAACGTACATCCATGAAACGTGCTTAAAATGTTCAATTAATTTATTAAATTCTGAGGTAAAATTGATAAACAAACAAAAGTCTCCACACAAATGAAGTTTTATTCAACAGCAACAACGTGTTTCGAACAACGCTGACGTGTTGGTCCAGTGAAAACCTGGTTTTCACCACATTTACGGTTAGTAAATACCACACAATTACGGATTGCACAACTAATGATTTAATTTATTAAAAATCAAACAATGATGTGAAGAAGAAATCCAAGCCACATATTGAAAAGAAGAAAAAAACTACTTACATGACTATAATTTAAAAATGAACTAATTCATTTATTAGTTTAATTTATCTATTAGTTTTGATAGTGACTGATTGTAACATTCTAAAATCAACTCACGAGAACGAGGTGATACCTCGACTAATATTGGGATAATCAGTAATACTTAGGAATTGTGATTGTGAACACGATCATAAGTCACATTCTAGAATGCGATATGTTGATTCGTTAAGATCTTTTCAAGTAACATAGAAATAAAAACAGCACATTAGAAAATAGACAAGACTTACTTCCAAAAGTTTCAGTTGATGAATCATGACAATAATATGGTAGCAAAGTTACTTCCAAAAGTACATTCAAATGGGCAGAACTGCGGTATATGAAATATATATGTTATAATTATGTCCAAGTTATCAGAAAATTCCTTATTACATTTATTTTGTTCTTTTCTGGTTTGAATGATAGATTATGATGTTTACTACTGTAAATTTTACTCACAGCAGGTGTCATTTAAAAGACCTTCAAATTAAAATGGTCAATTCAAAAACAATTCTAATAAACTGGTACCACTTCAGTGAAAATCTACAAATTCAAACAGGCATTAAGCATTGTATATAGTATTATGGTTTAAAAGATGTCATACAATCAGGAGTGTGTATTTAAAGGATTTAAATTGTTAAAGCAGTTGAAGAGAAGATCGTAAAAGTAAAAAGGAGGCATTAAAAGATTTAATGAACAGTTTGGCTGCTAAAGATGCAGCATAATACGAGCAAGGTTGGCCATTAAATATTACATCGAAATTACAGACTTAAACACAGCATCGCTATTATAAGTTTAACAAAATTATAAAGTTATCGAAACCAAAGAATTTTGTAAGGTCATTGACTTGTCTTTACGGAGGGTGTGGAGCTAACTTACCTGTTTACAGACAGCCCAAACAAGTAGCCATTGATAATAGAAATAGTCTGCGAGCGTGTTCAATGTTAATTACGATCAATCTGGTTAGAAAGAAAAACGACTTTCAATTAACTACTTAGCAATTATTATTCTTTGTTGAATTAATTATAGGTAGTCTTATATTTATAATTATTTTTTTAATTGATTTCAAATTATTCGTGTAATTACCTGCTATCAGATCCAACACTGCTAAGGTGTTTCTATTAAGGATTTAAGTTTTATCTTATTGATACAGGTGGGTGGAGATTCGTAAGTACCCATTCCAGAAGAACCTTCTATCACCCTCTCCCGCCCCCTTGCCGGCTCCACCTCAACCCATCTCGTTCAAACAAGTTCTCTCGCTAGGCTTAGCAAGTCTGTCATTTTTAAAAAGATAGTAGTAAATGCTTTCTTTTTATTAGAAAACGTTGAATTAAGTTGAAAGATAAAACATATTTATGTGAAAATGTATCTCGATGCTCATTTATACTGGAACAACCTTAAATCGAAACAGATAAATGTTGTTACTACCATAGATGTTAAAGTTACATTAGGACATGAATTAATCGTCTCGCCTCAATATACTGGGGTTGGAGTCGTTTTATCATTTTTAGACGGCTCCAACATTGTTATATGAGGTTGTAATGTACTTTGATAGTAACATTTAAATGAGGGTGACTTCGACGGTAAGGTCACTTGCTTTCTTCTGAAAAAAAAAAACAAAAAGTTGAAAGCAAATATAAAGTTAAAATGTCTGGGCACATATTATTGTGTTTGTACCCAACATGCATAGTTATTTCACCTTAACAGTTATCTTGCCGGTGCAAAGTGATGCTCATTTCTTTTTTGGTTACAACTTCAGTTATGGATGAGCCACATTACTTAGTTGATTTATATTCGTGGCCATAAATGTTCTCAATTATATTAGAAAAGGTTTTTATAAAGAGTACCTGATATCATAATTACTCCGACCATGCATGAACTGTTCTTATCTTTATAAATAAAATAATGATTTTGTCTGTACATTGCTCAGAACTGACTCATTTCAAGTTTTCTTTACGTTTCATACATTGGAGAAACCGAATCCACCCTTAGAAAAATTTCTGTCGGTTTGTCCGCAAAACTTTGTCACAGGTAAACTCAGCTACCATAAGACATATAAAGCTGAAACTTTTACAGTAGATTTGTGTAGGTCTAACTTAAAATATAGGCTATGAATTGATTGGAAATTCAACGTAGAAGTGAAGTTATGGAGGTTTAACGGAAAAATGTTTGTCACAAGTAAACTCAGCCACCATAAGACATAGCAAGCTGAAACATTGACACTGGATTTGTGTGGGCCTAACTTAAAATATGGGCTCTAACTAGATTATTAATTCAATACAGAAGCGAAGTTATGGGGCTTTTAGCTGTATTTTCCTAACTTCACAGACAAGTTTGTTTTGAAAATACACAGGTGTGGCAAGTAGGTATTGTTAGTTGATTTTAATTTCAATTGAGCATATGAATATATTGCGTATTTGACATCATTGAAATGGTGTTTCACAGAGTTAAGGATGTACTATCTATTGAGAATAAATCTTTTGTAAACGAGCAATTCTCAGCCCTTAATATGAACAGGCATGAGAAATCAACAAACAAGTTCTTACGCTATATGAAACCGAGGAAAGAACTTACAAGTCAGTAAAGAAATTGGATTAGTGATGAAGAAGCACTTCATTATCTAATTGAATTTATTGACTCTGAATTTATTTCTCCTGGACTGCCTGCTCATGAGTAAAAACTTAAAGTAGGAGAACCAATCATGCTGCAATTTAGTAGCAGTAACAAATTTCATGTTACGAAACATGAGTGCCCCAAAACTGTGCAACGGGACACGACTCTGAGTTCGTGCTCTACACAGGTATGCCATAGAGGCGGACATAATGACTGGATGTGGTATTGGGGAGTCTGTGTGTATACCACACATACCATTGATTCCGAGCCACTGTCTGTTTACGTTGAAATTATTGCAAAGTCCGGTCAGAGTCTATTTCGCAATGACGTTAACTAAGTCGCAAAGGGAGACTTTATCTAACGCAGGAATTCAAGTTAGCAAAACCAAGTTTTTCTCACGTGGTCAACTGTAGTTTACTTGCTCAATAGTCAGAGGTTTCAACTGATTGTTCTTCCATGAACCTGAAGGACAGACAGCTAATGTAGTGTATACAGAGGCATTTGTTTAACACTGTACTAATAATGGTGTTTTCTACTATTCTACAATTTCTTATTATAGTATTAGTATAATACTATAATTGATATTTTGTATTTTGGAATACCAAGTATAATAGAATTTTTGATTCCGTCAAAGACGGGTACATTTGCTAGTCTGTAATATAGCTTTTGATTTCAACAATGAGGTTTTCCAAAGTTTGTTTTATAAAACCACTATGAACATATTCCTTCCAATATTTTTTAATTTTGTTTAAAACTCCCACTCTTATGGATTTTCCCTTTAGTGTTATTCAAAGACCAGAAAGTGTATTCATTTGTTACTTGGCACCCTGTATAGTTATTAGCAAGCCGGTTTGATTCTACGTCGGGAGTTTTCAATTTTACCTTACTTATCATACAAAGTCAAATTACTGTATGTCCTGTCTGAAGATGGTATGCGCAAAATGTTCCATCTCCAGAGTAACCTCGGTTATTGGTAAGATGAGAACCTCTTCAGTACTAAAGACTTGTGCGCCACAACTAATCCACACATTGGTTTGGTTAGGTTTCGGTGACCCTCCCATCAGAGAACACATATAGATGGGCAAAGATTGGCCCTTTCTGGTGCTATACAATAGACATTCTACATTGGGAGTCCTACATTTTTCCTAACTCATCAGGGTTTTTTATTGAGTACCTGACATAATACGGGCTTGGAAACGACGGCTTAAAGTCCTCAAGACGACGTGCCCGGTTTTTTTCACTTTTCGCGTTTATAAATCGAGAGCAAGAGTGAATACTAAACCCTGGATCTACCAGTTCAGAGGCGAGCACCTAAGCCACTAGGCTACCCTGTTCTTAATCTACCCATAACTTTTAGGATTGTCTTTTAGTTCCCATAACACTTGATTACTATTGGTCTCAAAATTATATGTAAATGTCTTGTAGAGAGTGAAAATGATAGTGTTTTGATATATTTACTAAAATATACATAACTGGTAATAATAATTAATACTTTCCTTCTTCTCGAAATTTGGTGAGGGTTAAAATCTTCTCGTTACCAATGTTTCGTTTAAAGGCATCCTCAAGTCTAGAAAACAAATACAATGGGCAATTATCTTATCTACACAGCATTCTACATACATGCATGTATGCATTTGGTATTACATACATGTATTTGGTTTCTAGCCCTGAGAATGTCTTGAAATAAAGACGAAACCTTGGCAAAGAGGTGATTTTAAGTAATCAAACCTGACCATATATCCAGAAAAAAAAGTATTTATTAGTAATTGTAGTCAAGAAAAAAAAACCTTAATACTAATAATAATAATTGTTGAAATTAAAATGAAATACCTTATGTGTTATGAACAAATGTCTTAAAGAGAGTAGAAACGATAGTGTTTCCATACACCTACTGCAATAGACATAGTGATAATATAGCAATTGTTAAGGTATAATATCGTGTGTGGCATAAAATGTGTGTCTCATATTGAAGCCATATATGACTAAAGCTACAGGTAATACGAACTAAACCTCACGTGTTCACTCTAACCGCAAGCAGAGTCAATGAACTCTTGAGTGTAACACGGAATCCTTCAAAGTTGTCTGATGACCCCACCTTAGCTATATCATCTACCAATCCTGCTGCTCACTGAACACAAGCCACTTCAATAACAACCGTTTAACCAAAACTTCCAACATTAAAATCTTAGCAAACGAAAATTTTTGCAAATTAAGAAATTTGTATCAGTATTTTTTTTAATAAATAAATTGTACAACTTATATACTGAACTTATATATTGTACAATATATAATTTATTTATTTAATAAATAAATTAATTATACATAAGTCATATGTGGTATTTGCTCGTGTTGAGATAAACAATACATATATCAATATTTGTAAGTGGGGAGATTTATTGATTTTCCTAATAAGTACAGTAAACCTGTTTGAAAAGGAACTTGTTGCGTTTTCACAGCTATTCGTTACAAAAAATTTTTGTTTGACAAATAAAAGTTACAAGTTAAATATCACGGTTTAGAAACTACAATGAAAGAGTCATAAAAACAAAGTTATTAAATCAATAGATTTTTATATTTCTTTTATATATGATTATACGGCATTTTATTATAAAGGTTACGTTATATTTTTTATATGCTTTATGAAGCATATATTATTTCTCATTAATACCTTTAATAGCTTCCCACTTGTGCATTATCACTATGTGCAGTCACAGTTTTTCATAGCAGCATCCTCAAAAGTAAACCTGTTTCAGCACATTTCTAGACTTTTGCACAAAAACTGGATATTTTATTTTCCCATTTCAGTTCACTGTTTTCAAATTAATATCATTAAAAAACAAACTGTTAAGACAATTTTTAAAACACTCGGGCTATCGGTTAGATGTTCTTATATTGGGGTCACTTAATTTATCTTTGCTTTTTCTAAAAGATTCAGACTGTATTAATGGTCCTGATATAGGAATTCCTTTAGCAGGGTTACTAATGAACCACTGGAACAAATCACGATCCATGGCATCAGAGTCTGTAGATTTTGTTGATGCATTTTTCATAGCTTCCTGTACCTTTTAACCATTTTTCTTTAATTTTATTATATATTGATTCTTTATTTAAAAGTCATATATTCTTGTCTATATAAATAAATAAAACAAAGATTTTGTCTGTACATTCATTACAACTGACTCATTTCAAGTTATCTTTACGTTTTATACATTAGTGAAACTGAATTAACCATTAGAAAAATCTCTATCTGTTTATGTATCCAAAATTTTGTCACAAGCAAACTCAACTACAATAAGTCATAGCAAGCTGAAACTTTGATAGTAGACTTTTACATATTCTAATTCATAATATGGACTGATTTGTACATATTTCTTGCAAAAACTGAAGTTAAAGTTAGTCTTCTTACTAAAGACTCATTTTTCTAACAATTTTTTTATTAAATTCTTCTAAAATAATTCATAGATATCATTTATAAATTAAAAATATTATTAGAAACAGAATTTAATATATTTGGATACAGAATAAAGCTACTAATCTTGTCCTAAAAATTTCATTATAATATTGTCGATAAAGTATTGGCTTATATATATGAAGCTTTTTAATTATTCATGATGCGGGTAAAAGCAGGTAAAATAGTGTTAATGTTCAATTAATGATGAAACGCTTACTGCTGGGAAGTAGAGACTGCTTAGGTCATGTTAAGCTGTGAGAAGGATGTGTTTTTGTGGAGTGCCTAAGACGTGGCTAAGAGATAATGAAGTGGTTCTCTTTGTGCGACTGTTTATTTGCCTATAGACGCTGAGTGACTACACGAGACAGAAATAAATACCCGTAACCCTGAGTCCAGCCTTATTCCTACATTATTAATTCGTCTAAGATCAAAGGTGAGCTCTGCTTTTTTACCAAAGAACCAATGACGTCATTCTCTTCATCTGTCTAATGCATATCAATCAGAACACTAAGGGTACAGACAAGACATGTTAATGTGATGCCTATGTAATTTACTAAACACTCATTTTCTAACAAGTTTTTTATTAAATGCTTCTAAAATAATTCATAGATATCACTTCTAAATTAAAATAAGGTATAAAATAAAAACTTTTTTGAATTAAACAGAGATTTAGAAAATGACACAAATGTTCTTTATACTAAAGAGGGTTTTAATATTAAAGGTCCATAGAAGTAAAAACAATATTAAAACAAAAGATTGAACTAAACTGATTTTTCAAATTAAAACTTCCTGTAAACTAAAGTGAGTCACAAAGTCAAAACATTAGTTCTCTAAAATAGACAGACCTTTAAAATAAAAGGTTCTTGATCATTTAGCCATCTAAACGATATTAACGCCTTTCCAGGTTTCCACAAAAACAGATAAATTTCTACAGTATTAGCGACAAAGAAGATATTTATTGCATTAGTATGGCTATTAGAATATTATATATATTTTGTTGCCACTTGTGATGTAAACAGAATTTATATTTTGACTAAATACGTAACTGTTGCCCACTGATTGACTGTTCGTTGGTGACCTGTTTGAAGGCAATCATCCTGGACTAGGAGATATCAAGTTCTATTGCTCTCCACGACGTGCATGGGATGCCGCTTTTATTGATTCATTCAGAGTGTTAAATGCTGCGATGAATAAGACATTGTGCCTACTGCGAGAGTTAGCCGTTTGCAGATTGACGTAGCGGTTCTGTCAGGACCCCTGGGAAGCTATTAATTCTGCCGCGCCCCCTTCTCCCGCAGTCATAAGATACTTGGCATCTTATTCAACGGGTTAGCCAGCAAACCATTTTGGACCGGTTACCTACCTCCTTCCTCTTCCAATGCGCACAAACCTAATCCAATTAATAAGTCAAACACATCGACCTATTACAATTTTAAAATTTTCCCATTACAGATGCAATTTGTTTCCATTAAGCTTAAATTATAATACGCAAAGATTTTTATCTAAACTCATCAGATAAAACCTTTAGTCAGCAAATCAGTTTTAATAATTAAATAACCTGCAATTAAAAATCATCAAGTCATTACAAAATTAATTTAAAGTAATAGTTTAATGGTTGGTTCATGGAATAATTTGGCGGGATTTATTAAAGTTTGATTGAATAACTCTGTCAACAAGTGGTGATTGTAATGATATCCAACTTTCACAAAATAATCTTATTGATCGCATTATCTTAATACCGGAGGATAAATCAGGAGGTATTCCTCGAGCATAACACACTGGTATAAGCAATGGGTGTCCAAGGCGACACCTGCAGTCAAGCTAAACGTCCCTATTTTGCAACATATTGGTATAAATCAGGAGGCATTCCTCAATCAAAACACATTGGTATAACACATTGGCCCTACTTTGCAACATATTTGTATAAATCAGGAGGCATAACATAAACCTCGAGCATAACACATTGGTAAAAGCGATGGGTGGTCAAGGCGACAACTGCAGTCAAGGTAAACGTCCTACTTTGCAACATATTGGCATAAATCAGGAGGCATCCCTTGAGTATAGCACATTGGTATAAAGAATGGGTGTTTAAGACGACTACTGTAGTCAAGCCAACCGTCCCTACTTTGAAACACATTGGTATAAATCGTGGTGGGTTAAGAAGTACACCACGGTCATAAAGGTATTCATTCAGTGTAATACCTTGAAATTAATAAGAGGTAGTACAGTCATAAACCGCGGTGAATACAGATATCTCTGTTGTATGCAATAGGGTATCTACCTGATTCATGTCTTGGTATAAATCAGAGACAAAGGAAAGTGACCAAAGCTTTTAAGTATTGTAAATGACTAGCATTAGGACCATACGGTGATGCAGTTAAAAAATGAGAAGTAAAAAAATGTGAGAAGTAAATTTTGAGAATTTGAGGAGAGTGTTGTTGCTTACGCTTTTCCAATCCCATAATGAGTAAATACCACGAAATGACTATGCACCTTATGACGTATTTCTAGGTTTGTAAAAAAGCCTTAAGTTGCCTTACGACAAGATTTAAGGTGGGTAAAATATTAAAACTTATGTTCTTAGAACGTAGAACATTATTAAGGTATAACTCTTACATTTATACTCGTAGCTCTAATAATGATAAATAATAAAAGTAGATGATTTTTTTTGCTCTAAAACAAAATTAAAAACTTAAATTAAAAAATTAAAATTAAAACATATTTTATTAAAATGTGAATTTAACATCTTAGTATAATTAATATTGTTAAAAGGCAAAAAAACTATGGTAATAATATTTACTTGTTTTTTTTTAATCTAGTTTTATTTTGAAAAAGTATGATGCCTTCATTGTAGTTTGAAACGTATATTTCATATACTTTGAATAAGTTGAATTATTAAGTTAATTTTGTTTCCTAAAACTTATTTGGAGGTAGATTATATTTGAGGATCAAAGAAAATTGTTTTTTATTTGTTTTTATCCAGTCAATGCAAATGACTGGAGGATTTTTTGGTAATTAAAATAATTGTTGCCTTTTTCGAACCGTTATTCCAGAGCAGGTGTTCCTTGTGCTGTTCACATGTGCTTCCAAGAGTCCACAGAAGAATCAAAAGGGGTTCACGAGTATAAAATAGTAATATGGTAGGCCATGGTACGTAACTATTGGTCTCAGTTAAATTTCTAATTATATACAATATACCACAATGAAAGATATATCAATATTATACCTAGCAAGCTCATTGTTAGAATTTTCGAACACAGGCATAAATATATACAATTTTCAAATATTTAAATTTTTTTTATGCTCCAACTAGTTACAAGTTTTTTATGAATTATTTGTTAACTTTTAACAAATGCATATAGTTGTTTAAAATATTTTTTGATTATTATATCTGAAATATATGTTACTAATATAAAGAAATAATTTCATTTCTAGATATATTATTTAACAATGATCAATTTTCTTTTTTGAAAATTTACATGAGCATAATAAGACTTTATAAGTCATAGGGGGTCTAGAGAAGATAAGAAACTCTCAGGGGGTCTACATATGATGTCTCTCAGGGGGTCCTTTACAGATGATAAGATATTCCTCAGGAGGGGGGCCACAAACAAAGAAACATTGAGAAGCCCGGCTCTAGAGAAAGAAGTAACCACAGGCAATGTTGATCGCATGACCTAATACAAAGTCCAACGAACTGTCAAGTCTTATGAGAAAGAACAATATGTTTTTATTAATAAAACACAGATTTTTAGCACAAAATAATATCAAAAAAGCACAAACAATTTCTTGAACATTAATACAAAAATCTGGAGCAGCCTACACTCAACTTTACTATAAGTAAACTTAATATCAAACTTCTTGGGTATATAATATATAATGCCTCATTTAAGCATAATATAATCGTCTAAATGGGAGTTGTTTGTAGTCTTTCATTCCTGAGGTAGTACAGATAGTGATTGATCCACTTATCAATAGATAAGCCTTTTTTGCATGTCACACAATTAATGGGTATACAAGCATTAGTATAACTACAGCAGTAATAACATTGTGAAAAGCCAAAGTGAAAATTTGCTTGTACGAAATAATTTCCTACAAGAGAGCATGGCTTTTGCTACAATAGCCAGTGGATCTCTTACATAATTTATCTGACCTCCTTCTACATTTAAAAATTAAGTCAAATTTTCCCATTTAGAACTTGAAACTATTTTAAGTATTTTAAAAACATTAAAAAGTTTTTGTCTGAAATGTCATAAACATGTAAGAAAACTTGTCGCTTTCAGATAATTTTTAATTTAAGATGTAGGATAATTTCATTTATTATTTTTAAATGATTTAAAAATAATCATTTTTAAAAAGATTTTTTTTTATTTCTGAATAATGTTCTATATTTTTGGTCTTCTATAAAATTATTATACTGGAAATTTTATGGCATGCTAGGGTTTTTGAAAACTCACTTTTCTCTCCCTTAGTCAAAAATCATAAAAAACCAATTTAGTCTCAACGAATGTTATTTTTTCCCACGTGCTGTACTCTGTTATAAGTTTGCTATAAATGTATATTGAGAAAAAATATATTGGTAATTAGCCACTTTTTCGTTCTTAAATCTGGTTCAAAGCCAACTTCTCTGTATAATTCTGATTAAAATGGCGTTTTCCCTGTGCCTGTAGCTCCACCTGGAGCCGAGATAAACACTTTCAAAGGTAGGTTCAAAGTTCAATCCAGAAAAAATTTCTGGGTTAGGAGATTGGCCCAGAGGGCCGGAGATCATGGGAAACTGTCAGGGGAGGAAATAAAATAAAATTGGGTATGGGCCAGGTATAAAAAAATGTGGGGGGGGGGGGTTGAAAATTTTCATGAAACGTCTTTTGGGACCTCAAAACATATAATTCCGTCAAAATCTCGAGATTTTTTTTTCACGATCACTATACTTACTTATAGTAAAGTAAAAACTAAAATATGAATTTTCAGTTAACTAGTTGACTATGTTTTATTTAGACTTCCGACTTGATGAAATGCCTTAATGCATTGATTGATGTAGAAGAACGTTTGAAGTGGTGAAGTGGGGTGTACAAATTTTGACAGGTCAGCAATGTTATGGTAGTATTCCTCAGGATATAGCCAATTTATCATCTGGTCCTAATTTACCCACCAACAAGTCAAACGCACTTCTTTTGAAGAAAGTAAAACCTATTCACGACAATATTCGTTATCAGACTGAGATCAACCACGTAAGGTTGTCTTACATCAAAACAGTCACCATAGAGCATTCTTGATTTTAATTTTTATTGTATGTCTTCTCTTCTGTGAAAGTTTAATACTAATTTTCGTATTAACTCACCATACGTTTGGTTTTCAATGATTATATTTCTTCCAACGTTTCGGTCGTCTTCTTCCATTTTCAGGGAGTAAACGAATATACAATATCTAAAAACCGTAATATAAAAACAATAGGCCGTAAATTCAATATGACATGTATTAAGGAAGGACTGTTTCCTAAATATTCGAATTTCAAACTATATATATATATATATATATATATGACTAATAGCCGTTTCACGATGAAGCTAGTCTCCTAAAGTTCGTTCATAAATGTTGAAGTTGTTATATTACTTCTATCTATTTGATCGGCCTTCTCCAAAGGGAGCCTGGGGACACCGCTCAAGATTTTACTTCGTTAGAAGGAAATTGAATCATTTGATTCATTGATTCAATATATTTTATATATAGTGATAGTAGTGAAATACAAGCAGGGGTGCACCGGCCTTGCTGACAGTGCTGTCATAAGGCCTGCTCCGCAGAAGACGAGGAGTGGCCCAGTTGCCTTTGGGCTCGTGTTTTTCCGGCCACCCGCAGTCATCTCCCAAGACATCCCTCTTACAACATGTTCCAATCAGCTTAAATCGACCGTAATAAAAACTCCTGCACCAGTCCCGTTACCAAAACTGGTTTCTATAATACTATAGAGCTCTCTTTCAGTAAGACTCCCTGGTCAGTGTAGATTTTTTTTTTCTTTTATGCAAACTAAAAGCCATAAAACAAACTAACACGGTTGGCCTTCGGCGAAATCGTTACGCAAACTATATATACTTTCTTTGGACAACCTATGATGAAAATGATAATCATTATTTATTAGTTAATTTAAAAAAAATTGTACACATGTTAAGAAGTGTGTACAGGACTGCTTGGAACAACCATGTCAGACCACATGTTAATACATGGAATCAAGAAAAAGTAATCCTCTACCTCAGCAGACACAGTGTTGCTTCCACAGATTTGAAAAAACTTCTTAACTAATCAATCAAGCATTGAACAATTTAAGTGAAAGCCTAGACCAACAATATGACTTAAAGTCAAACTTTGATTTACGGTTTAGATTACCTACATTTATTTAGATATATCTATTAGATATTTTTATAATAAATAAGAATACATTAAAAATAAATTGACTTTATGTAAAAATAAATACAAACAAAATAACAGAACTATTACAGTATGTCACATTTTAAAGCAAAGGTTTTTTAAAGGACCACTAGCGAGATGAGATATCTAATGTTGTGTTAAAATTAGTGACTTAAGAACTGATTAATTACCACTAAACTTCAATCTGTCTGTTATGTTTTTTTACATTTTAAAAAATAGTATAATTGCCTACCATTCAAGTAAGCTTTTATAAAAAATGGAGGAATCAAGGAACCAAAGCTTTAATAAGCCAAAACTTTAAGGAAAAATGCACAATCTGCACTAGAAAACAAGTGAGCTACTTTTCTTATTCTAAATTAATTTAGATTTTATATGTATTTATGCACACACTCTTTCACATATAAACAATGTATTTATAATAGTTATACTGTTGGTTAGGTTACAGTGGACGTCCCAAAAGAGAAACGCATAAAGAAAAGAGTAAGCCTTTGTTACCTTCTAGTTACAATGCGAGCCGTAAATTTACTTAACCCAAGGGTAATAAGCCCAGGGATCTTAAAAGAGTGCCTCATATCCTAAAGGCTTAACGTCCTCTCCGAAATTCAACGTGATCAGATCTTTACCTTCCACGTAAATAAATCAAGGACCAGAGTAAGCATCCAACGCGGGATCTACCAGTTCAGAGGCGAACACGCAAACCATTGGGCCACCCTGACCCCCACACATACCTTGTTCACTCATTTTAAATTACCTTAAATATCATATGCATTAATAAAACATATGACTCTTACACATATAGATTAATATACATAAATAAATATGCTCTCAGTGAATATTCTCTGAGCCACAAATTCACCCAAAGTAATAAGAGATACAAATAAATAACACTTATATTCGATCAAAATATTTGTTGCATATTTTTATCATACTTTCGTATAACAATTTGTTTTTGTCATAAGCAAGTAGAACAAATATTTTTTCAAATGTTCTAGAAATATACTTTGATCAGTTTACCCATCTGCCTTACTATTGATGTCTTGGCATTTCAATTTGTGAAAAAATCATTATTAGTCAAATTAAGTCCAAAAATAAAATTTATTAATTTAGAGTACTTTAGGTTTTATTGCTATAGAAATAATGCTATCAGTTGTTATTGAAATCTGTACTGAAAACTATCTGTTGTGCAAAGCTTCGCTAGGATAGATTAGTGTTGTAACTGGCAATGACAGATTAATCATATCTAACACAGTGAAGTTTTGTAGATGGCTTCCAAGTAAAATACCTTTTATAATGTGAGGAAGATGACAATTTTAAAATAAAGCTACTATTTAGCGTTAGTATACTTAAGGTGAACAGAGATGTGAAATGGTAGGTGTCATTAAAGGAAAAGAAAAGAGGCTGTTGGGTAGGATGAGCAGTGGTAAGACAGAAGCCATCATTTTGAATGAGTGGTAAGAAATGATCAGGAATAGCAGGGCATCTCATGATTGCCATGAACAAATGTGAAATGCCACACAGTCATGCCTCCGACTATGAACTTCTCCACCCACAAACAATTCAGACTACAATCTACATTTTCAGGAAAATTTGCATCTAATTTCGAACAAATTTCCGATTAAGAACAGCCCACGTTGTACTTAGAGAGCGTTAGCAGCCCAAGTCTAACCAAACCGCCTGCTTCCTGCATCTCGACCCTTGCAATAGCGTTCTTATGCGTCCTGCTTGTATCCCGTGCAGACTTTACGACCAGCGCTCCTGTAAGATTTCATTAATTTTTGACTTGTTTTCCGTCTCTAGCCCTTCGTTACGTCTCCAAGAAAGCCACTGAGAAAGGGAAAAAGGCAAGGAAAACATTGTTTACTACAATTGAAGTGAAAAAAGAAATTATAGGTAAATATATATATTTGCATTTTCTATTTCACTATCCAGTATGTAAGCTAAGTCAACCATCTCGACTTTCCTGGAGAACAAGAATTCCAATGTTGCGATGGGGTTTAAAGTGATGACTAAGCAAATGCCTAAGATAATGGAGAATATGGAAAACATTATCCTTATCTTAATTAGGAAAAAAGAGTTAAGAGCTGCATACATACATTTATATATACAGTCTTATCTTCATCTCATGTTTAAGTATTAAATGCTGGTTAGATACGTTTTATTGATATTTTAGGTAGTTTTCTTGTAGAACAGAAGGGAATAATGAGTAAACCATTGTTTGTTATGTGAACATTTTTTTCAAACTTCTGATAAATCCTATTCCGACCAGCAGCCTGGAACTGATTGTATCGAAGTCGGAGGAATGATTGCAATGTGGTGGGAAAAATGAGTAAAGAAAGTAACTAGCGTCTTTGGAAAGATTAGTGTGACTTAAATATGAACAAACTACTAAAGAATTTGGCAATATTCATTTAAAGCTAATAATGACTACCAATCAGAAATATATTGAGGATAAAATTAGTCAGAAAGGAATAAATTCGGCAGAAGGTTTGAAAGTAGAAGTGCTATTGAACTGTTTTCCAAAATGTTATCCCTATTAGAATCACCTGATTGTATTCTTACACACATTTTTAGAAGAAGTGATACTGAGTGAAATTGCTTTTACTGATATGCATCAGTCGATAGATGATTGGCCATCCTGAATGCACTGAATCATTATTGTGAAAGATTCTATTATAAACAAGAGAGTGATTCAAGTCCAAAGTGAGAGAGTGTAACACCAGGAGTTGTTGTTGTAGCAAACTCTGATGACTGGTCTGAAAAAAATTTAAACGGTTTAATATTCAACATAAAGGAAACAGGTTGCGTCTCGTGGGAGGAAGAACAAGGAAGTTGAGAGGAACCTGTTTTCAGGCTTCTTATTAGAATTAAAAGTTTTTGCGTCCCCTGCTAAACGTCTGCTCTCTTCCGCTTAACTCTAAACAACATGCTGAATAATATTTGCCCATGAATTCTCTATTTAAATGCAAATAAACGAAATACCTGTGTTACAAAGAGATGTATAGAGTAAATACTGACTTGTCAAGCTGGAATTAATCAGTTCAACGAAAACAGCTCGGGGAAGACAATGTAAAAACGACAAGGTCAAAAATATGAATGGAAGAATAAGACTGTTGAGGGAAGTTAATGAATGTATGAATGAGTAGACCTTATACAGCAAGAAACATTCTTTGGTTCATGAGCATGGCTAAGTGAATTCTAAAAGCTAGCATATATTCTCTGCGTATCACTAATGGCACCATTTACACAACAATCAACTAAAATAAAAATGTATTAACCGCAATTAAAAATCTAACGGAAATGCAAAATATTTCGACAAGTAACAGCTCTTAATAAACGTTTTCATAATATAAAATGTTGTTTGATTAAATGTTATGAAATTATGCTAAGACTACAATATTAATAATAATAATGTATCTTTATTGATAAAGGAAACCAATGCAGTAAGCTACACATGCATTAAATTCATTGTAGAAATATTACATCGATAACCTTTACAACAATACAGCGCATGAATAGCTAAATAATAAAAAAAAAGAATTAATATAAACTATAATAAAATATCTATCAAGTATAATATAAACAAATTTTAATATATATACAGAACTGTCTGATTCAAATCTCATAAGTCTATAACAAAAATATAAAAATAAGTTGTAAAGATATTATAAAACTAAATTCCACATATCTTTGTAAGCTTCCTCAGCCACAAGCTGATTTTTATTGAATTATTACCAAACATTATATACATCGTTATTGTTTCAGTGTTTTTGAAATGATGACTACAAAAAACCTCTAAAAAGCTCAAATTGAGGGCGTATTGATCTTAAAAAGAAGTTAAATAATATACATTTGGGACAGGCATGCACATATTATTCTAACTGCGGTAGGTTATATAAAATGTATGTAATTTTAATTAATAGGGATAGAACAATTTTCATTTATTAACATTTTCATTTACTAAAATGTCATTTGCTTTACAAATATTTAACACGAAAAAATAATTCTGTAAATTAGAACTATTAAAATGATGTAACACAACCTATTTTCTCTTTGTTCAGTTTTACTATGCTACTAAAGTTTTCAAAAATTTAACATTACCAACACTTGCTAACTGGTTAAGGTCATAGCTTTATTTATAGTTATTACTTTTATTAATTCATGATTAATTTTGAACTTATTTGTTTTAATATATTGTTCAAGTCATTAATTCTATGATCGTACAGAATACGTATGTAAAACAGTACGTAAATATTGTTTTATACATTTTGCAGGTACAGACACTCACTAAAACTTCAGTGGATACATTCTTTAAAGAGTGAGTTCAATAAGCGAAGTGCCATTGAGTTAGAGCACTGAAAAAAGTTGCTTGGTAGTCGCTGGATTGAAATTGTGTGAAAAATAAACACTGCATTACACTGGCGTAAACTGCTAAAAGAAATACTTACGGATCCATCTTCAGGTGTTAACTGGTCGATTGCTTAAAACAGTAGCACTTCAAGATCACTATGTATTACTGTACTTCAATGAAACACTAACTCAATTTGAGAGAACTCAAACACTAAACTGAATGAAGATGTACACACTGTTAAAAAGTACGGTACCAAAACCACACTTAGTTTGTGAAATCTTCACGATGAAGCACTACAATATTATTGAGAATCTTTACTGGTTAGTAATTCACTTTACTCTGAGAGAACTGTTTGAAAAACACTAAACTCAATGAAGATGTACACACTGTTAAAATTACACTTAATTTGTGAGATCTTGACGATGAAGCACAATACTATGGAGAATCTTCACTGGTAAAGAAATCCACTTCACTGTGAGGGAGCTGTTCGATGAATCAGTAAAACAATGTTACAGACGTATACAGTGTTTGCCACTTTAGATTGTGTCTGAGATTTTTTTTCAATGAAGCATTACAACAATATGAATAAGCCTGTAGTGCCACAACATTGTACGGTCAAATGCTATGGCATATGCTGTAAATCAAACAGGTTATTGTAACGCACTTACTTACGAAGTATGAAAAACCTCATTAGTAAGTGCAAGTACTGATATAATGATTAAGTTTATAACTTTAGGCATGTAAAAATAACATGTTTTTGATTATGATGTAGATCTTAGAAGTTTATCGCTCTGAGGTCCACCTTAGTAATTAAAACAACAACCTGTTGTGCATTAAGCCTAGTTTTAAAGTCAAAAGACCAAGGCACATGACGGTCGGAAAACGTTTCTATGAACGCTAAATCTGGTTGGAGACGTTTATACCGGTGAGTAACCCCCGGCTACTGTGAGAGAACTGTTTCAATGAAGCATAAGAATACCATATAATAGTCCACACTGTTCATCGGATATGGTGTAAGTTCCCCTTTGCAAGGTACACTTTGTATGTATCAGAAGGGCAGTTTTGTTTCAGAAGATATAAAACTCCCTAGACACTTTAAAAAGACTTGACTTAAAAATAATCTGCGTTTTACATTGTATAGATGAAAGGCATGATACATGTTGGAAATCCAAACAGAGTCTTCTCTACATATAACAATGAGGAAACCAATCAATTTTATAAAACATATTGAAAAATTTCACATTAAATCCTATTCCACATTATAATCGAGAAGAGTTTTGATGCGGCACTTAAACATTGTGTAAAAGTCGACACACTGGTAGGTCTTTGTCGCGGGAGAACAAGAATACTAGTAAGCTCCGGACGGCAAAAGTGTCGCAAAGACCGTTCACGACAGACTGAAAGTGAAAGTAACTGGGCACTGGGAGAGGTCTAAAGCGAAAGGATATTTGTAGTGAAACCCTCTCGATTTTACTCCCGCAGGAACAGAAGGAAACCATTCTACTTGTACTTTCTCGTATTTAGTCTTAATACCTATGTGTTAGGCATTAATGCCTAATTAGGTATTTATTAGTTACCTTGAACTAGCTAATTACTAATATACTTTTTCTCAATATATATTTACAGCAACCTTATAACTGAGTGCAACCGCAGGAAAAAGATAACACTCGCTCAGAGTAAATTTTTGACAAAGAGGAAAAAAGTTATTCTTAAAAACACTAGCAAGCCATAAAATTTCCAGTATAATAATTCTCTAAAAGATCAAAAATGTAAAATTAATTCAAAATTGAAAGTATTATTTGAAAAATAATTATTATATATAGCAACTCAACTCAATTTAACATACAAATATACAAAAATTAAGATACATTTCAACTCAAAACATAAAGGAAACTATCAACAGACGATATAAAAAAGTGGTGTTTCAGACCAGTGGTTTTTAAACTATTCTTCAAATCGGCAATTCGAGGATTTATATTTTAATTAAAACTCAAATTTCTTTACAAAACCATGTTTATCAAACTTCAACCTATGTGCGCTAGTAAAGACTAGGAATTATACTTTACAATTATATTATGTTTGTCCATGTTGGATATTTAAAATCTTTATTTTAAACCTCTAATGTAAAAGTAATGGGAATTGTTTTTATTTGTGTACATCAGCCAGAATCCATAAAACATCTCTATATTTGGTAAATTGGTGATTCTAATTTAAAGTCTACTAGATAAGGTATCTGGAATAGGTACATAAGGTTTCTAGGTAAAAGGTATCTAGTAGGTTTTAATACCTATTAATACAGATTTCTGCAGGTGAAAAGTTCTTCTGCGTTTATTCATTCATTCTGTCAGGCTAAATTTGTAGAAATAAAAGAGTCGTGGTTACTCAGAAATAAAAATCCAGGTAAGGTATAAGGTCTCGTAATATATGAGTTTTTCCTCCATCTTTATTATAAATTTAAATTGAAGAATGATTATTGTGTTAATTCACAAAACATCATTTTCACTTGATGAACATATTACGACCTGTTTTTACACTAATAAATAAGTTTAAATGTGATTGTTCAGTTGACTCTTGTTACTCAACCATTTTCCAGAATTAAAATTAGAAGGATATCTGCATTTCAAATTACGTTAATTCTTTTGAGTTAGTTAAGTTCTCAGTCTATAATTTCATCCTATCTATAGTGTCATCAAGTATAATTTTCATTCCCTGACAGTAATTTACTTTCCTATCAAACAATGTTCATCAATAAGTAAATAGAATCAGAAATGATTGGTTTTTATCAGAGATGTTTTTACGTTTCTAAATAACTATCCCGTTCAAAACTTGGCCATTCGGCGACGAGCTGCCCTGTAAACAGTCGACATTACATTTCAATTTTTTTACATTGAAATTAGGTTTCAGCAGGTAAACAGTTGTCCTGCGTTTATTTATTCATTCCTTCAGACTAAATTTGTGCAAATAAAAAAGTTGTGGCTACTCAGAAATCAAAATCCAACTTCGACGATTGGTAATTTAGTATACCAGCCTTTTTAAAAATATGCTCTTACTTTCCTTCCTTTACTCACCTCTTGATGAATTGGCATATATTTGCTGTTTACAAAGGATTTTTTAATAATTTTGGCTGTTGTTGATGATAAGGGTGCGTCAAATTATCGTAGTGAACATAAATCTTTTGCTAGCACACCAGTAATTTCAGTGAGACATATACTATTGCGGCTTCGAATCCATTAAAAATGTATTAAACCAACCAGCAACAAATCTTTCTGTGCACTGGACTGAACGTTGTCTTTAGGAGTTTGAGGTCACTTACTCCTGCTGAATGAACTGTTTTACTCGAATTCAGTAAGTAAATATCTGTAGGGTCATCTCTGCAAGTTCAGGTTTCACTCTGACTGACTGCTACTAGTCATTCAGTCCCAAAGAGAAAGGTTAGTCCAAACGAATTTATTTTCAATCCAAGCTGCATATGTCGTAGAGAATGTAATTCTGGGAATAAGCTTTGTACAAAGAAGTTAGCAATTTCTGACACCTCATTAGTGAAAAATCACGATATCCTAACCTGAAAATTTTAGCTTATATAAGTGCTCTCCAATCATACAATGAACACCTCTATTTTGGTCTAAATTTTGCTGTTTGAAACCTCTTAAACATAGGTAACAAGCTATTGTCATGGTTACTATCTTATAGATGAGGTTGTTAACTAGAATTCACATATAAAGCTCTTATGTTTTTCAGATGGTATTTAAAGACAACCCTGTTGCAGATTATAATATCCTGTATTTACATGTAAGGTTTTAACTGGCCAATCCATTCTTTAGTGAATTAAATAACCGACCCATTATCCTGAGATCACAATGATCGGTGCTTGTTTAAACAATCGATCAGTCGAATAATATTCTTCATGATTGCTAGTAATTGTATCGCTTAAATATTCAGTTTTATTTCAGTCGCAAAATAATAATGATAATAACTATCACTATTTTTTTCACTTCGATAGTATGATAAGCTTAATGTTTAAAGATAACCTTGTTTGAAGTGTCGACTACGCGAGATGCTGACTAAATGGGGCAAGAGGTCTGCGAAGTCTCCCACAGAGCGTGGTGGGCGATGTCGGACACTAGGTGGGAAGACTCACTGCCCTAGCGACCTACACTCTTAGTCAAAACAAAATGCATTTATTTCTTAGAATGGATAACCTATCAATTATTTCCAAAGCAAAAAGGGAGTGAATTACAAAAAAGGGGGCCAGGTTATCCCAGTAGCAACGTGCTCACCTCTGGACTAATAGGTCTGAATTTCCATACCCACTCTAGCCCACGATTTATTGACGTAGGAAGTAGATAAATATGAGCACGTCGTCCCTCGGAGAGGATGTTAAGCCGTCGGTCCCGAGCCTGTACAACATCAGGCTCGTCAAATATCCCTACTCTAAATACATAGAGTTAGGCAAAATTTAGGACTCCCAATGAGAATATTCATTGTGTGGTAGAACAAGGGGCCTATACTCGGCATATGTCTGTTATCTTGAGAGCCTTCCACTGCATACTAATCTAACCTAACCATAGTAAGTTTGGAAGTGTACCTAAATGTACCAATTTTAGCTATAAGTAAAGTACAGAAATCATGAAAAAAATTAATTTCAAGATGTTGAGGAATTTATAAGTTTGAAGTTCCCTGAATACATTTTTCAGGGAATTTTTATGGTATTTTATGTATATCAAAGTCTAAAGCAAAGAAAATATTTTAAAAATGGGACTACAGCTGCATTCAAATAGTTTGAGTTTGAGTCCTCTGAAGAGGACCAGTTGCTTTGGTTGAAAATCTTGCCTCTATTTCTGAATTTCATGTATTTTCTCTGAAATCATATATATATATATATATAATAAACTAAATTCATAAAAAGAACATACAGAAATGAAGTCACAGAAAGACACTACTGTATTTTGATTGCCTCGTCGTCAGGAAGATAGATGTGAATCGGTACCTGCCTTCGTAGCGACTCCGTTTTATGCTTTCAGATACTATTTTTCCATACTGAAATGATAACTGTAGAGAGTTGAATCTTTGCAATTATTTAAAACAGGAAAAATGTTCAAAATTTTTCAATAAACTAAAAGTTGACGTTTTTATAAAATATGAAATGTTGAATACGATACTGGTCACACCATTTCATGGATCATGATGCAATTAAAAGAAAAAATAATATATATTATATATATATAGCATGAAATTGTATATAAGTATTGATTTGTGTGGATACAGACACATTAGAATAACCTGACTCAATAATTGATTGTCCATGAGTTTGATAATACATTTACTTATAGTAAAGTTGAGTGCAGTCGACTCCAGATTTGTTAATTACAGGTTTTGTATTGATAGTAAATTGCTGAGTATCGTTTATTAGGCTGAGAGGATCATTGAAAGTTAGGCTGCTTCAGACAGGTTATCTGGACACATCAGCCTGCCGCCTTCCCTGCTCTTTAGATGCTATCTTTACAAGCCAAAGTGAATGCCCACATCAGCTTGCTGATCGCTGTAACTCCACACCTTCTGTTCATCTCGTTTCATCTGATTCACGACTTGTCGGTCACTTTCATGTCTCCTTTATCCTTATCTTTTATAAAATACAACTTTCAATCAAGTAACATTCTTTCAAACTAATTACACTCACTTCTCAGCATACCTCGTCCCAATTTGAATTAAACCGGGACTTGATTACAGTATAAATAAATAATTCCAATCAAGGTGAAAAGTCAAAGCGTCATCAGCTTTGTCAACTGGTATTCAGTACAATAGATTCAATTTGTGTCAAAAAGTATCAATGAAATTTTGGATAAAAATCTAGTTGAAATATCTATCTATCTTGGGGAGGAGACGTTTTGCATTATGGGTTCCGTTATATGAGGACGTATAACGGAACCCATATACGTATATTTTAAGTATATAGGTTCCGAATGCGAAAAAATATATATTTGGAGACAAAAGGTTCGGTCAGACATGGGCCCATATTTTTTGGAAGCTTTTTTTTTTATTTTTAACTAAGATACTTAAAAACGTATAATTTTTAATATATTTAAAATTTAATTAAATTATAATCTGCCCTTACAAAAGGGTTTTGATTAAAAACCTTTGATACTAGGTTTTTAATTAACGTTTAACTATACGTAGTATGCAATGTACACACAAATTTTCCTCTAAGGTCAAAAATTCAAAAACCTATTCTGTAGTGGTAATAAACAAACGATCTTATAAAGGAGGTTTGTTTGCATTGATACGGATATTAAAAAAAGGCAGTAAAATGTACATATTAATATGAAATTAGATTCAAATTGATTAAACTTGCGTGTGTGTGTGTGTGTGTGTGTGTGTGTCTGTGTGAAAGAGACAGTGAGTGAGAGAGAGAGAGAGAGAGAGAGAGAGAGAGAAAGAGAGACATCAAAGAAGGAATATTTGTTTTAAAAATAAATACCAATTAATGTTGAGCGCTATCGTGATCCATTAAACAGGCGTCATGTTATCAAATCCGCTATCGCCTATAATTCGGCAAATAAAGTCTCGCATCAAATTGGTTTTATCTGATTTACCTGACTATACACAGGTATTTTATTTTCACCACTAGCTATGATAAATCAATTAAACCTCATACAATGAATATTTAATGATAGGATTTAAGTAAAATACATTGTGATTATTATCTTTTCTAACCCATAATTGTGGTCTGTCAGTTGATGCTTACCAGTTTTTTCATCTAATCACAGAGCTCTACTTTGACGAGTTTTTTAAAATATTTTCTTGATATCTTTACGATTTATTTTAATTGGCAGTTTCATTTCTTAAACATGGAGTCTCTATTTGAAATGCTTATTTTTCAATAGACCTAGAAAAAAGTTATTCTATATATATATATATATATATAGATATACATTATATATATATATATATATATGTATCACATATCATATATCACACACCTATTTATACATATACACTTTTTCGTTGGAAATACGATCCAAAACGGACAAATCTAGTTCAATATAGAAAAAAAACATAGAGAAATCAAGAGAACACACTTACAGTCTCTAATTTTTGGTTTGAACCGTCTTCAGGAGAGATAAGAGAGGGAAACCAAGGGCACTGGTTCAGTCTCTGAACCAGTGAGCTTGGTTTCTCTCTCATATCTCTCCTGAAGACGGTTCAAACCGAAAATTAGAGACCGTAAGTGTGTGTTTTTAATTTCTTTATGTTTCTTTATGTACATTGAACTATATATATACCACCATAGATCACTCATATATATATATATATATATATATTTCATTAAATGCTTTTTTTATTTTGAATCTTGTACGTTTCCTACATATTTACTCTAGTCTTTTCACAAAGTTTTCTACTTCTATGCTAAAATATAAAACAAATTCACCAAATTATTTATTTTTAAGATTCACAAAGTTTCCGACGTTTCGGTCTGCACTGAATATTTTAAAGGAGAAATCATTAACAATATGCAATTTAACAAGATGTAAAATTATTTTAAAAAAATAACTATTATTAAAACCAATTATAAAACCTAAAATATACATTACATATTCACTTAAAACCTAAACATAACTTTTACATTTACAGGTTTGTTTTGATCAGGTTTCCCAGTGGTTTCCAAACTTGATGTTACTACGACTTAATATCGTAGTAACCCCCCCTGAAGATTTTATAAAATAAAAACACAAACATTTTTACTCTTATAAAATTTATTCATACAAACTAATGGAAAACGATATTTTATTATTTTTTTTAATGAGATGGATATTAGCTCAAAGTTTATCAAATCTTGGTGTTTGTGACGATATAGCTACTCATACCTCTTTTTCTACAACTAAACGAGCTCGATATTTGGATTTCATTGCAGACGAGGCAGAAAATCATTTTTTACATAAAAACTTTAGCAGTAATTTGGAAAATTGTTCACTGTGACTGCCAGTTTGGAAAACACTGCTTTAACCATTATCTAGTTAATATGCTTGTCATGTGTGTAATGTTAAGACTTACCAAAGAAGTAGCATAATCGTTCAGGTTCGGCTTCTTCTCCTTTATATCCAAAAATATTATAACAAGTAGCCCGTTGTGGTCGCTTTCATTTTATAATACTTCAATGTTGTTTTTAGTGTTTTCGGTTCAGCTTGAGTTTATGGATGTTCGCTGTATGTTCTTTCGGTTCTCCTGGAGTAAGATGCTTAGTAAGTCGGCGTGAAAGTATTGTGGTCGTAGAATCAACCAATACAGCTTGACTTAAGGAGCTCACAGTCTTCTATGATGCAATTGTATATGTACACTATATTGGTTTTCTGTTCCAAGCTGCTCCTAATTATAAGATTTTCTGTGCTCGAAGTTGTATAATAAATGATAGATATGTTTAGCTTGTCTCCAGAGTTAACACATATTGCATTTGCTTAAATTTAACTAAGCAATTTAATTTATTTAATAAGCTCTAATTAAGGAATTAAGCATTTAATGAAATCTGTTTTTATTAAGTGATATATATATATATATATTATATATATATATATATATAAGTTCACACAGGAAAGAGAAAAAACAAATAAAGACGCACACAAAAGACTCACAACGATATTTCGACAGTCGTCGTCATCGGGCAGAAATGATATATATATATATACTTAAAATAAACAGCGACACATATTTCAATATTTCGACTAAACTTTTAAATAAATTCGAATAAACTTTTCAATATTTCGACCGTAATGACGAAATATTGTCCTCAGGAGAAGAAGGGAATTGACGGAGGGACGATAGTCAACATTATATTTATATATATATATATATATATATTACAATAAAAATGTGAAATAACAATCAATGTTTAAAGCACAACAAGAAATGAGAAAAAAAGATCTTTCAACTGTAACAAGCGGTTTTCGTCAGAGTTAAATCTCAACTGACTCTGTTGCCTCTAACTCTGTCGTGTCAACTAACGAAGACCACTTGTTACGGTTGAAGGATCTTAGTCTTTTTTCTCATTTCTTATTCTGGTTTGAACATTCAGCTAGTCTAACAACAAAACTAGTGGTGAAATGGATTTTGAATTTGTGTAGAAATGCGAGTGGTGGTTAGTCCGTGGTGTTTGCCAAGCTCGTGTGAGTAAGAGTAGATCTGGCCAATGATAGCACTCACATTCCTTGTGACTTACACAGCCGGCTCACCGTTAACACTGTGCAGAGGGTCACGCTCCAGCACAGGTCCACAGCCGTCTTATCCTTCATTGTATCTCACACCTAGTCACCTTCAGTCAACACCACTTCTTACCACACACACAGTTCTTAATCAGTGTTCCCCAACTGCTCTAGAACGTGATCCCTTTCAGTAGTGCCAACTACCATGACCAATCTGATTACTTATGAATTCTTATGTACCTTGTCAAGTAATACCAAACTACTATAACAACATCTCTAAAATTTTCTGAATTGCTAAAATACTTTTATTGTTAGTACCAGCCGTCATAATTATCACCTTTTGAAAACATTCCAATTTTTTCTTTCACATGTTAGATATACACATCGTAAGAATCGTTCGTGTTTGTCTCATTATTATTTTTAATCAACCTTTGTGAATATGTCACCTATTTGACTTGAGATTCTCAAATCATTTACTGTTTCCTGAAATGTAATAAAAAGTAAAATTGAGTTGTAAAGTCCATGTTCTTATATAATTTTAACAATAATAATACTTATTTTTATTTAGTAAATTCCGTTAACACTGTGTTTCGAGCTCTTGGTGTGTTTCTTCAATTTTGTAGTTTAGTGTTAACAAACCATGTCCTATATTTAACATGTTACGAACTCTTATAGCAGCTTCTTGAGTAGAACGAACTGCAATAGCCTTTCAAAAAGTACGAAAGTATGTTTCAGAAAGTACGCCTTCAAGTTGTATCAAAGGTCACTGTCCCGCATTTTAAAAACGTATGAATTGTTACAGCACCGCTTTGAAATTATAGTTTAACTGCTATATTGATTGTTATAGTTTAAGTACAACAACAAGCGTATAGTATACGAAAGGTAAATGTGCCTTTTCTCTTACTTACTTACACATAGCCCATTACAAATGTTATTTCCCATAACTTCTGTTTTTGTTACATTTTCTGTCACATCATGAAAGCCGTTGAAATATGATATTAAAGGATTGTAAAAAATGTGAAACTGGCGTTTGAAGTTTGTTTGCTTTTCGACATTCACCTAGAAGTGATCCAATGACTCTTAATATTTTATATTATTTTATAATCTGATAATACTTCCTTTGTTTGTACTTCATTCAATTTGTGATGTACTTCATTCAAAATTAATAATTGTAAATTAGGTAATTTTGTAGTAAAAAATTATACTTTTCTATACACATACGTATTTATTTTACATTCGAGGTAAAATGGATAAACAAACAAAAGTCTCCAATCAAATGAAGTTTTATTCAACAGCAACAACGCGTTTCGATCATTTTGTGTTCATCATCAGGACGACAATTTATTGAATTATATTAATTGAATTTTATTATTTCACTCTGATTTTGTAACCGATTAGATATAATTTGTATTATGGTGTCCTCCTGATGATGAACACAAAGTGTTCGAAACGAGATGTTGCTGTTGAATAAAACTTCATTTGTGTGGAGACTTTTGCTTGTTTATCCATTTTACCTCAGAATTAGTAAATACCACACAATTACGGGTTGCACAACTAATGATTTATTATACATTCATAAGCAACCTTTTGTGTGTGTGTGTGTGTGTGTGTGTGTAGCATCTGTGCATTAATGTTATAATTTTCATTATTGATATTTGTGATTTGTTAAAGTCTATTATTGTTGATACCAACCATCATAACTACCAACTTTTTAAAACATTCCAATTTTTTCTTTTACATATTAGATACATACACTTTAATTTGCAAATTACTGTAATTCAAAAAAATTTGCATTATTTTGAGGTGCCTACATTGTTACAGAGTGATCAAAGTCAAAAGGTAGACTTAACGTTTGCTAAACGAAGAGCTGTGACTTAGAAGAGACAGATATAATCGTGCCATGTTAAAAACCCCTACACGGGATTAAACGTACTTGATCCTTCACCACCAACTTATCAAAGGTGACTCAGCTAAAAGTGACATATTGAAGTTGCAACAAGACAGGCTTGCAATTAAGCTTGTGACAGGCACGCCCCATCTGCTGCATTCATAGCGGTTCTGTCTCCACCGACTTCTTTCATCTTTTCATCTCACGTCCACACCTCAAGCTCTCACTCTTTCTCGCATCTATTCCGCTGCTGCCTCCTTTATCGTGTACTAACTAAATCTGTCTCACTACAAACTTAATCTGTCCAATAATAGTAATATTGAAATATTTTTAACAGTGGCATCATTTTATATATATATATACAAAACTATAGTTTATCGGGACTCGGCCAGTTCAGACATTCAGACTACAGTTGTTGTTAAAAATCCACATACTATTTTTCTTTGTAAAATAATTTGTAATGTAATACTTAGTTTTTCTGTTTCAAAATGTATACTTCTACCTATGAAAAAGGTTTTAAATAAAAACCGAAACGTTGGTAATGAGAGTTTAATTTCAACCTGAAGAACTGACCGAGTCCCGATAAACTATAGTTTTGTTTTTATTCCAGGGTCGATACTTTTATCAATATTTATATATATATATATACGAGTTCGAGATTAACAAAGAGCAACACACAAAGTAGGGAAACACACTTACAGACTCAAATTTTCGGGTAATCCGTCTTCAGGAGAAAAGAGAATGGGAGACCAAGCACGTTGTAGGCGCAACGGCAAGTAACCAACCCGGCAACCGCCAGTGCTGTCAACCGTACCCGGTCTTAAAGTATAAAATTAGGAGAAGATATAAACAGAAGCTCAGATAAGCAGTACTGGTTGGGTAAAACTATAAGTAGGTGAAAAATTATAAACAATATAAGATAAAAACAAACTATAAGAAACAAAAATAATGATAGTGAAAAGAAGAAAAAATAAATAAATAAATAAAAATAAATACAATACAAAAAACTTGCATTGGTTGTTTTAGTAAATAAAAGATAGAGACTGAATAAAAGGGTAAGTATGGGAAACTAGTTAAGAATAAGAATTTAGAAAAATAAAATAGGATAAAACAAACTAGTAGTAAGTGAAGAAGACAAAATAGATATACACAAACTATACGAAAGAGGAAAAAAGAAATAAGTAATAGAGAATAAAGAATACTGGAAAAAAAGTACAAAAAAAAAATGAAAAAAATGTACAAAAAAATTATCTTTTAAGGTTAAGTCCAGGTGCACTGCGCGCCCCGAGCAACCAGATGTGAGCCTCCTCAGAGGCTCTAAGGGTCACGGTATTATCACCAGGGGGAATCTTTCGCAGAATCTGCACACTGAAGCAGTCATATATATATATATATAGTTCAATATAAACAAAGAAACATAGAGAAATCAGAAGAACACACTTACAGTCTGAGTAAGTAAGTGAGTTCTTCTGATTTCTCTATGTTTCTTTGTTTATATTGAACTATATTTGTCCGTTTTGGATCGTATTTCCAACGAAAAAAAGTATATTATATATATATATATATATATATATATAAACACATTTCTTCTTCTCTAAAAGGCAAAAAAATCAAATTTTGGACAACGTTTCGTCTTTATTTTTAGATACCCTCAGGCCTAGAACCCAAAACCAAAAAGTTCTATTTTAGATTATGAAACTTGGCATAATAAATGATTGATAAAATGCTATACATATAAAAAATAGCATATGTTATATATGTATACATACATATTTTATATGTATATGGATATTTTATATATTATATACATATAAAAAATAGCGTATGTTATATATATATATACATACATATTTTATATGTATATGGATATTTTATATATTATATACATATAAAAAAATGCTAATAAAACTTGTAATAAAAAATCTTTCAATGTTATCTTAGTTTATATTGCCATTGAGTTATTAATTGTTATATAAAAATAGTGTTTTCAACAAATGTCGCTGGGTAGCAGCACATGTAATGATAAGATAACTGTTGGTTTGGTTTTAGAAGCTAGCCTTGAATAAGTAAGATTTTTTAAATGTTATCATGAATATGATGTAGATAAGATAAAAGTCGATTGTTTTTGAGTTCTAGCCCTGCGGATGTCTTAAAATAAAGACGAAACGTTGGCAAAAAGCTGATTCCGTATATTAACCCTGACCAAATTCCGAGAAGAAGAAAAAGTGTTTGTTGTTAATTTGTGGTCAAGAAAACAATACCTTATTATAATATATATATATATACAATAAAATAAAAAACGAAGGAAACACACAGAAAGACACAAACATAACTCACATCGATATTTCGACAATCGTCGTCATCAGGAGGTGCGAAGAGCGAAGAGCGAAGAGTCCCGCAGGAAGACAGGGCGGTACCGACGACGATTGTCGAAATATCGATGTGAGTTATGTCTGTGTCTTTCTGTGTGTTTCCTTCGTTTTTTATTTTATTGTAAAAAAGTCCGCTGGACCGTTTCTTTTAATTGTGGTATATATATATATATATATATATATATATATATATATATTGGTATAAATAGGCAGTAGATCCTCTTTTAAGCAGGTATCATTAAAATTAACCGCAGTCTCGGCATTCACGATCTTAAGACTGAGAGATTCGATCCTACGAACTAACCTCCAGCTAACAGGAAAAAGGAGTTGGCCAAATGACATGCTGAATTAAAATCGATGACTCATGCTTAGTCATTGCTATAAATAGATTAAAAGGATTAGTACAGGTTAATATAAAGAGAAGGTCAAAGGTCAATAATGGACAAGAAAGAAGCGGTTAGAATAAAAGAGTTGAAAGGTCAACGGTATAACTGGACTAATAGAGAATAAATAGAGAATATATATATATATATATATACTTTTTCGATGAAAATACGATCCAAAGCGGACAAATACAGTTCAATGAATTAAAAAACATAGGGAAATTAAAAACACACACTTTTGTTCGGTTCGGTTTGAACAGTCTTCGGGAGAGATAACAGAGGAAACCAAGCGCACTGGTCCAGAGACGGTTGGAGACCAACAGTGTTACCGCATATGCGCCTGATCACAGAGAATAAGGTAGACAGGAATCAATTTATCATTAAATGAAAGTAGAAAATATGAAAAATTAATAAATAAATAAAAGAAAAAATGAGTGATGAACAGATGAATTGATACATATATAAGAGTTACGGACTAAGCTATGATAAAATAAAACTGGGAATACAAATAATAATAATATTAAACAAATAAAGTAATTAAATAAAAAAAAATAAAAAATGAAATAATTAAATAATAAAGATAAAAAAGTATATTTGATGATGAATAATAGCATAAAAAACAACGTATAAACAAAATGCAAAGACAAGGGAGATGAAGCATTATCTCTTTTGATTAACGCCAGATGTACTATGCGCACTTAATAACGAAATATGCGATTCTATGTAGGTTCGTACAGTGAGATCAGGGGGGATTTGTTGCAGAATCTGCAACCTGTAGGATTCATTTATGGGAGACCGTGGCTATTGGCATATATGGCGATGGGAAGATGAGAGTGGTTGTTGAATGACTCCTATATGTATAAAATTATATACACATATATTTAAAAAATAAAAAAAAGGTACAGGCGTCAAACTGCATGGAAAGAAAACAGAAAAAAAATGATGCAATTTACTTCGATATTTAGACAACTCGTCCTCATCAGGTGAGGAGATCAGCTTAAAGAGCACAACCACAATGTTCAATCCCTTTTAAATCTCTCCTGGACTCAATTTACCGATTAAGTTTTATTTTAGTCTTTCTGATTTTATAGAGAGTTATTTAAAAAAATACATTCAAGCTTCAGTACCTTTCAATCATCTCTACTTCAGACCACAAGCGACAGTTTGAGAACCTCTACAGGAGAACTTCTCTGGCATCAGTCCATTTATATTTAGCAATCGGACTGATGCTAGACATGGTTTAGTAAACACCATGATGCTTGTTTTTGTCAACCTATTTAAGCGCACAAGATAAATATCGGATAAACTAATCAAAAGTAATTTAATTGACTTTTTATTGTTCCCCGACTACTGTTATCGTTGAAGAATTCCATTAGAGCAGGATGCGCCTCACATTCGGGAACTCTAACGATGCTTCATGATTAGATATGGAGACGGCTGAACTTGATTTCTTCAAGGCCAGACGTGTGTCATTGAAACAAAACTTTTATCTTCACCGAAACCCATATTAACTTTATCAACATGCAAATATATCAGCCTGAAATTAATAGATTCGACATTCTTGGTACAGAATCAAATCATTGTGGTATATAAGTAGGGTTTTAATTGCTAAATTATTCGCGTCGGTGAAACATAGTGAACTTTATTATTGAACTTCACATCTATACAATAAATTCACGATTTCTGGACGAGATTATATTGGACAGATAGACCTGTTGCCGTGTACCTAAGCCTTTCGGCCATACCACGGAATAAAAAACCAGATCGATGTTTTTTTACATAGTGCCCTTTAGCCACGCTGGGGAATCCCACCAATCCTCGCAAGGAGGCGCTGATGGCAGTCCACAGCGTGCCCAAGGTGGACCTCGCGGAGGCGGCATCCACGACTGACATCACGCGTTTATACAAGAACAACCCCTTTTGGGGTGAGTGTGGACGCCTAGCATAGCGTCAATGTACTCCTGACCTTTTTAATGGCATAAATATTGTCGTGAAGACGTCGTGGGGCCCGAACGTTAGCGTCTTTATAGCTTTTAGGGCACCGTCAAAATCCTTATTGAAGTTGCAGTGTTATGCCTGCTGCACCGCCAAGGTTCTCCTTGCCCTCCCGATGGCATAAATATAGTTCTTAAAGGCGTCATGGTGCCTTGATGTTAGGGCGTCTTCGTAGATTTCGGACACTTTCGCGCCCTGGGACATTTCAAATGAGAATCTAATCCTCTCATGCAGTGCACACGTCTCAAGAATGTGTGCAACTGATTCAGTGGCTGCACCGCATCTGCATGTTGAGCTGTCGCGGCGGCAGAATCGCTGCAGGTACTCACCAAAATCCCCGTGCCCCGTCAGAACATATAGACCGGACATTAACGATATAAAGCACGTTCATACGTATACACCTAATTTTCTTTATCACCAATCTTCTAAAAATAACACATCGAAACACTCCAACAATTGACTTTACAAAAGACATTAAAGAACAATACTGACAATAACTAAAGTGCTAGAAATATTTAAATATAAAATATTTTAAGAAGCTATTTGAAACGAAAAACTAACCAACCGATAGATGATTTATTTAAAAATTTCGACAGATTAACAAACATTTCAAAAATGACTAAGAGACAAGAAATAAAAGAAAGATAGAGACACTACAAATTTAAAAAGAAAATAATAATATTATAAACTAAATAAATTAACTATTCAAATAATGATTTATTTAAACCATAGATGTACTCATGGAGTTTAAAAAAAAAGGGCCTTGAGAAGACAACAGACGAACAGAGAAATCTCAAACAGTATAAAATGAAATGAATTTATTATTTATGTAAACAGAAAGAAAGTAAAGAAAACGAATATTTGGCAATGTAATTGATTGGATAAGTACTTGAAGAAGAAAAATCATACAAAGCTATAAATGTAAGATAACCTCAGTTTTCTCTAGACAATGGACAAGATAAGGTCAATTGAGGAAGGAAATTTACATAATAAGATGTATCATTGAGCTTTAAAACTGTTAAGTTTTTAGTAAAACAGACTTAGCAAGTGGCTTTTCTATTATTAGAATATAAGACCATTAAACATGGGAAATCTTCTGCAGTGTTACTAAATGGCATTTGATAATCCATCAGTATATCAAATTGATAATAATGACTGGCAGACTGCAAACTGATATTTAGCAGTAAACTTTTATAATTAACAAATTCCCAAATCATAATAATGCTGGATCATAGCTAAATAAAGAAGAAGAATTAGGACAAATACGGCAACAGGGTAGCCCAGTAGCTTACATACTCGCCTCTGGACTTACAGATCCCAGGTTTGATCACATTCTAGTCTCGGTTTCTTCAAGCAGTAAGTAAAAAAAATTGATCACATTGTCCCTCAGAGAGGACCTTAAGCTTGCTTTGACTTAATCATGTACCTGGACCTTTTAGAGTCTTAATGTCTTAGTAGTAAGGTTAAGGGCCTTAGTAGTCTCTATATCAGTGACTGATGGTTACTTGATAAAAAAGGTCATCATGACCCACAGTTGAAAATGAAAAGGGAAATAGCAAAAGCAACAGTCAATAGTGAGTTTAGATATATAGGAGAGAAACAGGTAAGTAAGAAAAGGAGATTACAAGAAAAAGTATAGGCAGAAGGAAGGAGAAGCATCCAAACGCTTATGGCTAAGCAAACCTATGTACACATAACCACCCACAACCATCAACGTCCGAATAAATCTTGGGTCTGATAGGCAATCAAAGCTGCCGGATCTTACTGAGGGGTGACAAAAAGTTTGAATAAAGTAGGCGCAAGCCGGAAAAAGAAAAGAAGTGTTTTGGCCAGCGAGCGAAAGAGTGGACTTTCCACCTTCAGCGCCGACCCAGCCTAGCTATACAGTCAGTTGTGCCTTTCTTGGTTCATGCCATGAGCGAAACAACCACCCAGGCAAGTTAAGCCCCCCCACCACGACAAGGTGAAGGCACATCGGGGGGGGGGGGGGGGGAAGAGGACGTTAAGCCGTCGGTCTCAAGCCTGAACGATGTCATATCCTCGTTAAAGAATCCTACTGTAAATACACTTCTGTTAGGCTGAATATAGGACTCCCAATGTAAAATCAACTCTGTAATGTGGCTCGCCAATCAGTAAAATGGGTGTCAAATAATGAATGAGCACCGCTTTTTGCCCCTAAAAAAGTACGAAAAGGTGACAGTCATAAGTGTGGGCATTGGAAACAAACAAACAGCATTACGAGGTATGCTAGGTCCTATTCTAAGATAAGATAGAGGGGTTTTATAACTTACATTAATAAATGAATCTCCTCTTACACAATGAATGTTTTGATGGAACAATTTAAGTAAATTGTCAGACAGTTTTTGTTATCATCTCGTAATTAAATCTATGGTTGTTGGCTTCCTTGTCATTATTTTTTAGTCGGCCCACTCCACTATAAAGAGTTGATTACTTTTACCTGAAATTAATTTAACGTGTTTCTTTTTTTTCTTTTCTTAATATACTCTGATAACAGTTTTTTTAATCACATTTTATTTATCTTGATCGAGAGAGATCACCTAAACAACATATTATAATCTTTTGGAATTAAGATAATAAAGAAAGTGAATTCAATATATTTATATAAGTAAAAGAAAGGTTTTTTCTGTATATTGCTTAGAAATTACTTGTTTCAAGTTACCATTAAGTTTCATACATTAGACAAACCGAATCCACCCTTAGAAAAACTTACATCTGTCGGTTTGTCCGCAAAATTTTGTCACAAGTAAGCTCAGCCACCATAACACATATTGAGCAGAAACTTTATGTCTGACATTAAATTTGAGTATGTGTAACTTAAAAACTAAGCTTTGAATGAATTAGAAATTTAACATAAAAGCAACTTTAAAGTACAAAATTTTGTCAGAAGGAAACTCAGCCACCATAAGGCATAGCAAGCTGAAACTTTGAAAGCAGGTTTGTGTAAGGCTAACTTAAAATTTAAGCTTTGAATGGATTGAAAAATCGACGTAGAAGCGAAGTTATGGACTTTTAAGCTGTCTTTAGCTAACTGCACAAACATGTTTATTTTAAAAATATACAGGTATAGCAAGTAGGTACAGTTAGTTGATTTCAATTTCATTCGCATTTAAGCTCCCAGCAATAGATAATTGACAAGTGTTTCCCGAAGTTCAGCATCTGCCATCTATTCAGAATAGCTCCTCCTCCTCAACAAATGAGCAGGCAGGAAAAATCAATAAACAAGTTCTTGCACTATATCAAACTGAAAGAACTTACAAGTCAGTAAACAAAGTGATTAGTGAAGCAGTTCATTATCCACTTGAATTTATTGACTCCGTGACTGCTCCTGGACTGCCTGCTCATGACTTAAAACTTAAAGTACGAGCACAAATCATGTTGTTATGAAAATTTAGTATCCCAAAAATGTGCAACGGGACACATCTTCGAATTCGTGCTTTGCACAGATATGTCATAGAGGCTGATATCATGACTGGGTATGGTACTGGGGAGTCAGTGTTTATACCAAGTATACCATTGATAGCTAGCAACTGTCCCTTTTAATTCAAACGGTTGCAATTTCCCGTCAGCGTCTGTTTCGCAATGACAGTAAATAAGTCGTAAGGCCAAACTCTGTCTACAGAGGAATTGAAGTGAGTGAGACCAAGTGTTTCTCACATGGTCAACTCTATGTTGTTTGCTCAAGAGTGAGACCTTGCAACTCTCTGTTCTTCCATGCACCTGAAGGACAGACAGCTAATGTGGTG
This sequence comes from Hermatobates lingyangjiaoensis, assembly GCA_026182355.1. NCBI lineage: Eukaryota > Metazoa > Arthropoda > Insecta > Hemiptera > Hermatobatidae > Hermatobates > Hermatobates lingyangjiaoensis. The sequence goes on along the minus strand of JAPFBL010000018.1, from coordinate 3,131,853 downwards.
TATACTGAGGCACATACTTAACACTGTGCTAATAAATATATGTTTTCCTATTCTATCAACTTTCTAATAATATTTTGAAATACCACCGATCATCTCTGAATTTTTGTAAAATACCCGTCAAAGACGGCCACATTATCTAAATCAAACATCTCCTTAATTACTTTTTCACAAAATTCTAATTAACCAAGATCGTAGGCATTAGTTTAATCCCATTAAAAATCTTAGTGTTGACAAAGAAATATATCCCTCCCGCGATGAGATAAGCTTTCACCTACAATCAATATATCCGACCTAAAACTTTTCCGGAGTCAACTTAAAATAATATGTGCTATTGTGTCAAAATTAATGCAGCCATTTGGGAATGCACAAAAAACAGATATTATTTAGTTATTTGACAATGCAATTATAGACTATGTCATTAAATTGACATTTAATAATACTATTTTATTATTTTAGGCCACGTTACCAAGATCACCTATTCATACCAGCCAATGTACTGCTACAAATAATTTTAGACAGCCGTGAAATGTTATAAATGTTCTTAATAGTGAAGATTCATAACGTCAAAAACCCGATAACACGAAAACACAACGGACTTTTATAACAAGATGACAATATTCTTCAGTTTTTCATATGTAAATTCTCAAAAAGTTAAATAAAATATTCGTAAACCCTCTGAAAATTAACAGTGTATTTAAGAATAAAAACAAACCTAAAGTTGTCAATTTTATTTTTTTATTTTTGGCTATGAGTGATTCAGAAAGGAGTCATAATTATCTATCATATTATTATCAGTTAGAGAAGTAACTGATATAATTATTTCGTTATATTATTAATGTGTATTCTTTTAAAATCAGCAGTTTCTATTTCTAAAATTATTTACTTTAAATCTTTAATATACTAGTTTACAGTCTCTCGTTTTACAATTTTATATTTGTACCTATGAAAAAGGTTTTATTAAAACGGAAAGGTTGGCTTTGAATGTTTGCTTTAAATCTGGAAGCTGACTGTAGTTATTGTATACTGAATAGCTGCCTAATGAAGACTATAAACGTTGGTCGAACAAACATCGACAAAACAAACATTTAGTGGAAACAAGTAACAATTTACTGGAAAATGAGGTAAAAATGATAGATCAAATAAAAATTGGTAGCAATTAAAACCATTTAATACTGAATGTGGAAAAATATTACACAGAAAAAATAAAGTGTGAGATGTTGATTGACAAATGAGGATTCGTTCAAGGTGATGGTAATAAAGCATGTAAGGACTTGTGACTTACGACTGAGGCATTCACAAGCACCCTGTCAGTGAGCTGGCACTAACTGCACTCACAACTAATCAGTAAAGTCGGAGCTTCAAGTCATCATAGCTACATAATCAGTCAAAAATCTATTACTGAGGGAATGTATTTCCTTGTAACTCTTAGTTAACAACAAAATATAACAGACCCTTCAGTATAATAGAAAAATAAAGACAGATATCAGTGTATTCTCCAATGTTTGTAGCTCTCCTATTTATAACCCTATTTGGATTGATTTAGTATTATATGTATGTATATATATATATATATATATATGGATTAATTTACCACAATGAAAACAATTTTTGAAACAATGCTCTAAGGCCTTTCGTCAACACATCGTCAGAGAGCAAGTAAACTAAAAAACAATAAATACTTGTTAACTTGGCTGATTGAAGTTTCCAGAATAGTTGGCAACCCTGAATGTGTTTAATTATGAAGTCTTCATTTGTTTAATTATTCCGCTAATCAAAACTTCATCTAATTTATAGAGTCCTAGGCTATTGTTCATCAACTTTTCATCAAAGTTCTTTATGAGCGCACACTTTTCACGATATTTCTTCTTCTTTCTGAAGACACATATATTAATTCATTTGCTTCATTCCAGTTAATCACATGATTACTGTTTCTTATGTGCATGAACAAGGCACTCTTTTCGTCTTCTCTTCTTATGGAATATTTGTGTTGTTTTATATATATATTGTTTAAACTACAAGGGAAAATGAATAAAATTGAAATAAATACCCTGTGCAAAAAAAAGTAATCACTGATTATTATTATTCAGTTATTACTTTGCTCTCTGATGGCATATACATTTGAGCTGCTATTTGCTAGCCGAGCAGAACTTCTTTCTTATTCTTCACCTCCTCGTGATGATTATTGTAATTAGGTTACGTTAGGCTGCAGGAGCAGTCTTACGGGAGAACTCAACTGTATTTAGAGTAGGGATCTTTAATGAATACCTGACATCGTACAAGCTCTGGACTGACACTTAACGTCCTCTCAGACTGACGAATAATTATTGTAATTACCAATTTATTGCAATTTAATTTATTAACTTATATTCGGGGGTTAGCAGTTATTTTTACGAAATCATTTCTTGATAAATAATAAATATTACAAAAACTAATACTAATAGAAGCATTATTTATTTATATAACAAAAATGTTTGTGTTGCTACATTATCAAGGCAATATAGTTTGTTTAAAATGGTTAACGCGTCTCAACTATTCACGAGCACATGAACATCAGCACATCAACAATTTCCACTTTGATTTAGCATTCTCATAAATAATCTGAAAGGCATTAGGGAGCTAAGCAGATATAGATCATAATGCAGCTAGCTAAGTCGTTAAGTAGTTTTAGGGAAGGTCCATTTTGAACTCGAGTTGATCAGAACAGTTTACAAGTTTGTTAGAATTTTCTAATTAATCATTTATACTTGAATTTACTGTTCATAGATAAATCGAAGGCTTCTCTAACTTTGAGGTCGTGATGATTTCCTTTTCTTTAATAAGTTTTGTATTGAATACTAGTTCTTCTCTCGAATGGCAATGGTCAGACATATGATATTTTACAGTTCCATCTATTAGAAAAGCGTTTCTTAAATCGTGCGCCCGAACTTACTTGTGTACCCCAAAAGATTCTCTAATGCCTCGGAAGAATTTAAATATTTGCTTATTTAGAAATCTGTTCTGGTTTTCATTCATTGTGCAGGTATTTTTATGAGTCTTCTATGTTTCAGTTAATACTTCGATATTTCACATTTTAAAGGATAAAGTGGAATTCCTTAAGACATTTTTTTAATTCCTTAACTTTTCCCGAGAGAGAGGAGAGAGAGAGAGAGAGAAGAGAGAAAGAGAGACTGCTTTCGTTTCTTTTAACTAATCTGAAAAACATGAAACTTTTTATTACGTTATTGTACACCTATAAGAAAAATAGTAAAAAAAATGTTAATTCTGTAGAATGATTAGTATATTGAGAAAAATAGGTATTTCGTTTGATATTAAGTAGGATAATGTACTTTTTTCATGGAACAGTATTTCCAGAAAAACAATAGACACACATTTTTGCACAAATAAGAACATGTGAAATTTGTAAAAATATGCTTATTTTAGAATGATTATAAAATGTTTACTCAATACACAAAAACACATCCAGACATTATTCTAAACTATCAAAAATAATCTTGCAAGACTCTAAATTAATTTCATAATATTGTCTCTTTCACAGTTTTTACACTCACAGTAGGTAACTTATACATGTTTAGAAGTAGTTGCTTGTATGTTGATAGCAAAATGTTTGAGAAGGGTGTGTGTTAAAAGACTTTCAGTAACAAATTGAGATACCTTTTGTGTCGAAGGAGTTTTGTATTTTTTTTTTCTTTGAGAAAATAGTTGGTGGGCTGGATGAAAAAAAAAAGAATGTGTTATGATGAGGAAGAAGGTGGAACATACCACCTGAGAGTGGTATGTCTCTTTGATTAGGAGGAAATGACAGAGAGTGTGTGTTGTGTGTGTGTGTGTGTGTGTGTGTGTGTGTGTGTGTGTGTGTGTGTGTGTGTGTGTGTGTGTGCGGTCGATAAATCACGTATCGTCAGCAGAGTAGGCGATCTGCCAGCAAGACTCTTCCATTGTTTGCTTCAGAAATAAACTGCACTCTCGGCACACTGACTCTTGGCACAATCGAATTTTCAGTCTCAATCAGCCTGTGACAACAATTACCCTACATTCTCTTGCATGTGATTTATTGTTGCTTTATCTAACTATTAATTGAAATTCTGTCGCTGTAGTGCCTCTTCAATGTAAACCGTTATTCATCATAATGCATTTGTATTAGACGCCCTAAATACATTGCACTATAATATTTTTGCAATAAACAGACAATATTCTAATAGTCAAAGAATAAAGTTTCTCCTATTTATCTTCTCAAAGAAGAAATAGACATGAAGACAGATGTTATATATATATATAGTATGTATTAGTGTAGTTAGGTAGCAGACCTTCGTTAATACATGCACAGTTAAATTTCTTGCCAATTTCTCTATGAAAGATTTTTATTTCTTTTGGAAATTTATTGCACTTAGTACGAATGGAAGTGTCAGATCAGAAAACTCGAGAAGCTATACCAAAAAATCATTCATAGAGAAATTGCCAAGAAATTTAACTGTGCATATATATATTGTATAATTTTTGTGTGTCTTCTTTTGTGTAATAAACAACTGTATTACACACATTTAAACGCGATAATTTATTTAATGCTTACTATTCTTACATTCAATGTTATTTAACAATTTAATTACATTTTTATTATATAATTATAAGTATCATTATATAATCTGATGATAATGATAATATGTCATACATAGGAGGCCGAAATAAAGTAAGCCCTTGATGTCAGGACTGAGGCGGCCAGTGGAAACGACTACTCCCCTGAACTAGAAGGTCCGAGGTTCAATAACTATATTCTTATAATAATTATTCCCCTTCAAATTCCTGACTCTGAAGAAGCAATAATTTGAATAAAACCTATTCGTTACTTTGCAGCTTGGCATATGTATAAAGAATAAATGCGTCATTGAAACTAATGTAGAAGACTAGCTTTTAACTCAGTCTTAGACACAATGGCGTACTTTCCAGAACTTTGATATAGACATTAGGAAAGTAAAGAGATAAAAATATAAAAACAATGTAATAGTCTGTTATTTACTGGAGTTCAATAAGTAATAGCAATTTATCTGGAAAATATAATGGAAAGAAATAGTTGAAAGAAAGGGAAGATTTTGTTCTGAGTGGAATGGAAGAAAGAGAGAAAGAAACTTCCTGTAAAGATACTGATCAATTTCATAAAGTTGTAACTAAAAAGAATTATTGGATTACTGAACTTGAAGAGTTAGTAAACTTGTCATTCAATATTTAATGTCTCAGATGATTCATGTATAGCAGAAGTACTTAAATGATGAACATAAAGTCTTTCTCCAATCGTATAAAGCCAAATTATTTGTCTTAACATGAAATCGAGTCCGTCGTTGAATTTTTAGCCTGTCATTTGTCATTTTGACGTCTACAATTCTTTATAGTATATGCACAATTCTTATTCTTTTTTTTGTAGCTTATCAAATATATTTTTCTAATTATATTTTTCAGATACTAATAAAAAAATATATCTTTACGAAAAAATTAGCTGATGTGTTTAATGGTTTCTGAAAACATAAATATATTATTTGAGCTTGGAATTTATTATAAAATATAGTTGAAGGCTTAATGTTAGAACTATGAAAAGTTGATATAACAAGTTCAAGAATAAGAAAACTCTGGTATTGAATAAGATGAACATTTTAAACCAGGAGTGTTCAATGCGTGAAATGTTGATAATAAATCCTTTTCTTATGTTGTCTCGCATGCCTCGCCGTTAGAGTTTGGACTCATTGTAGGCTGAGTTCCTCACCCAGGAAGGGTAGACTCTCTATGGAGTCGCTGTGTGAGAAGCAGTATCCTCTTGAGTGGTTGCTGCAGAGCAACAAGAGGAAGCTAGACCCTCGACCCTTACACTGGGTAAGGGTCACCGAGTGGCAGGTATGCTTGAAAACTGGTACTCGCTCCTGAAGTGAGCCCGGGTCTCAGCGATGTCGGCACTTTCCCCTTCGGAGAGGACACCAAATCCTTATGGATACTAAGGTAGTCCTAAAACTGACGACTCTGAAGGAGCCGACCACCTGTTGATAATAAATCCTGTTTTACAACTTAATACTTCTTCATAAAAACTTACTCCTTGTTTATGAAACAAGCTTCACAGCATTATTGTTGAAAACATATTCCAAGATATATTAGACTTTCTTAAGTAATTCATAAAAAACATTTAACTGAAAAAAAAAATTAAATAGAGTTAAATTTGTCAGAGTGATAAAGTAAGAGCGAATTTATAAACAGCAACCAGTTTGCAAATTCGATCAGGAACAACCGTTAGACTTCGTACACTAGCCATAACTTAAATTACCCACGATTCAAATAAATTGACTTCATCTATACTCAAACATTTACTTTTCTCTGATCCTCCGACTTTATTAGTGAAATTAGATGGGCATAACATTATGCAAACCCTCATCAGTATATATGAAAATATCCCTTATTGCAGATACAAAAAGGTTTTACAAGATTGACTTAATTTAGAATTCATAATTACAACAACCACTCCAAATCAAGAGTTTTCAAATAATATTTAAAAATAAATATTAAACAGTTACAAATTATACATTAATATATCTTTGACTTCATTTATTTTAAGTCGCATATCTTTACAGCCATTTATTCTTTCTTGCTTCATAAATTTATTATTAATAATAACTATATTAATTTTCCGTTATTCTAACTATATAAATATAAATAATTTATATGTAACTCCCAGTTGAAATCTAATCTACAACTAAATGTCTTCAAAGGTCAGTTAAGTAATAAGGGTATAAAGAAAACCTTCCATGACATGAAAAATATATTTCCTTCTATATTTGGCAAGTGTGCCTTGATAACTGTATTAGTTCTCAGGTGTGCCTCAGCCAAGAAAAGGTTGGGAAACACTGCTCTAGTATACGTACACTACCTTCAACCAGACCACAACTTTTAGGACTTTCTTGTGACTGTTCAGTTTTATTCTTCTTATACTTTTTTAAATATTATATACTTGTTACATTTAATGATATAATATTTTAAATAAGCATACAATATTTTAAAATATACGCATAAAATAAAATCATCATCTAAATCACAGAGAGATATTGAGAAATGAGATAAAGATTAATCAACCAGTAGAACTCAGTCGCAATCAGTTCAAGACCGAATGACAAGAAGAGGAATTTTCGTACAAGCATCTTAGTTCTATTTATGAATTTCTTAGTAGGGTTTTACATTATGAAAATATATTTATAAATATGTATATATATATCAACCTCAAAACCACAATAAAAAAATCAGAAATCAGTAGTTTTGACGTTGATTTTTATTTCACATGTTAAGTAATAGGTCATCTTTGTAAAAGCCTCACTCATTCTGAAAGAAGTAAAATAGGACATCTGGTGTGGTATTGAGTAGGTAGGGAGTCAAAAGGTAAGGAAAAGGAAGAAAAAGGATCACCAAGGCAAGACAGGGTAATGAAATGAGTGCTGAAGGAAATGAGTAAAAGTTATCTGATAGCTTATCAGTCAAACCTTGCAGACCATGCTATGGTCACCGTTAGTATTCACTAACACTATACGAAATCAATAGCTTTGTTTACAAGGGTTAACAGCAAATAGAAACTTTTAATTATTACTTGCGGAACTCCTTTGTTCAACCTGACTAATGGCCTTATTCAGCATTTTGCACTTTAGGCCCTTTAAAATATCTCTCTTTCCTCAGTTCCTTCTCAATACTACACTAGATATTCTACTTTCACTTGTTTCAGTACAAGCAAAACCCTGACGAAGACCAGTTGTTTGATTGAAAGATCTAACTCACATTTCTGAATTTCTTACTATGATTTAGACGTTGATATAATATAAATGCAATATAATAAAAGAGGAAAATGAGGTTATAAGAGAGATTAAAAAAGGCTATAAAACAACAAGAGAAGTTTAAATAAGGTATATAAGAAAATAGAGTAAGGTTAAATATGAAAAATAAGAGATTACTTATTACTTTCTTTTACTTATAGCCTCTGCCTTTTACTTTATTCAATCTTCCCCTTTTATCTTCTAACTTTATTTAATCTCTCCTATTATTTTATTAGGTTGCTTAACCTTCTTCTTCTGTTTTAAAACCTTTTTTAAACTTCTACGCTATGAATCTTATTTAACCTTCTCCTGTTGTCTTATTGCCTTCTTTAACCTTCTTGGATTTCCTTTTGAAAACACCTACTTTTATTTCTTTCTTTGAAATATTTATCCTATATTTATTGGTTTAACCATCATCATGAGAGAAGAGATAGGCACACCAAGAGCACTTTCAAAACTATTGGGAAATTCATACCTCTTTTTGTCCCTATCTCTTCTCTCCTAATGACGGTTAAAACGAAAATTACAGTCTGTAAGTGTTTTTTTTTTCTATTTACTGAGTACCTGTAGTATACTCTGAACATTTTTCGTCCTTTGTAGATAGTTTTCTTGATGATAATATATATATATATATTGAAATATATATTCTTAAAATATATATTTGTGTGAAAGTTTATTTTTTATTGGATAAAGGAACAACATTTTTAAGAACTGAGGGCAATACTAGCCGCCTCCAGATTCTCGAGGCTCTGTACATCAAAGATACTCAGCCCTCCATGAACACCCATGCCAACAAAGGATAGTTCTTATGTATATTATATATATATATATATATATATATATAACAGATTCAATAATATATCGACGGTTTGATAGAATAGGTGTGTTCTCTAATCGGGGTTCGGTCAATTTTCCAGGATAAAAAATCAAACTCTCGTTGCCAACGTTTCGGTTTTATTTAAAACCTTTTTCATAGGCAGAAGTAGGATTTTTTTTTTTAACTAAGAAAATGAAATTTACATTGTTGTTCCTTTAAATAATGTAAATTTCATTTTCTTAGTTAAAAAAAAAATTCTTACTTTTGCCTATGAAAAAGGTTTTAAATAAAACCGAAACGTTGGCAACGAGAGTTTGATTTTTTATCCTGGAAAATTGACCGAACCCCGATTAGAGAACACACCTATATATATATATATATATATATATATATATATATATATATATATATATATATCAATGTTCAAAACACAATAAGAAAAGAGAAAAAAGACTAAGATTTTTCAACCGTAACAAGCGGTCTTTGTTAGAGTCAATGTCAACTTAGATTGGGATTTAACTCTGACGGTTGACTGATTGGACATGGACCAACTTTCAAGTTTCTCACATTCGCTTTGAATCTTCCCGGTACCAAAAACACTAGTTCTCCAAATGATTTAATATTTCCCATTGACATGTTTCTGTCTCCTTGACCATCTTCAGAGATATTCAAATTTGCAAACAAGCTATTCCTACTAATTACCACTGTATAATATTATACATTACTTAAATTAACACTATAACATTCTTTCATAACTTTAAGAAATAATTCTAACAGCAAAATATATATTTTGTCTGAATCAAGTTTGCCACCTGTCTTAATCAGGTATTCTACTTAACTTCATAAATGTCTCTAGGTTTTTCTGTTGGGGTCTTCGATCTTGGTTCATAATTCTGCGTTGCTCTTGAATACAGTCTCAGTGTCCTGTTGAATCCTGTTGTCTGGTTGTTCATGTTTGGCTCATGTTCTATTATTTTAAGGGCTTCTGCAATTTGTAGTCTGATGTGGTCTTTTGCATGGTACATAACTTCAGTGTTTTTCACAAGCATTTCTCTAGTTTGTTTGGTTCTATGTTCCCTTTTTAATGTGTTATTTTGAGGCTCCTGCTGACAGATGCATCGTAAGTCTTCTTGAAATGGTTGTTGTGGTTCAACCAATGTATTTAGATTTTAGGATCCCACAGTTTCCTATTAGACAATTCTATTGGTAAATTACTTTGGTTCTTTGAAGTTGTGGTTTTGAGTGCAGGTTGTTCTTTATTATCATGTTGGATGTTATCATCTGGTATGTTATATTGTCAAGTGTATCAATAGTAGTTATCCAAAGGCTTTATTCTCCAATAGTTGCCATTATTTTGAACTAATTAATAATTCAACTGTTTTATGATTCATCAACGTTTCGTTAATACCGACATCTTGAGAGTATCTTTGCAGACTAAGTTAAACTGGAAATGTATATCTAATTTAACTAATTTAATAGATATAAATTAACTAATTAATTTAACTAATAGATATAATTAATTTTAAGAAACACAATCATAATGTACATTTCACGGTTACAATGACAAAGTAGTTTAGAATTTACATTCAATTAGAAACTATCAAATTGTAAACCAAGTTACATTGGTTATAAAATATTTAGCCCTATGGGCTGCAGATTAACTTCCAGTTGTTCTTTCTAATTAGAGTTTGGAAATTCTCCTAAATGTCATTTCAGTACTCTGATGAATCCTCAGGTCTGGCCATTCATAGAAGGTTTCTTTTCAAATATGTTGAGAGCTTCTATTATTTAGGGTGAACTAACGTCATTTCCTTCATTAATTTCTACATGTCTTGTCAAACCTTTGCCTTTTTAGTTTCAATTCCATGCATCTTCTCCCTATGCTCTTTAGTATCTTAATATCTTCTAAATGGTCTCTTTTCGATCTAGATATCAACAAAATAAAACAGGTTCTAATCAATGATCATTACAATACTGAAACATTTGATAAATCATTGCAAATGGATATTCATAAACTTAATAGTGTCAACATTGACGAGCCCAACCCAACCATGAAAAACTGGAACTATAACACAGTCTTCTATAGGAACCAATATTCCAAAAGATATAAGATAAAGAAAAGAATTTTAAAGGGCATCATCAAAGTCAATATTACGTGTATAGACTATGTCTACCAGCTGACTTATTACATAGGCTTAAGTTCAGCAAATAAGGTCTTCAGAAATAACCTGCAGCTCACGACCAAACTCCAACGAACTAATGTAGTTTCTAGTAGCATTTTAAGAAACTGTAAGTTCCTTAAACTAACTACATCGCTTCGATAAGTACAACGTCATCTATCTCTCTGCGGATACTCCTAATTTTTAATATTTTTTTTACTGTTACTTCAGATTTTGTTTAGCTTTTTATTATTCAAAAATGTTACACAATTGCACGGTAATTTTACTGTTTTCTCTATGGGTTTTATATGAATCAACCAGTCCAAAATGTTAGTTGAACTTAATGGCTTTATTATTAGAATGTGGAAAAAGACCAAGTTTCCCCACACAAGATGTTATACAACGCCGACACGTTTCGAGTCCTTAAGATACATCTGTCTCACGAGAGTTCGAGGAGCCACAGGACACTTTAGTGAGGTAATTTTAAAACTATAATATTTTTTTTTGCTGATACATACAATTTCTTACGTAATTCATTAAATATGAAGAATGTAAAGTTAAGTTTGATGGTATTTAGTTGACTTAACACGAGGTTTATTTACTGCTCGCCCAAGACTATTAGCCGTGCTGTTTGTTACAAACTGTTATAAACTGCTGCTCTCTTGGGTCTGAGTCTGCTCTAATTACATTTAATCCCTCGCTCTTCTCTTAACTTTCCATCCATTAGGAGGCCTTTAACGATCCTTCAATATCTTCGCTTTGTCCGATTAGCAATGTTCTAGTTAGGGGTATCAACAAAACGTACAACGCACATTGAATGTAGACAATGGAAATGTCAACAAATACCAGAGCATTCATGTAAACAGCTGGAACTTATATATAAAAGTTGCATTATAGAAGGTGAGCCAAAAGCAGGGTTACAGTAAATGATAACATATGCAGTGAAACATCGTCACATTCACAAATTATTTTGATTGTTAACAATAATACAAAAGCTTTTACATTTTATTAATACGTTTACCAAAATGACCCTGATGTTGTTTTTCTTTTTATAAAAACTCGAGGAAAAAGTTTATAGTCGTACGATATGGCTCGAAAACCTTTCACTATACGCTGTGCCATCAGTCTTTCGGTTCATTTCAACTTGTTTCTTACAGACTGTTTTCCAGGGCTTTTGACTACACTGGTGCAGCTTACGTTATAATTGACTCTACCGCACAGTGTACATTATCCTGAGGGCCTCACTAGTGAGCTCCTCAGTAAACATTTGCTGAAAGCAAAAGAACGTTTACTATTAGCAAATTTTTTTGGCACACTATATTAATATGTTGGTTGATATTATACCTACAATCAAATGTTACAGCCAAGTATTTAACTTCTTGTGCCGTTTCAATTGTACAAGAGAGAGATATGTTTTTGTGTTGTGGTGCATATATATTAAGAAATAAACGGCAGTTTTACATAATATAAAGAAACACATTTAAGTTTTAATTTTTTTGTTGAACTTCTTCATAAAAGAAAAGATAGAAATACTATAGCCAGAGAAGTGATGGTTGAGACCGTGGGACTCACTCACACTTGAAAAAATCTTTCTTTTTTTTGTTTCATTTATTTGCAGATTTAATTAATGTTATTTACATTACTACCTGTCCTAGACTGTTTTAGTTGTGCAAAAGTACATCAGTATATCTATATTATATAATTTCTCATCCATTTTATGGTAAAATCATCACTTTTAGCAACTCAGCTCCTTTCAGGTTTTCAGCTGACTTCTATTTTGTTCGCAAATTTTTATTTTAATAAACATAGTTTAACTTATTTTTAAATCTATCTAGAAGTAAAAACAGTAACTTGGCCGAAATATATTAGTCCTGTTTCTGAATTTCATTCTCTGGCTAAGATGTTGTGCGCATCTAGTAATTCACGACAATGAAATTGACAAGGTGTTTTCCAGAGTTCAAGATGCACTATCTATTCAGAATAAATGGCCTTGTGAACCAGAAGTTCTCAACCTTTACTAATGATCAGGCAGGAAAAATCAACGAACAAGTTCTTACGCTATATCAAGCCAAGGAAAGAACCTACAAGCCAGTAAAGAGATGATTAGTGATGAGGAAGCAGTTTATTATCCAACTGAATTTCTTGACTCTGAATTTCTATCTACTGGACTGCCAGCTTATAAGTAAAAACTTAAAGTAGGAGCACCAATCATGCTGGAATTTAGTATCAGTAACAAATTTCATGTTACGAAACGTGAGTGCCCAAAAAATCTTCAACGAGACACAACTCTGAGTTCGTGCTCTATGCAGAAACGCCATAGAGGTGGACATCATGACTGGGTGTGGTACTAGGGAGTCTGTGTCTATACAAAGCATATCATTGATTCCGAGCCACTATTCGTTTCCATTCAAACGATTGCAATGTCCCGTCAGTGTATGTTCCGCAATGACGGTAACTAAGTCGCAAGGGGAAACTCTTTCTCACATGGTCCGTGAGAAGGAAAGACCGCTAATATGGTGTATAAAGAGACATTTGCTTAACACTGTACAAATAATGATATTTTCTACTATCCTATAATTTCTAATTATATTTTGGAATACCACGTATCATCGAATTTTTGAAAGAGTACCTCGTCAAAGACGGGCACATTTGCTAGTTTATAATATGTTAGTTTGAATAATTATTTTGATTAACAGTACGATTAATCTGATATAGAATTTTTGGTCTCCATAGATTATCATGTTTTTAACTAATACTATTATACATTTAAAGTTTGTTGAAAAAAAATTACAGAGTTTTTAAGTAATGTTTAAAGGCAACTGACTGAACAGGAAGTTAGAAAGTTGAGGAAGGCAGTGAGGTGTATAACTAAGTGATAGAAGGAACCTGGGAGGAAGACGAACCCTCCGTGAGTTTTAGTACCCTGGTCCTGAACTTAAGGTTAGGCTAGGTTAGGTCTTAGTGGTCATCCTACGAGAGAATCATAGGCCAAAGATTGGCTCTTTCCGATACCACACAATGATCATTCTACACTGGGAGTCCTACATTTTGTCAAACTCAATATATTTAGAGTAGAGGATGTTTAACTAGTACCTGACATAGGTATAGACTTGAGACCAAGGGCTTAATGTCCTTTCCGAGATATATTCAGATTTTTCTTCACCTCTCGTGTGAATATATTAAACGCCAGAGTGGGTTTCGATCCTTAGATCTATCAGTTAAATCATTATCAATGCAGAAGCTGATGCAACCTATCGTAAGAGCTTCTTCATTTCGTTTATAAACAATTTATACTGCACAAATATTCGACCTTACGTGGAATGAGTAGAGTAAAGGATTGCATTCAAACCTCTATTATGATTGATGGATGTATATAGAGCTGTGATATCTATGGTATTATGAATTCGTACTACGCACTCACCTCTGGACTGGTAGATACGGGGTTCAATACCCACTCTAGTTCTCGATTTATTCCGTTCCTCGGAGGGGACGTTAAGACGTTGGTCTTGAGCCTGTACGATGTCCTGTACTCGTTAAGCATCCATACTCTAAATACACTTGAATAAGGCAATGTTTAGGACTCTCAGTTTAGAGTGTTCTTTTTGTGGTAACACAAAGAGCCAATGTTTGTTCTATGTGCGTTCCCTTTTAGAACTGCTACAGGATCCTACCTAACCTATGTAATAAATATATTTTTTACTTACAATTTAAATTTTACCATTGTGTGACTTCATGTGGTCAACTGTTTCAATTTTTTTTATGTTTATATTATTATGATTATTATTTGAAGGATTTCTTCGAAATTACCTTTATTAAACTTTATTTCCCCACTGAATACTTTAATAGAATGTTAGTAACTTAAAATCATTTTCTTTCAAGTTTTGAAAAACTGATAAAGTTAAAAGCAAGATCTTTTTATGCCTACATGACACACTAAAGCTGTTGGGTTTACGAAGGATTTCAAACAATTAGAGAAATAAATTTTAAGGCTTCAATGTGATAAACACAAATAATTAGAGTCGAAATTTGAAGCAACAAGGTTTTAGTTTCAGTTTGCCAATCACGCTGATATGGACATCTTTAAAATGAAAGATCATGCTAAAAGTATTATAGATTCGTGTATATATTATTGAAAATTATAGACAAGAATCTACAGACTAAGAATTTTTATATCAAAGTAACACATCCATTCCCATATATTCCTTTTCCCTGTAAGTAGATAAATGTGATATACTTTTGAAGGAGCATTGTTTTAATAATAAAACCGCTTTGTGGGGAGACTTTTCCTATACTTTTTAATAAGAAGTAAATATTGTATAGTGACTGAATGCACAATTTAATAAGCTATTCCATTAGTTACGAACTGTAAGAGCAAAATACTTGTATTTGATCAAATTTTAACAGTTGCCTATAATATGAATAACCAAGTTATTGTTCTGAGTACAAGGGTAGGACCAAAGTTAATGATAAGAAGTCTGGAAGAAAGAACGACCTCCCTTCATCACATACACTGAATACTAATGTACTAAGTAAATTCAATATGGTTTCCAACTGCAGCCTTAAAAAGTTTTTAAAAAAAAGTTTTTATCAAATTTCAACCGTGCCAAACACATTATAATAAAAAAAATAGAAGTCACAGTGACTTAGATGTGAGGTCACTTCTCTTGATGAAGGAGGTGTGGGATCGAATCCTTTAACCAGCATGACCCTTAGTGACCTCAAATATCATTAGTTTTCTATGAATGATTGGCTCAAGGGTTGAAGTGGCGTTAATAAAGTATTTGTTGATTTCCAATCAAAAAAAGTGTTTTTGAAATATTTGTTCATTAATATAATCGAAATATTTTAAAAATATGCATTGAATCATAAATAAAATCTGGAATGACCTAAACTGAACTTAACTATAAGTAAAAAAAATTAAACTGTTCAACAACATAATGATTTCTTCTCCTCAAAGCTTTCAAATTCAATCATAAGGCAAGGTACTTTACTAAAGTAATAAGCTTAGAACAAAAATAAAATAATAATAAGAATAAAATTAATACCATATAATGAGAATAAAAACATAATTAGTCCAAATTTCAACTAACAGAGTTGCAGTTTAATTTTGTCATGCATTTCATCATTACCACAGAGGTTAGTATTATTAATATTAAACTTATAATCTACCGTCATACCTCGTACATTACTGCCGTAGCTGTCGGACCGGTTTCGGGTGTCACCCATCTTCAACACGAACTATTCGTGAAGATGGGTGACACCCGAAACCGGTCCGACAGCTACGGCAGTAATGTACGAGGTATGACGGTAGATTATATGTTTAATATTATTAATTTTGTCAATCACAAGAAATTGTTGTTTTTTAAATCAAAATGCTTCTGTTCTCTTTTCTGTCTTTTTCGTATAATCGATGCATGACGTTAATACCAATAATATTATTTTTGTTTTTTTGGGGAGGAAGTGATATGCATTTACGCACGTAATGCTGGGCTGCCAGATTAATAAAAATAAAATTCACTATGTAACCATTATTATCTAAATTAATATACTGAAGAATGAGATATAATTGATGATATATATTGACACTAGGTTTTCTTAAAGGTTTGTGAGACGTAAAACGCAGCAGACGCCAATCAGGTGCACAATTGTGATAGAATTGGTCTTCTCACATCAGCTTCCGTACTATAAATGATACAAATAAGAATTCAAATGATGTACATATAAGTTGTATGTATTAGGTTAGGTTTGGTTGCATTGGCAGTTCCACAAGGGAACACATATAGGCCGAACATTGACCCTTTATGATATCACACAATGAAGATCGATTCTACTTTGGGAGTGGTAAATTTTTCCTAACTGAAGTCTATTTAGAGTAGTGATCATTAACAAGTACCTGACAACTGACAGCTTAACGTCCTCTCCGAGGGACGACGTGTTTTTTATTTATTCACTTTCCACATGAATAAATCGAGGGTCAGAGTGGGTATTGAACTTCGGACCTGCTATTTCAGAGGCGAGCACGTTGCCACTGAGGGGACCTGCCCCTCCATGTATAATTATAAGTTGCATGTTAAGGTATATTGACTCGAGAAAACTTGATGTGTCATAGGGAGAGTGTACATTTGTGAAGGAATCTCACTCCCTCCCTGGGCCTTGTGCTGCAGGCTAAAGTACCTGAGGATTTGCCAGAGCCACTAGACAGGTGTAAAGGGCGATGTAGGAGAGAGCGCGGAGGCGGTTGTCAATGGGGTGGCCGGGGGCGGCCGGGGGCAGCGCGTAAGGACGGCAGGGCGGCTCCCCTCCCCTCGGCCTCCTATAAGAGCCGCGTCGCCCGCTTTACTCCGCATCATTCCGCACAGTCTTCTCATCGCTCCTCCTCGTGAGTACCCCTCTCACCACTTTCGTAAATAACCTCCCTTTCTTTCATCTTCTGCTCTATCTCAGCTAAGCTTATCAATAAATATTACACATTAGCTTATTCCTCAACCAATTTCCTAACTATATCCTCTATTAAGGTCCCGCAAATGTTATAATCTAAACAAAAAATTAAATAATTTATTAAACTTATTTAAATTCCAAAAAATAAATCACATAATAAATAAAGAAAATCGTAAGCCAATTTATAATAAATTAAACCTGATAATTTTATTTTAGTATTAATAATAGTAAAGGCTTCTTTTTTCCTAATTAGTAAATAATCTTTCGATCTACCTAATGCTTACCCAGTTATAGTATATGCCGTCACTCTTTACACCTCAATACATTAAGACCCCTCTTACTAACTTGTGCTAATCTAATTGTCAGTTTATTTCTATTTAAGTTATTTTATTTAATGCATTTTCTTCTGTCATTATTATTTAAAAAGAAAATTAAAATAAATATCATTCTAAATGTACTAATAATTTAACCCAGACAGTGAATATATATATATAAGTCGTGGCCTGCGTGCGGAGTAACTCGTTTCAACCTTCCTGATTACGAGTCCATCGATATATAGTAGCGAGTTTCCGTTTCATTTCTATGTGTCTTTTTGTCAATGTAGTTTATATAATTCGTGGAATCGTTTCATTCAATTGTGTATATATATATATATATATATTGTCTTGAAGTATTAATCTGGTATACCATCTTGCTTTGATTAGGACTTAAGATTTAAGTTCATCATATGTATATGGTTTCTTTATTTATAAAGGCTTATATATATATAATACAATGTAAGTGGTCCAATCGGCATATACAATAATAGACAGAAATTAATAAATATAAAAAATGAAACAAGTTCACTAACTATTATCTTATTTAATATTTCTATGGTATTTAACTTGACAGACTCTCCGTTATCTCTTACACTGGTCACTTATTGAAAATTAAGTTCCTTGTTTCATTTTCTGTTGAGCAACTTGTTGCTCATTATATATATATGCACTTAATGTTTTCTTATCTGGACCTCAAATAATCTGGTTTGGTCCAGCGTCAATTGCTTTTCAACAAAACAACTTCAGCCAACGTTTCATCAACGTTAAGCCTGAAGATGTCTACAAATGTAGATGAAACATTGGCTTAAATGTGTTTATTGAGAAGTGTTTGATGCTGGACTAAACCTAAATAAAGAAAAATGATTTTATATGTATTACAATAAATTATAATATTTTAATAATTAATATATATATTTGTGTATAAAGGATAACTCAGAAACGGAAAAGAATAAGCAATACTCAGGGTTCTCTGTCATTTCGGTTTTAGGCCGTCCTTAAAAACAAGAAATAAAAAGAAAACACGATTGAAGACGCGAAAAGAAGACGATATACATTTTCGATGAAAATACCATCCGAAACGGACGAATAAGGTTCAATGTAGACAAAGAAATATAGAGAAATTAAATTAAAAAAAAAAACAAAAAAAATTAAACCGAAAATTAGCCACTGTAGGTGTGTCTCTAATTCCTCTATGTTTTTTGTATATATATATATAATATTAATAATATATATATAGATATATACTACTAGTTATGTAATAATATATATATATTATTTATTATATATATATATATATATATATATATATATATATATATATATATATATATATAAGTTATAAAAAATAACAACATTTACGCATAAAAAAATTGCCCTCATACTGTAGTGTATGTAAATCTTGATGAACTACTAATATGGAATGTAGATCGTTTTTTCAGTAACCCAATGCGTTATATTTATAAACATTATAATATAACAAATATAACTGAACTCAAGCAATTTTTTTTCAGGAAGTTATCATTCTATAATTTGATTATAAGACCCAGAGGAAAATTGAATAGAGTGTTGAGCATACTTAAGTCGGTTTGAGAGACTAGGAAAAACCAATACTAATTTAAGGGAGTCGTTTTATTTCAGATTTAAAATATTGTTTACACCTTGATTTTTTTTTCAAACCTTGGTTATGACAGTATATACAAACATACCTATATGTCTATTACAACTAATGTATTTTGTAGTAAATCATGTAATGACTGCCTCTTAACCTTTTATGTTGATCTGGATGCTTTTGGCCAGTGTCCAGAACAGGACCAGACACTCGCAGACTAACATTCGAAGTAAGACGGTTATTTCATTATTAAGTATAACTTATTCTCATCGTATTCTTTGAGCTCAAGTCAAATCCAAGTGGGATCTTTCCAGGTAGTGCCAACAATCCTCTAAGTTACTCAACGTTTATCCATTACAAAAACAACTATAATTCACTAAATCCCTTCGAAGCATTTTAGTTTCTTTATATAAAAAAACTAATGAAACTATTTTAAAACTGAAAGTGTATTATATAGTGTCGATGTAGTAAATATAACATATTTTAGAAAATATGAGAACCTTATAAAAAAAAAAGTAAATTTAAGAGTAACGTTAAATGTTGTTATATTTAGAATAATGTTTGCATATATTTAATATATATATATATATTTAAAAAGTATTTTTGTGATCGAAATAAATTCAGCAATAAAATGTAGAAGCAGAGATTCCAGACTTTTAAAAAGAACTACCTTCACCTAGGTCAACGTTTAATTATATTTGTATCGCACCAATTTCGTAATAACTCTATATTATTTCTTGCTTGTTGTGATCTACGTTTTGACATATGTTTTGATTTTTTCTACAACTCCAAATCAAATACAAATATAATGAAACATTGGCGAAGGCGAAGTACTTTTTTGTTTTGACCAACCCTAGAGAACTTTGCTACTTGCTGTTTTATATAGATATACGTACCCTGTTTATTGTAACAGTTTGCTGTATATATAAATATATACAAGATTTCACATAAACACCTGAAATAACAATCAATCATCAAACAACAATATGAAATGGAGAAAAAAAGTCTACGATATTTCAATATTTATATATATATGATCAAACCACAATATAAAATGGGAAAACAAGAATAAGATCCTTCAACCCTAACAAGCGGTCTTCGTCAGATTCAAAAACCCAACTCTCTAACGAAGACCACTGGTTATGGTTGAAAGATCTTAGTCTTGTTTTCCCATTTCATACTCAAGTTTGATCATTGATTGTTATTTCACGTGTTTATGTGAAATCTTTATATATATATATATATATGGATTTTAAATTACAATAGGAAAAGAAAAACAATAGAAATAAATGCTCTGAGGCCTTTCAATTTATGTCTTCAGAGAGCGGCGACATAAATTGAAAGGCCTCAGAGCATTTATTTCTATTGTTTTCCTTTTTCCATTCTGGTTTAAACTTCATTGATTGCAACTGGAGTTTATTTATTGCGATTTTTCTGCATATATATATATATATATATATATATATATATATATCAATAATCAAACAAATATATGAAATGGGAAAGCAAGAAAAAGATCAACCGTAAGAAGCGGTCTTCGTCAGAGTCAAAAACCCAAATGGGTTTTTATCGATATATATAAAACATGGACTCAGTTCAATTTGACTTTGATGAAGATTGCTCAAGATTTCATTTGTATACATTCATTTATGCAAGCTTTGTTAAAATTTGCATTTTGAAACTTTGAGAAACACTAATGAAATATCAAAATTTGGACTCACATTCAATATTTCGACCCTTTTAACGGTTGAAATATTGAAAAGTGATTCTTTGTTATGTTTCAGTCTATGTTTCACAATTTATTTTAAGTATATATATATTTTCTATATATATATAACGCATATAAAGTAACGCAACGGTTATTTCCTGTTAAGTTTACAACGTGCTTCGTCTCCCTTTCTCTTTTCTCCTGAAGACGGATTACCCAAAAATTTGAGTCTTTAAGTGTGTTTCCTTACTCTGTGTGTTACTCTTCTTGAATTTTGAACTCATGTATATATATACACAAAATTAAAGTTTATCAGGACTAGGTCAGTTCTTTAGGTTTAAATTAAACTCTCATTGCCAAAGTTTCAGATTTTCTTTAAAACCTTTTTTCATTTTACAAGGAAAATATTGTTTGATGTAATACTTAACTTTTCTGTTTCAAAATTTTATACTTCTGCCTATGAAAAAGGTTTTAAATGGAAACCAAAATGTTGGCAATGGGAGTTTAATTTGTACCTGAAGAACTGACCGAGTCCTGAGAGACTTATTTCTATATCACATACAATACTTTTATTAATATATATATATATATTATAACAATCTTTAGTAACGAGCAAAGAAAAGGGAATTTCGTTTATCAATAACCTATTGATAGTGTGGTGTTTCTCTAAAACTCATTTTCTTGAAGACGAATGTTTGTGAAAATGACGGACATACAAAATATTTAATTTTGTTTGGTATAATTTTGAGTTTTGATAAGCCGTTTATAATAGCATTTTTTTTACTTTGTTAAACATTATAATTAAATCTTTACAGTTTTCTATAAAGTAAAGAATATACTTAAACCATAACATAATGTTACCTGGATGGAAAAGAAAAGGAGACTAAGCACACCAGCGAAGTGACGCTTGACGACATAATTTTGCCTACAATACGTATGGGGGCAATTCTCCGTGTTCTTTGTTACTAATTAAGAAGAATACAAAGCGATGATACTTCAATAGTAATTAATGCCGCCTACACTCAATCAGTTCACAGCGTGTTTGCTCCCCTCCAATCTCAAATCTCCTTCTTATAACGCCGAGGGCGAAATATCGAAACGGTTTTATTTGCAACTTTTTGTGTTCTTTCTTCTATGCCCTCGTACCATAGAAGGTTTATATATTTATATAAACTATATTGACAAAAAAACACTCAGAAATGAAACCGAAACTCACTACTATATTTCGATGTCTTCGTCATCAGGAAGATAGAAACGAGTCGCTTCGCAGGCAGACAAGGATTCTCTCTCTCTCTCTCTCTCTCTCTCTCTCTCTCTATATATATATATATATATATATATATATATATATATATATATATATATATATATGATAAAAGCATCGACCGTGGAATAGAAACAAAACTATAGTTTATCGGGACTCGGTCAGTTCTTCAGGTTCAAATTAAACTCTCATTGCCAACGTTTCGGTCTTTATTTAAAACCTTTTTATAGGAAGAAGTATAAATTTTGAAACAGAAAAACTAAGTATTACATTACAAATTATTTTACAACGAAAAATAGTATGTGGATTTTTAACAACTAAAAAATTTAAAAAAAAAATTATACTTCTGCCTATAAAAAGGTTTTAAATAAAGACCGAAACGTTGGCAATGAGAGTTTAATTTGAACCTGAAGAACTGACCGAGTCCCGATAAACTATAGTTTTGTATATATATATAATGATTTTATCCGTATGTCTTTAAAAAAGAACATTGGAAATATAATAAAATGATTAAAGTATATTACATATATACAAACACATTATAATTAACAAAATGAAGTAAATCCGACAACGAAAAATCAAAAATAAACTGCATATTCACAAAACAAAAAACTATATATAGTTAAAAATATTTAAGTTTTTTTTTGTCTAAATTATTGTTGGAAAAAAAGGAATGACCAATTTAGTTAAAAAAGTGAAACCTTTAACGGTTAAATCTTTAGACGGTATTACTTCCTGTCCTTACTTCGACTATTAACGGGGACAAAATTTTGAATGTGAGCATAGCACTTGGTTTCATTCATGTTTCTTACTTTTTGTATATATATATATATAAGCCAATGAAACCTGTGGGTATAGCTGTATGGCTCCACTAGGGGAGGATATACTCGTAGATGTAAATAATTATAGTTTCGCGACTACAAGAATAACAGTAAACAGTAGAGGTTGAGGGTTGGTCTAAACAACAAACACATCACTTAGGCCAACGTATCGCTAGCCTATAAAAAAAATAATTTTTATTTAAATCCTTTTTCATAGGCAGAAGTATGAAATTTTGAAACAAAAAAACTATCTGTCAGACAGTTGTTGCTGAAATCCGCAGTGTTTTATTTGTAAAAAATATATAATGTAATATTTAATTTTTCCATTTGAAAATGTTGTACTTCTGTCTTTGTAAAAGGTTTTAAGTCAAAATCAAAATGTTACTAATGAGAGTTTAATTTTAACCTGAAGAACTGACCAAGTTCTGATAAACTTACATTTTGTATTTATATATATATATATGATCAAACCACAATAAGAAATGGGAAAACAAGACTAAGATCTTTCAACCGTAACAAGCGGTCTTCGTCAGAGTCAAAAACCCAACTGACTCTGTTGGGTTTTTGACTCTGACGAAGACCGCTTGTTACGGTTGAAAGATTTTAGTCTTGTTTTCCCATTTCTTATTGTGGTTTGATCATTGATTGTTATTTCACGTGTTTATGTGAAAGCTTTTTATATATATATATATATAACAAGATTTCACTATAAACCGTGAAATAACAATCAACGATTGAACTACAATATGAAATGAGAAAAAAAGAGAGAATGGGTTTTTGACTATAACAAAGACCGCTTGTGACGGTTGAAATATCTTAGTCTTGTTTTCGCATTGCATACTGTGGTTTGATTAAATATGTATAGATCCGGTATGAAAATTGGTAGCAGGTTCCATGAACATCAGACTTTAGTTTGTTTAAAGTAAAATCATCATTGAATGCATTACTTTTTTTTTTGTTACATAAATATATCCACGTATAAAGCGATGACAGTGTTTGTCAAATGGGATAAACATCTTTCAGATAAAAATCGGTCATGGTTATAGCCTAATGGACCAACTGTACGTGGTTACAATGAAAAAGTAATTTTAGTTTCTAAATAATATTTATTGTTAATTTTATATAAAACATTTATATAGTAAAAGCAGTAATATATACATTTTTTTTTTAAAAAAAAAGATGTGACAGAGATTAAAAAGCATAGGGAGTGTCACAGAGAGGTGACTTCTTACCGACTGATGGATGTTTCAGTTTTAATGACCCACTCTGCCTTCGGCCACTCAACGAGGAGACAATTTAATTTGCCTCCATCTTATCATCTCGATCGTCTAACGACATCTTAATAGCTTATTTACACAAATAATCCTTTAATTTAATCAATTTATATAAAAAAAAAATGTAATTGGGTAATCTTAAGGAGACCCATCAACACTGCTTTGGATAAACCGGATTTATACTGACGAAACAGTAGAGTTTCAACACAATTTGATTTAGTTCCTTGAATCTATTTATTTAAAATATTTTTTTGTAGAATGACAGTTATGTTATTGAATTATAATTATTTTAACAATACCAATTTAGACGACACAACAGAACGAAAAAATATTCAAACTCTCGACAAGCCAGATACCTTGCAATAGCTTTACTTTGCTAACTTTAGACTGTATCTGTCAGTTCCAGATTTTTTTTTTATAAATTTAATTATATATATTTCACAATAAAAACGTGAGTCTTAACATAAGTTGATGAGTCATTTGTTTGACTCTGATGAAGACCGCTTGTTTTGTTTGAAAAATCTTAGTCATTTTTACTGATTCCTAACTGTGGTTGATACGTTATATATATATATTCATTAAATAATTGACCATACTTTGCTGAAGTATTTTTTTCACAAGTTTTTAAGTTTTCTATATAATTTCTTCTTTTCTTCGCCTAAATATTGGATAATATTTATTAGGGTGGATCCGACATGTTTCGACTGGCTTCCAGTCATCCTCAGGGTAAAATTTTTTTAATGTGTTTAATAATAGTGCTTAGTGAAAAAAAAATTATGATTACCCTTTTAAATTATAAATCCAGGATGACTGGAAGCCAGTCGAAACATGTCGGATCCACCCTAATAAATATTATCCAATATTTAGGTGAAGAAAAGAAGAAATTTTTACAAAACTTGAAAAACTTGTGAAAAAAATTACTTCAGCACAATATTATATATATTTATATATATATAATATTAAACTACAATAATCGAGCCTTTTTTTACTAATTTATTTATTAGTATCTACAACAAAGTCAAGGGTTTGAATCACTTAAATTTTTTCTTCTGAATTTGCATGATTAACGCTATAGTTGATTACAGTTAGTTGTTATGATAGAAAGCAACATATTGTTGATATACTTCTAAAATGAATAAATCAAACTTTGTTGTCATTGTTAAAAAGATGTCTGAACAGGCATCTCTTTCAAGAAATAATGAAGTAACATTCTTCAATGTAGTTGTCATTTCATATAATAACTGCTTAATGAACGTAAAGATGTGAGGACAAAAAGTAATCAAAAATTTTCTAATCACATTTAGCAATTTAAATCTTCCTAGTTGTATGAAACATTGAGAAGTAATTCGGTCTTCGGTGATGCAAATTTAATTTGGAATTTCGGAAAAGCAATTGCTTGTTAGCATAAAAGAGAGAGGCTTTTAAATTTTCTTTTCTTTCTACTTTAAAAGGAGCACTTCGCTCTATAATATTAATGAAATTTTAAAGTCAAAGAAACCATTGCTTCCTATGCATTTACTTTTGCGAGCACTCATTGGAACTGCATAAATAAACATTTACACACACACACACACACACACACAAAATTTAAATTGTTTTAAAACATTTACATTAAACAATATTATGTCAAAATGCGTTGTTTAAATCACTTGTTACTGTATTATAAGTGACGTACAGTAGCCATTGGAATATCTACATTTTGACAGATTTACAGGTTTTGAGGTCCTATAAGTCCTTGTTTGACTAGGTGGATGAGTGCCTATCCTAAAGGGTTTATCATGACGCTACAGATCACACCGTTTCTTATCTCATGCTGATGCTATACTATACAGCCGTTATTATATAGTTGAACGGTATATTTTTTGGCTAATAATTCCTCATTTAAGGTTTATTTCATTATAAACTACTAACTATTAAATTTTAAATTTTGGTACGTCTTAAATAAAAATCTGATATCAATATTAACTAAAAAACTCCAGATTTTTTCGATAAAAGAGCGATTTAGTTTTGCGTAAAATAATAAAAATATTGACTAAAGTTACTTAAAATTCTTGTAGACACGTTAATAGTCATACTATCTGACGCTTCATAATTAAATTAAAGACTTTCATTGTCCTTTATAGGCAGGTGAGTTGTATAAACAAAATTATATTTAATAAAAAAGGGTTACTATCTTTGGTGAATATAGAAAATATTTCTTTTTTTCACCAACTGCAGCCACTAGAACATTAACTATTAAGAGATAACATTAACTTTGGGAATGCCAACTAGCTAGGACCAATATGATATGAAACAATTGTATGAATTCAGATGATTAGGAACGCCACTCTATCTGGAATAAGCACAACCTGCTATACTTGTCTGATTTGCTCACAGTAACACATGATAATAATCAGAATATATTGTATACAACTAATTAATATTGATACTAAATTTAAAAATATTAAAATAAATGTTAATAAAATGTATTAAAAACATTATGAAACTTTAAATTTAAAAGCAAATCATAAAATGCTAAAGAAGTTAGTTCAGTGTCTAAAATGTATAACATTTGTAACCTACTATTGCAAATAGGTATTCGTAAATATACATTTCAGCGTACTAATCATGAGGGAATTCTTTTGGTAGAGATGTTATCTCTTTATTTACTGTGTCATGCCAATTTAGTTAGTTAATATTAATATAATTATAATTGTGAGGAAGACTTACGATTACTGCAAGATTCCACAATAAACACGTGAAATAAAAATGATCTAAACCACAGTAAGAAGTCAGAAAACTGACTAACATGTTTCAACCAAAACAAGCGTTCGTCAGAGTCAAGCAGGTACTGTCAAAGACTGCTTGTTTTGATTGAAATATCTTAGTCGTTTTTCTGATTTTTTTTATGGTTGTAAGTATGCAATATAAGTATGATATGGTCTACAGTTATTCAAGAATAAAAAATTTCTTGAACCAATACATTCAAGGATGATTTTAACCTGCTTAGCATATAAGTGTCGTTATTCTGTATAATCATAGAAAAGATAATACTTTCGAGAGTTTAGATTTATACATTCCACGGTCCACTGAACTCATATTTGATAGGTTTTACCTACTTGTGACTGTGGCTGTCTATCAAAAAGATTTAAATCAAGCTGTTTGATCATTACAATAATATTTAACAGAATATAGTTCCTGGTCGTGTAAACCAGAGGAATGGGAAAGGTGCATTTTGATGAAACCGGAACCAAGTTCAATCCGGTCTTCTTTTGATTCTAGAAAACTTTGAGTTCATATTAAATATTGTTTAAATATGAATAATATATAAATAAAAAATACCATAAATCATAGGTATCGAAAAACACAAATAATGTACACATTAAAAAAAAGAATAACTATATTCCATCTGTGGATGCTTAATTTAATAGTACGTTAGGTTAGGTTTCAGTGGCAGTCCCACGAGAGAACTAACACACTTAGGCCAAAGATTGGCCATTTGAGATACCACACAATTAACATTCACTATTGGGAATTTTAACTTCTACCCAACACAAATATATTTAGATTAGGATTTTTTAAGGACTACCTGACAAGATCGTGACCGACGACTTAACACCCGGGACCAACGCCTACCATCCGAGGGACACGTGTTCTCAGACTTGTACACCGCCCATGTGAATGAATCTAAAGTTAGACCATATTTCCTTGGGGATTTATTCATTACAAATTATGACCAAAATAATCAAATTATGATTATGTAATAACTTGATGGTTACTAGATGAAAGTTTTTACATTATTTTTTTTATTTTTAAATATTGTTCGTTTGAATATTGTTTTTATTTTTTTAATTAAAAAATTAAATATACTTTAATTTTAAAAATTAAAAAGATTAATTTTTAAATATTCCATGTGGAGTTGTTTATAATATAGTAATTTATACCAATAAATTTGATATATCAGAACTTTTATTTTCATTTCTAGTTCAATTTTATTTGACAGGATTCTTTTTAAGTTACTTGTGTGACGCATACCTATAGTGACATAATCCCCCGATGTTGTGATAACCTGACGATAGTGGAAGTCAAGCTGAATCAAAGCCAAAG
Organism: Hermatobates lingyangjiaoensis; assembly: GCA_026182355.1. Lineage (NCBI taxonomy): Eukaryota > Metazoa > Arthropoda > Insecta > Hemiptera > Hermatobatidae > Hermatobates > Hermatobates lingyangjiaoensis. The sequence continues at coordinate 3,103,534 of JAPFBL010000018.1, read as the reverse complement.
GTCTTTATTGCGGAAGTTATTGATTAGCAGTGGTCAAGGTCAACTTTATACTGTTTCATAAATATTTAATCCAAGGAGGTGTTGTTATTAAGACCTCCCATGTGTCCCTCAAGTGCTACCGAGATATATAAGCATCGAGCACTATAGTTTAGTTAAAAAAAATGCCGTGAAGAAGCGATTATAAGTGATGTAGTTTCCTTGAGGGTGACGTCACCGTGATGAGTAGATCACGAGAAGCGTGCAGGGTGACCCGTAGATCCTCCCAGGGCCGCCGTCCTTCCCAGACATCTCCCTTGTTACTCCAGAGTGACACTCAGTTCCGTCCATTGTTTCTATATGTATATATTACACTTTTTTTTATCAACTGTTTAAGTGACGTGTTAAAGAATCCCAATTACTTTGTACACTTGTTTGTAGAGTCTATTATAAGTCAATTATACTCTTATTCTTATACGACTTATTTAAGTCACTGCTCGCCTCTGCCATTGAAATCAAGAAATTTAGATCTTATTTTAGTGACGTTTTAAACTCACGTGGTTTTTTTATTGTGTTTTTTCTGCATATATATATAATTAAAGTTACAGCTAGAGAACACAAGAAAAAGGACAAACACTCACGAATCTCGATAATTTCAACGTCTTGCCGTCTTCAGGAGAGTAGAAAGAAAGAAAATAAAAGGAGAAAGAATGAAGGAACGGAGACGTAAATGCGTCCACTAGCCGATGTAAACTTGCGCGATACAATGACACGCAGTGCAGCCACCTTACCAACGTGAACCAGTTTAGGCTGTGAGTAAGTAAAATTATAAAAGTGATATTTAAGTAAAAGGGAGGAGAAAAGTAAATAAGAGAAAGGAAAGGAAAAAAACATTAAACGAGAAAAAGAAAAAAAAATCATCTGATTAAATTTAGACCAGGGGAATTTCTTGCACCCAATAACCAAATGAAGGCTTTCTTAACATTTTTAATGTTAATTACGCAGCTGGTTGAGATTTGACTCTGACAATGACCACTTCTATGAAGATTTTTTTGAAGAGTTTGAAAGATCTAGACTTTTTTCTGATTTTTTACTGTGGTTTGGACATTCATTTTTATTTAATATGTTTATTGTAATTCTTCTTATATAAATATATAAGAGTCGGATATAAACTATCATTTATTGTTTGGTATTTAGTAAATACTCATAATTGGAAAAACATGGGGCAATTTAGTATCAATAAAAGAGTTGATTAAAAAGTACGAGTTTCAATACTTTGTGTTCATCACCCGGTTAATCTCTGAAAGAGAGTGCTTTCTGGCACACAGAAGAATCCATCTTCTTATCAAGGTACGAGTAGATTACCTGAAGATGAACACAAACTGTTGGAAACACGTTTTCTAATAAACTCTTTTATGTGGAGACTTGATTTTCTTGTGTTGTTCAAATTTAAACATTCATTTGTTAAGTTCATGGGCCAAGTTCAAGCCGTGAACTTGGTAAAGAGGGATCAAAAAACCTTAGAAGTTAATATATATAAAATAAAATATTTTTAGGATTCGATCAGTTCTTCAGCTTCAAATTAAACTCTCATGGCCAAATTTTGGTTGTTGTTTAAAAAACACTTTAATTTAAATTTTGGTTGATCGCCTTACTGAAGCAGTCGTAACCTGACGATGAACACTATGTGTTCGAAACACGTTGTGTGATTAAATCCTTTTTTTGTGGAAAAACTTGTTTCTTTTCCGCTAATATATATTATTAGCAAATAATATGTATGTTAACAATCATATTAGCATTTGTTTTAACATGTTTGCAACAAATTACTTAATAAGGTAAATCTAGAACAATAATATAATTGTCTAATATGTTACGTAAAGTTTTAAATTGGAATCATGATATAATGACTCTAAATTATAATATTGGGGTTCAGTTAAAATCGTAGTTATCAACAATATAAGCAAACTGTTACCAAAGATGATGGAAATAGGAGAAACTTGTCTTGATAAGTAAGAGGTGGGCATGAGTAGGGTGAAGGTATGACATCTGGAGCAGACACTTGGAATGAGCCTGAAAGTGGCAACAGCCGCTGGGACAAGGCGTGCTTCTGACAGCCTGTCCGACCGGCCTCAGCTCGAACGGAACAAGAGGTCAACACGACGTCTTTCTAGTAAGGCAACATTCATAGCCATTGAAACAACATAACCATGTTATGAAATATTTGTCATAAACTTTCAAACAACTAATTAAATCAATAATAAAAACAACAATAAATCGCTGGAAGACAGAAATATTAGAAATTTAAATATTTCATACAAAAAACAAGAAAACCTACACAGGTAAATAACCATAAATCATATAATTAGAAGATTAAAGTGTTTAAATTTTTGATGAGACAGTCCAGCTTCGCATGGCATAAAAGAATGACCAAGTCAAAAAAAACAGTACTCTTTGATATCAATATGGTTTCATAATATGTATTTTGGTGTCGAAGGGCTGAGATGCTTCTAACATACGAGTACGTACATCGTAGTACAGACACCCCGCGATTCACAAGACGCAATCTGTTTACGTTGTGGTGACGAGAGTAGGGCTACATAAGGAAGGGCAAAGAACAAAAGGCAGGGGTTAATTATCACATTAAGGTATCGTTGAACTGAACAGAAGTTATTAGAATTTAAATTTAAATAGAATTAAATAGTTATTAGAATTTATTGCACATAGAATTTAAATGTACAATAAAAACAAAAATCCCTTGTGACGAGCATATTCTGAGGCTTTATTTCAGCCCAGCATGTAGAGTTTGGGGTATCACCAAAATGTATGGGCAAAAAACCAAACAAGAAGGTTTATTATCACCAGAATTGTAAAAACAAAGATATTGAAGAACGAGCATAGTCCAAGGCTATGTCTGGACTCCGTCATGTGAGGTTTGGTGTCTCACTCAAATACACTAAACTATAATAGTGCGGAGACAAACATAGTCCCCGGCTGAGCCTGAGGCAGTCTTTTTGGTTTTCGTAAACCCATCCGAAATGTGTAATAAAACTTTAATATCACAGGAACGAGTGTAACCCCCTGTGAGTTTGAGCCAGTCATGTTGGGTTTGATGTATCACTCAAATTAACTTGTAACGCGGACGAGAATAGCCCAAGACTATGTCCACAGAGGCGACACGGCTCAAAAGCGTCTAGAGCAGCGCTTAAGACACAAGACACTATCTCGCCTGCTTCACTATTTCATTATACGTAGACTAATAATTGGGTAAAATAGAGGGTTTTTATAACTCTTCACGTAAAATATTTCAAGATTGAAATTTAACGTTAAATGAAGGCAAAGCAGTGATCGCTGAACTCTCTGTAAACAAACATACTGGTTATATTGGAATTCTAGTTAAACATGATATAAATTAGTTTGGTCACACTTTAAAATAGCATTCTATGTGATCGTTTGTCCAAACTTTAACAACAGAGCAAAAATGACTTGAAATAGCCTGTAAAAAGTGTTTTAATTTGCCTATTAGACCTTCAGTTGTATGTTAAGCCAAAGAATTCCAATTCGATTGACATTTATAATGGCGTGCTGTTGCCCTCATCTGCTAGGCCAAACTGATAATCAAAGCTGGCTTGAAATTTAGGGTTGAGCTCTAATGAAAAGGCTTGTGAGTGATAGGATCACTTTCAGGAGTGCACCTCTCACAGTGGAGGGGCTTATTAATCCAACCGATCAACGGCCTACCAATCCCATGTAACCCACTTGAATTTATCTGCAACTGACAACACATATAGATTCGTTTTAATGGAAAATAATTTAATAAAAAAAAATATAAAAACACTCTGTAAACTGATTCGTGAAAAAAAAATTAAAAAACTGTAGAAGTTTCCTTAAAAGACCTTCAAATGATTTAGTTGGCCAATATATTGATATTAATGCCGTATAAATCTGTTTTAGTTAAGAGTGAGGGAATACAGAAGTATAAAAATCCTGATGTTTTTCTGTATTTTACATGGCATCATTTTAACAATGAACAATACAATTGGAGGAATGCTTCTAGTCCATGAAGCTCGGTCCATCAAAGCATATCACTCTCTCTCTCTCTCTCTCTGACTCTCTCTACTATAGTAGGAATCTTTTACAGAACTACTTATAGTGTACGTATGTATTTAGTAACCTGATACCCCATACATTCTCACTCTCTCCTCTCTCTCTCTCTCTCTCTCTCTCTCTCTCTCTCTCTCTCTCTCTCTCTCTCTCTGACTCTCTCTTTCTGTCTGTCTACCTAATACCCTTGAGAATTTACCTCTTGACTGGTAGATTCAGGTATGATTTTCACGAAAGGTGTAAAAAAATGCGTCGGTGCCGATTCTGTGCGATATCAGGTACTCTTTAAGAATTTTAAATACACCATAGTTAGGCAAAATTTAGGACTCACAACGTAGAATCATTTGGGAGATATAATATTGGCTTGAAAAATCAGCATCAAAGATGTTGTTTTCTATCAGACTCTCAATCCGACTCTGAAAATCAAAAATGTTCTCTGTACTCATATACGCCAGATCGCTCTTCAGTCCCATTCAACATGCCCTGCTCGAGTCACTGGGCATGATAAAGTAAATAAATCTAAACTAAAAATCTAATTCTGTAATGAACGCGACAGAATGTAAACTAAGTGTCATCAGAAAACCAAACTTTGGACGATGAAATCTAATTGAATTGAAATATATAATCATGCAATATAAACTTACGACTGATAGTTTATGCATGTACTAATTGACTGTTTATCAATCAAATCTGTTAGATATGCCTTAAAAATATGAAAGGGAAAGAATAATTAACAAACGAATCACTTGGAATAATTTACAAATTCAAAATCAATAGTCAGGGTCATAATCTTAATTTCAAGTATTTGTCAAACTCAAATTCCTTGTGACAGGATTCTCAAAACATTTCCTGGAATTTAATCAATAGTCAAAAAGAGACTATTATTCTAAGTTAATTATTCAAAACTTATTTGCACCTCTTATATTACGCCTTAATTATTATTCTCTTATAATGTTCGGCGATTCTATCCTACTTAAAAATTCTATCTTTTTAATCAAGTAAAGATAAAAACTTAAAATAATAATTAGAAAATTAGTTATCTTAATTAAAATATTTGTCTCAAACTTACTAACCTGCTTCGGAGTATTTCAATGTACTAGTTTGGTGACTTGAACAGATAATAGACAGGTATGCCGAAGTCTCATTGTTCATGATGATTACAATCTAAACATACATAGAGAAAAAATGAGGCGATAATAGAATGGTGAGTGAATGACATGCAAGTGGAGAAAAAGAGGTAGAGATAAATTAACACCGAATCGGATGAACAGAGAGAGAGAGAGAGAGAGAGAGAGAGAGAGAGAGAGAGAGAGAGAGAGAGAGAAAGTTTGAGGAATTGGATGAAAGCAAAATCTGGTACTATTTTTAACCCCATTTTAATATTTACATATATATGTAAATATTAAAATATAAATTAAGCCTCAATTTAACAAAGAAGCGTATGTTAACCAAATGTATATCATCCATTGTAAAATACATATACATATCTATTTATATAACTATATAATATATATTGTCAACGGGAAAACAACCACAAAGGACAACAAACGTTTCACATTAAACTACAGACATAGAATAAATATACGAACACATTTACAGTATGTAATTTTCGGTTGAACGGTCATCAGGAGAGTTGAGATAGGGACACCAAGCGCACTTGCGAAGCGACGGTTGGGGTCACTTCGCAAGTGCGCTTGGTGTCCCTATCTTAACTCCCCTGATTACGGTTGCACTGAAAATTAGAGACTGTAAGTGTGTTCATATCTTTATTGTATGTCTATAGTTTAATGTGAAACGTATATATATATATATATATAATATAATATAAAACTCAACCCAAGTTGGGTTTTTGACTTTGACGAAGACCGCTTATTGCGGTTGAAAGATCTTAGTTTTGTATTCCCATTTTCTTATTGTGGTTTGATCATTGATTGTTATTTCACGTGTTTATGAGAAATCTTTATATATATATATATTGTTCCATAAATGAACTATATTACCAAACAGACCTTTAAATGATTTTAAAGTAGTTTTACATGGTATCCTATATGTAATTTGTATATAATAAATTTCATATACAAAATACAAAATTAAGAAATTTTGTATTTCGTAATTTAATCGTATCTAATTTACTATGAAGTATGTAATTTTTGTGTATAAACTGATATACACAAAATAAATAATATCTATAATATTATATGATAAATCAATTCTATATATATATATATTTTATAAATTTAATTTATCATATAATTTTATGCATATTATTTTGATAAGAAAAACATTTTTTATAAATTATTTTAAATCGTTCTTCCACAAATTTATAAAAAAATATAATTTTATAGAAGCATGAAAGGGAAACCTAGAGTTTGAAGTCGTTGTTTGTACTAGTAAGTTACTTTTAATTATAATCTTATCAATTAATCGTTATAAAAGGTTAACGATTTTTATTTATTTTAGATTTAAAAATCTCTACTGAATGTGTGGAATACTTGTCAATAAGAAGGAATTCCCACGGTAATGACTTGCGTGAAATTTATAATCCAATAATTAATGTTCTAAAAGAATTGATTAAGATATAACGCTTAAAGAGATAATGATATCCCTTGGAGAAGAAAAAACAAAATTATCAGTCGTTTATAGGCAATATTATAAGTATTTAGATTTTTTTTTATAATGGAATATATATAAAAAATGAATATTGTTAAGAAGAAGGTGTAACAATTAAGTGGTGGTACTTATTAGGTTTGGTAGATTAGAAGATGCGTGCGGATGTTTGGGCAAAGCTGTCGCTAATGGTGCTGTGTGACTCAGCCGGCCGTGAACTTGCTGAACTCTCCGCCCCCCAGCACATGGGGCGAGCGCCCCTCCGCGTCTTCCTCACGGCCTAATGTCCTCAACTGTAGTGGATTAGCTTCAGCTACAAATGAGCTCAATCAGCGAGCATCTTCACAATCTAATCTCCCTCTGCTCTGGGCAGCATTGCAACACCTTACAATCTACCTGTCATCCCGCTTTGTATCCAACTTTAACACCAACCAATAGCACCAAAGTGCCATTCAAAAACAAACAAACTTATTATCCAAATTAACTATTAAGGCAATAATCTTATATCTTGAGACTTTGGTGGTGATAAAAGCATATCGAATGCTAGTACTTACAGGTGGCTCCTAGTTTGACATTTTCTGTTACTGGTGATCCTGCCTAGGATTCTAATAAAACCTGCTAGTCAGAAATTAGTGACTCATAGCTTCATTTCCTCTTATTAGTGACTCCTATTCCAAGGAATTACTTCCTTTTGACTCCTAGTTGAGGTTTTTTGGATATGAACTCTACTAACTCCATTACCCTTATGTAAACTTTAACACAAGCACTCACAATGCCATTCAAAAAAAAACTTTTCCAAATTCCTATTAAGGATATTAATCTTTTACTTCATTCATGGTGTGACTAAAACTTCCATGCTAGATGCATGGCTCCTTTTTGATTTCAGTGATGTAAGGTTTACATGCCTAGGAATATTAATAAAAGATGACTTCAGAAATATGTGACTACAACTAAGCTTCAATTTTCTTTAGACCCTATTCCACGAATTAGTACCTTGTTGACTCCTTTTGAATTTTCATTTCACTCTTTGGTTTTACCTAAAAATTTAGTTATGCATTTATTTAGTTAGATTAATTTGATAAATTGAACTGTATAAAGAAATATTAAGATTGCTTTAAGACTAATATAATGCACTAACATGTACCAATTTGAAACACTCAGAGCCACACAAAGTAGATGTCTTGACGAATCTTATTTACACTTCAATCTTCGTTTTAAACTTACAGTTCAGTTTACATTTAGTTGCCTAAACTCATTTGAATACACGAACCTTCAAAAAAAAATTAAATATTACTTTAAGAACTAAAATAAAACATGACCATTTGAAACTTACAAGACACCAAATAACATCGTCTCTCGATCTGCATGATACCTAGCGAATGCACCTGAAACTTACAGTGCCGCTTATTTATATAGTAAAAGGGCTCAGAAGATCTCACTACGCAAAGCACTTCCGTAACGGCTGATACAAAACAAACATACCCATTAAACAAATTGCTCAGGAAGTTCGAAGGTCCTTTGGCCATCGTTTCCTCAGGGACGCTTCAAGTGCTTAAGGATCAAATTAAGGAATAGTATATCAAGTACACCTGGTACAATTACATTTTCAATCGTGATGGTAAAATAAAATATAAAACAACAAAGTAGATAATCTAAAGACCCAGTGTTGGTGTATTAGTATTTATCTCCTTGGTAAATCATAAAAGCAGAAAGCTTTATTGCAAAGCCTTTTTAAAAGGTGTTAAATTAATGAAGTCCAATAAATGAAACTTAAGAATTTTTGCTATCATCCCTCTATACTGTACTACACTATTTATGTTAATATAAAAGAAATGAATATATATATATATATATATATCTTTTGAAAAATAAGAAAATGATCTAATAATGATCGTAATTCAACATTAGAAGACGTACATGGATAAATATAAACTCACACTAGCATTCCCTAAATTATATGTCCAACCATCATCAGAAATAAAAGGAGAGAATGAGAGTACATCAATGCATATATGGTTGGATACCCTGTTTTGATTTGATCATGTTCCTCGGACCTTCGACCATACCATGATGAAACAGACCAGGTTGAAGCTCTTTTGTTATGTCACCGTGGGCCAATACTATTCTCACAAATAAAAATGGTACAACCTTCATCAAGTGCCCAAGGTTGACCTCGCAGAGGTGGCCTATATCAACAAGGGGTATAAAGATAATCCTTTTAGTCTTAATAAGACTGTTGGTTACTTGGTGAAAGAGATCATGAAGTACTGTAGGTAAAAAATGAAAAAGAAAAGGGAAGAATAAAAGAAAGAGGACAAGGAAGGAGCAGTCAAACGTTAATCATTCCGAGACTGGCCAAGCAAACCAAAGTCTACTATAGCCGTCTCCAGAGAAGGACGATCTGCATAAACCTTAGACCTGATGGCCAAAAAAAGCTGCATTGAGGGGTGAGAAAGAGTCTTAAGAAAAACAGGTGCTGACTGGAAGAAGAAAAGTGACAGATAGATAGCTCTCAAGGAAATTCCGACCGAGCGGACTTTCCACCCACGGACTTTGTCCGGCTAACAATCCGAATGTGCCTTTCTTAGTTCATGCCATGAGAGAACAATCACTCAGGCATGGTAAGCCCCCCCACCACGTCAAGGTGAAGGCACATCGGGGGGGATAGTTAGTTAACCATCACTTTCAGTTAAAATCAAAAATTTGAAACCATAAGTGTAAGTTATTCCTGTATTTCTGTACTTTTTTCCCATCTTCTCTCACTCACCCACCCATACACGTATATACACACCACACAGACAATATCTAGCAGTATTTTCATTTTAATAGTTGCCATCCCTCCCATGTAAAGAAGGCCATCTCTAAATCCCTGTCCATACGTATCTCGCTAACACTAGACAGTAAATTTACATCCACAAACTCATTCTATTCAAACTTCTAATATAATAGATCTATTCTGATATTTTATTGCTTTTTATTTTCAAAACTTTAATCGACTGCGAGTTTCACTACTTCCTAGTCCATAAATTTACATTTGTGAATGTCCATATGTACTATCTTAGCTTCTTTTAATATGCATACAATAATTTACTGTTGTATGTGTCTTATGTTTTCTTTCGTACTTTAAGTTTATGAAAATGATTCTAAATAAAACAGAAACGGCTCTTTTAAGTTTCCTTTGGACCTGAAAACTGACCCAATACACATATTTATTCTATTCGTTAGTCATAAAGATAGGTACTACATAATATATATATTAAAAATTGAGGTATACACATAAATGAAAAAAAACATTTGTATCTATAATTTCTTGTTACAACCGTCATCAGGAAAGAGAGAACAAAACCAAGCGCCCTTCTTCAATAATTCTTGGAGATAGAGGCTGTGTGTTTTTCATTTATCTGTGTGACTCGGTTTTTATTAAACTTTTGTAGTCTATTAATGATAGTTTTCTGATCGTTATTTATATAGATAAAATGTTTGTTTATGTGTGGTGTGTGTGTACGTGTCTAGTGTGTTGGCTGTCACATAGTATATCCTGCCTATTAAGCTCAAGGCAAATAATTCAGGCAAATAAGACAGTAAATTATGTTTGGAAACAATGATTTAAATTGGGTAGTAGACAAAGTGTGAAGGGGATTGTCTGCGAAGTGACCTGCTCTTGGAATCAAGTAAATAAGAAGGCAAAGGCAGTAATTGCATTGTGTCCAAGCCAGATCGAGGTGGTCCAAGACTTGTCTCTTCATTAACTAGTCCATTGTACAGAGGACTCACCTTACTTGTCTTTTTATTTTCCGCAAAACTTTTCAAGGCTTCTTCTTCCTCATCTTCTATTATCTTTAAGTTTCAAATGACTTGATGGAATTTCTAAATGAGTTTCGTGATCTGCCTACTAGGATGCCTTGCAGACAAGCAGGCTAACAAACTAACAAATGTTTAACTACAAATCTAACGGACTTAACAACTACTTCAAATATTTGTATGAACCACTGATTCAAAATTTACCATTCCGATTGTTTTTAATTTTAGATCAGATTTAATTTTCATTCCAAAGAAAACCAATGATTTTTCAAAATACGTATAATTCAAATCATAAAAAAGGGTTAAATTAAATTAATTGGTTACGCAGACAAATTCAATTCTCTTTCAACTCCTTTACAAATACTAGTTTTAAAATATTTAATATACATTTATTTTTAACTTGCAAATATTAGAGTCAACAAATCTGTTTAAAAAGAGTATTACAGACATAAAACATAAAAACATATTTTGACCTTTAAAACTCATTTTAATATAATTTCCGATTTTTTTTTAGCTTTTAATTATTTTAATTGTTTTCCTATTTTCTACCTTTACCTTCTTCAAAATGCTCGCTCCCTGGAACTTTCCGACCCTCCCGCCCCTAGCTACGTCACTGATTGTAGTTAGTTTTTGGTTTCTTTTGTGTGATCTGTGTATGTACCTAAATTGTAAGTACATGTGTACATGCAGAAATGTCATAATAAACACATGTGACTCTAGAGTTAACAAATCATCAGAAAACCAATAGAAAAGTGAAAAAGTATTTGGAGGAAGCTCCTTGTCAATTATACTATGTTTTTTAACAAAGAGCTACCTTCAAAGGCTGCTTCGAAAGCTTTTTGATCATCTATTTATTGTGTGGTGATTTTGTTTGGTAAATATATAATGTCATATAAATTATAAATATAATAACAAAATTGTTATACCTTTATAAATACAATAATATTTTATCTGCATTCATGTCTATAATTTGCAACTACATTCTCTTCAAAAGTTAGTATACTTTAGAAGGACAAAATTATGGAAATAGGTTGTAGTTCAGTAGGTTGTTTCACAAGTGATAGCATAATAATATTATATTTAAAACTATTTCAAAAACTGTAAAATAAAAAATAGCTTAATACCAAATTAAAATATCTTAAAATCAAACTTATATCTATCAAAAAGCATTGGTCGTTTGTAAAAGTTTCAATTCAAACTTTTTCTTTATTATGAAAACTGTTTTTGATCTCATCATTGTGACTAGATTTACCTACTGTAGTATCTGTTCACATATTATGAAATATTGTAAAAATATGGTAACTGTGCATTAACATTGACTTCATAAATAAGAAATTACGCTGACTAAAGCTAACTAATATCGATATTTGGAACAGTTCAACATTCGTCGGTGAAAAACTCGGTTCTGCTTTGATATTTTAAACTGAATAGATTCTCCCCGCTTCATTAAATCTTCTGACCTTCCTCTCATCACAGACTACTGTTCAAAATATCGACCGTAGTGTGTTTTGTGATCTTGGTAATATATTTCTTATCTCGACCACATATATTCAACACTATTCTTCTGTATTATCGAGGTTTGGCCTAGCGTCAAACAGTAACACACCTTTAAGCCAACGTTTGGAGACACTTGATTTATTGATGTGGCCCTGAAGATGTTTACAAATATAGACGAAACGTTTGCTTAAAGATGCTTTATTGTTTGACGCCAGACCAAACCTCGATAATAAATAGTATATATATAATATATATATATATATATATATATACTAGACGTAGCTAAATAACCTATAGAAAAGACACCTACTATTGTTGATATTGCGAATATTGGAACACGAAGTTCTCTCTCTTTCTTTCTCTCTCTCTCTCTCTCTCCCTTTTCTTCTTCTAGTAAGAATTATCTGTATATGTTCTCAAATTTTATTGATTCTATTTGTTTGGTAATAATTAAATTTATTCTTTCTAATATAATAGTAATTATTAATAGATAAAATTTATCATAAACTTCTACTTTTCCATTGATATTGTATTTCAATCAAAGAAATTTAATTTGTTTGTTTATAACTATGACTTTTTTTATGGAAAACGTAAATCTAATTTTATGAAATAATGGATCAGGTAAAACAGAGAGCAAGGTAATTCTGTTTGTTACCGCAATTAGCTACATGGCCTTCCTATGTAAGTGGTTCTTCATAATGTTTCTTCTTCACGTCACCTTGAGTAGGATTCCAAGAATTGTATATTTGACTCCGTGAAAAAGGCTTACAGAAAGTCATTTTCAGTTGTATTCGTACGCATAATATTTAACAAATACTAATAATTAACTAATTAACAATCCCACCATCATAGAGAATAGAACTAGAATGAACCAGGGTTCCGTCAGTCTGTCAGTATGTCGTTTACTTGCACTCACTGTTTTTATGGAATATAAAGAAATGAAATCATTTCATTCAGGATAAGATTTTAAAATAGAGTTCTCAGAGAACGGAAATGTTTTATGGTTCCCTGAGACAAATAAAATAACCTTTACAAATTAGTATATATATATATAGATATACAGATAGATATAGATATATAGATATATACATATATATATATATATATATATATATATATATATATATGTAGAAAGCATTCTACATTGGTATGACTTCTACCAAGCTCAATGAGCGTTTGAACAACCATAGAGCTTCGGTCGGTCAGCGCAAACAGCTTCCTGTAGCTATCCATGCCAACAGCCATAACCTTTCTTTTAATGACTGCTTTTCTGTTCAAATCATTAAGCTAGTGACCACTGATGACCGCAGTTTGACATTAAGAGCGTCTGAGGAGGCCCACATATGGTTATTGGGGGCCCGATCAGATCCCGGTTTAAATCAGAAGCGTTTTTTATTTGTTTTTCCTTTTATTTTTAACTTATATATTCATTTTCATATATATATTGTTTTATATATTTTTCCCCTTTTTTATTATATATATATTTTTATTTTATTTTTTTTATATTATTTATTTTATTTTTTTTTATTATTTTTTTTTATTTTACTTTATTTTTATTTTTTTTATTATTTCCTTTTTTATAATTTTTAATTTATAATTTTTAATTTTATAATTTTATCTATTGTTTTTGCTTTCTCCGTTTCCGACGTTTAGTGCCTAGCTCCTTTTTTACGCTAGTGCTGCTCTCTTCGGTTGACTCTTTATTTCTTCATTCGCGCTCCGTTCTTCGACGTGGGGAGATCTCTCTCACTTCGTCCTCTCTTCTAGTCTACTCTCCTGATGACGAACAACAGTTCGAAATATTGAATTCTGTAAGTTTTCTTTGTATTCTCTTTTCTGTGTCGTGCTTTGTGTAATTTAAAGTTAATATATATATATATATATATGTGTGTGTGTGTGTTGTGTGTGTGTGTGTGTGTGTGTGTATGTGTGTGTCTCAAATACAAAAACAGTTATAATCACTAAATTTCATATTTAAGTTGCTGCTACCTCTAAAGCAAAACAGCAACGGAATCAAAATAACCCTTAAAAAGAAAAAAAAAGTTTTCTTCTTTGTGCTCTATTTTCATTATAATCTTTTTGGTTCTTGACTTTTATTTGATAATTAATATGTATAGATAGGTAGGATATAATCCAAGTAGAAAATATCCTTTAGGATTAATATTCATAATACTCTTCTGGAATACAGATAACACTTTGATGTTACAAATATAAACATTAATTAATTTATTAATAGTGAGTAGTCAATATATGCAGTTGGAAATTGATAAAAAAATATTAAATATTATCCGAAATAGTTAATTTTAAAGAGAGAAAAAAATAAGAGAAATAACATTTGTTTTCTAAATGACAAGGTAGGAATTAAGGACTTTATAACAGGACTCCTGATGACAGAGGCGCACGCTTTATTAAGATGCGAGCTGAATTTATTTGGATGCAGAGATTGAATTGAATGATTCTCGTTAAGATCAGATATTTTTTATCCCTTTGAACTTCTTTCCTATTTGATTAGATTAAGTTCGTATTAACCAGTACTGAAAATAAATAATACTATTGATAATTGTTATTAACTTCTGATTTATTTGTATAAGCATATAGATCATAAATAAGTCTTTTTATCTCCTGTGCGTATTATATTCTTGTTTATTTGTTAATTGTAACAAAATTTGATGAATTGGGAATTTAGTTCAAATACTCTGTAATACAGAAATAATACAACAACTTTACCACTATTTAAAACAAAAAGCCTGAGTAAATTAGTTATTATTGATATTGTCTGTTGCCTTATACAACTAGGGATACTACTTCAAAAGGATAGCTATCAAAATGCAAGTCATTTTGCGTCTCACACCATATTTTTTTAATCTATTTGATTAATGCACATTTAATAATTCATAGAAGTTTAATTCAATAAACAAAAAAAATCAAAAAACCTTAAACACATTTTGAATACTTATATTATTTTTTATGTGTTGTTTTTTTTAGTTATTTATCTGTCCAGTTTGGAATGCTTAGTAAGTTATATGTATATATATGTATATAATTGAACACTAAAAACTATTTAATTTTTTATTTTTTGTATCATATTCTTTTTTAATACATTATTTAATAAACAGATTAATTTTGAAAAACTCATTAAAATTATGAAATCTAAAAATTATTACAGTTAAGAATGTACAATTTCATTGAATTATACTTTTTTATGATAAACCTGACACTATGAAAGAAAATAATTAACTAATATACATTTTTTAGAATTAAATCAGATATCATGAGTTTGAATATTTTTTGTTTTGAGTTATCTTTCTTCTATTTTGTAATGTTTACTTCGTATTATCCTTAATTCAGTGTAAAAGTATATCTTTACACAATTTTCTCTACTCCAAAAAACTATTCCAGGACTTATTTTCTTTAAATTTCTTCTTTTAAATAAAAAGAAATATATACTTATATGTTTATATATGAGTTCCAAATTGAAGAAGAGTAACACAGAGTAAAGAAATACACTTACAAACTCAAATTTTTCGGACAATCAGGATAATCAGAGAAAGGGAAACCAAGCACTTTGTTGACGCAACAGGCAAGTGACAACGGCTCTTTACTATATGTTTATATAAGTACATAAATATACTTATATATTATATGAAACATAATAATTTTTGAAGCGTAAAATGTTAATGTATATTTCAAATATAATGTATTAATTTATTATAACAATATGCTTATTTTTCTTCAGAGTTCAAAGAGGTAACCAACTTTTCTGCAGCTCTTTATAGGATATTGTATTTCTGTGTATAAGTTTATGTGTGAATTATTTGCTTGTATTTGGCAATTCAAACACTTGACAGAACAAATTCTAAAACGAGTTAGTAACTTGGCTGCGACAAAACCAAACTTCTCTGCGTGTTTCCCTTTTGTTAGACTTGTATCCTTGCCAGAGTCGTTAATCTTACATCGGAAGAAAACAGGCCACTTCTTGCATTCAAGCTTAAAGCAATATCCTTCCATTCTGAAGAGTCAAAAAAAAAACTTAACAATGGATGGTATTTCAAGGTTTTTACATTGCTTTTAGAGTGCGAACATTTCTTTTCTTTTTATCTCTGGGCAACAAGAGGATTTAGTTTTAAGTTTGTAAAGTAGTGCAAGGTTCACGGTCGAAAGCTCTCTCAGAGCAAGCATAAAGGCCCCTCATTTAAATCCACCCCCCATCAACATTCATCACACTTTATATCAATTGCACCCTTTTTTTTAAAATAACTTCAATACCATTGGAAATAGAATACCTCTGCATCGAGTCCCAATGAAATTCAGTTGCGATCCCATAAAATAGCTCGGTACATTCAGACAAAGCTAATATCCAGTACACGAGATATATGTCGCATTAATGAAGAAACAAAATCTCACCATATGGCTTTCTGCCAAAGCCATGTGCACGACCTACTTTTAATTGATTCAAATTATAATAATTTCTTCTTCTTTGTCCAGGTCTACTAAAAATGACCAAATTAAGACAGGTAGAACATTAGTTCTACAAATACCTCATTCACATCCATGTATTAATAAGCTGACAATATAGGCAATTCAATGTTGAACATTTACAATTGACGCTTAATTTATAAATATCAGACAAAATAAATTATTTTTCTTTTTAACTTCAATTATAGTCACTTGACAAAAAATAAATCAACTTTCAATATAGAAACGGAAAAAACTGCTATAAATTTAATTTTTTCCCTTTTATATTGACTGTAGCAGTTCATTACCCATAAAATTTAAAGAACTATAAATAATCACAAAGAATACTCGTAATAATTTGCACACAAAATATCTATTGTTTTATTGTTGAATTATGGTAAAGAGAAAAGAAAGATATATTAGAATACATCAAATATCTAGATAAATATTAAAAGAATATCAGTTTGCTCTGAATGACAGAGAAGCTTTAAAATCACTAAGGTGGTAAAGATAAATTACTTTCTTGTACTGTTAGTTATATTTCTTCATATAAAATATTTTCAAGAATACAAAGATCTTTGTATCAGCAAGTTCCTTAATAATAAACTGTTTTCATATCCTTATACGCTGAATTTGATTTTATTATAATGTGGCAGCCATGCTATCACATATTAAAGCAAAAACTAGATACTTTGATAATAGAAACTGATTTATTAAAACAAAATTTCAAGCACTTCAATGAACAACAATAAGCAAATAAAACACGGTAGATTATCACTGAACATAATCTCTCTAACGCTGACTTTGCAGGGGGAGCCAAAATAAATGTACCATGAATAGATAAATCTCTTGGCAATAATTCATTTATACGGCGATATCTGGCTCCATGTTTGGAGCACAACTATTAATTTCGGGAAATGCCCTTTAATCAGAAGTATGCTTTTACAACATCAGGATAAGATAGAACATTGTAATTTCCTTCACTTTAGGTCATATACCTGCGCATGTATCTGTTTATAAGTCTATTTACAGGATCTTCATAAAAAACGATCAAAAAAAAGAAAACCTAACGAATTACGTACTTAAAAATAATTTTAAGGACGTAATTTGTTAACTGCAGTTATAGTGTTTCTTTTATTGCATTAGTCTGACATTAAAAGCGTTTTAATAATGACATTACCATATACTGCTTTAAATAGAGTTTATTGTATCACCTCATCATCTATATTTTTTTGTCTTTAGTTGAATTTCTTTGGAAAATATCTACTACTCTCTGTAATATAGTTAGAAGACTAGAAACCCTCGGCAAAAAAGTAGCTAATGCAGCAATATTTGTATATATATATATATATACCTGATAAACGAAATAAGGTCCAGCAAGACAGATTACACTCAAATAAACTGTGACACATAAAAACATAACAAAGACTCACTTTTCAATATTTCGACCGTTGTGGCGGTCGTCCTCAGGGGAAGAAGCGAATTGACGGAGGGATGACAGTCAACTAAGGATCTCTCTGGGTAAGGGCTAAAGTAGTGCTGCCGCGAAGGAGAAAAATTATAAAAATAAAAAAAAACCAAGAACTAACTCCTTGGTTCTGTTTTATTTTTCTACTTCGCGGCAGCACTGCTTAGCCCTTACCCAGTGAGAGCCTTAGTTGACTGTCATCCCTCCGTCAATTCGCTTCTTCCCCTGAGGACGACCGCCACAACGGTCGAAATATTGAAAAGTGAGTCCTTGTTATATCTCTTTCTATGAGTCACAATTTATTTTAATTATATACATATACATATAAAACTGTTTAATTTTATTTTATAGTTATATATATATACCATTATAAAGGATTATATATAAATAGAATGGCATACAATGATTTATTCCGATCACACATTCCATTCTATTGATCATCCCTTGTAAGGGTAGTTTGTATTTCAGATATTCCGTCAATAGTATAAACCACAAATCAGATATAAGCCATATTTTCTCTGTATAAGTAAAACCATTTAGTATTGTATTAAACTCTCTTCTGATAATTTAAATTATATTTTTATATCTGATTTTTGTCCTATGGTTATATAATTTTAATTCATTAAAATAAAATAATAAATCATGAAGTATTTCTGTCATTTGTATTCACAACTGTATTCGGCCCGTGGGCTAAAAGTTGCCCGCTTGCGATTAAGATTGACTCACCTTTACCAATAATTGTGTAATTTAGGTTAATATTAAACGTCAGACTCTCCTATTATAATTCTCTACATTAATTTCCATTATAATCATAAGTGACTTAATATTTTATTTCAATTCGAAAATTTTGCATAATGTGTTTACTCAAAATAACAATTATTAAAAGATTACAATTATTAATTTATAACTTTTCGATATGTTGTAAGCATAATGAATAGAGTAATCTCTTCACAAGATAATATATTTTTGTTAACTTTGACCTTGACCTTGATAATTACTCTGACCTAAGAGTGATAGTTCAAAAAAACCTTGAATAAAGTAGTCAAAGTGTTATGAAGTTCATAATCAATTTATTTAAACTTATCTCTTTCAACAATACCATCTGCATTCCGCAGCTTTGCTTGACTTTATAACATTAACGTTATTATTTTAGTTATTATTATTTTTACTGTATATAACTTAAGAAATTATTAATTTTAATATATCTTTCAGTTGCAGCATGACTGTAAGGGGGTAGGTTTCATCTGAACATTTTTTAAATATTTTTGACCGAATTATATCAAATATATTCGTTTTAAATTATATTCAAATGATAAGGTTTTTGTTTTATTTTTTTTTTAATTCCAGTAATTGTTAATAACAAATCTTGATTCTGATTGAAAGGGTGCATAGCAGACGATGACTCACAGATTGTAAAAGATTAAAATATACCAGAGTCTTTCAATATTATTAATGAAATGATCAATCATACTCCTTAAAGGTGTCTCCCTTTGTTCGACTGGTGTTCAGTTAAGTTCACTTTTAAGGGCAATCAGCATTTTTGGGAGTCTCTACAAAAGAGATATGAATCAAAACAAGACATGTGAACGAGTTACGGCCGTTCATTTACAATAATAATATGCATCCAATAATTTTAATAAGCAGTATTAATGTAATTAAATGTCAATAAGGTACATAAAAATTTGGTTTTAGTACTATATTACGTAATTTACCTCTATTAAGTATTTGAATAATTTGTATTATTTGTTACTACTTCATATTAGTACATATTATAAACATAAGAACATGGTGTATATATATATAGTTCACACAGGAAAGAGAAAAACAAATAAAGACACACACAAAAAACTCACAACGATATTTCGACAGACGTCGTCATCGGGTAGAAGTAGTCCCTTTGAGTAGCTGAAGCTAACACATATAAATATATATATATATTAGTAATTAGTATTTTTCTGTAAACCTCACACAGCCTATACGTCTTTATAACTTTTCAAAGGGTACAGTTCATTTTTGATCCAACACCCTTGACCTGAAAGGAGATAGATTAAGGAGCGGTAGGGGCCCCAAGAGCACGTACTGATATTAGCACACTGTCTAGAGCCCTACGCGAATCCTAGTAGGATTTTTTTTTGTAATAAAATAAGTGTACTACCTTAGAGCTATTAGCAAAACACTGATTTAGTCATTACCTACTGTACAACTCTTATTTTTTTCCAAAAAAAGCTCAATAATATAAAAATACAAATATATTGAATAAATAATAAACCTTTTCCACAATATTTAGTATAAGAAAATAAATATTTACTCTAGTTATTATTTGTTTTTTTAACGAACTAAGGAGCAGTTTCATGACAGTAAAGCTTAATAAATAAATGACACTCTTAGAAATGCCATCAGATGTGTAATATCACTTGGTGTAGGCTGCCTGCTTCTATCAGGAATGTTGGTAATGGGCTGCCATATTTATTATCCCTCCTAGTGTCAGGGCCACGGTATCCATGCCAATGTTCTTTCCTCTATTAATCATGGTGACCCTCTATTAAGGGTGGGATGGTCTAAACAGTTCCGCCTCTATAGGGCCATTATGCCCTATTCTAGAACCACTGCCCTTCCTAATATTTAACTGAGGCATCGTCATAATGTGACTTGGAATGAATCTTATGAATAGTAAATAGAATTATTACATTTCTGTCATAACCACACATATTCATTGTATTTCTATATTATATTCTAAAATTAAATGGTGAAAAGCTGTGGGTTTTAAGACGTTAACCTCTAAATGAGATCTGTAATCAGTTAATGATGTTTGACCATGTCGGATTATAAAAAAAGATATTTTGTGGTCATTTTAAAGTAAAATAATGTAATCTTAATGTTTTTTTTTGTCAATTAACTTAGGTTGCTATTTTTAAATTTGAACAATTATCTATAATTAATAAGAATAAATACCACATGCGATTACTCCACATAATGTATGATCCATATTTGTATATAGATCATACATTAACTGGGCTTTACCCAGTTAATTTAGATCTGTAACTTGCAATGTTAAATCAATCGCGGATTGCAGACTTAAACATTATGAAACGTTAAGTAATTTGACTCGGTATTCAGTTTTTGATATGTCATTGAAGCCTGTTTCTTGTTCTGTGGTTTTTATCATCTAGTCCAGACATTCTCAACGGGGGCAATTTCTCAACTCAAGGCAGAAAATTTCTAATAAACCTCTACCATATTTTGAAAATTTAAAGAAAAAACTTAAATCAACAAAATACTCTGTCATATTATTTAAAAAAAAAAGTTTGCAGACAAAAATGATGGTTTAACATCATATGAAATTGCACAATTAGTTGCAAAAAATGGAAATGCATACACAGTTGCAGAAAAGTTATTATGCCTGCATTTGAAATTTTAATAAAAACTGCTAAAGCAAGATCCTGCAAACACATTTAAAACAATTCCGTTGAGTAATGACTCGACCCGCAGGAGAATCGATGAAATGTCTTTAGATTTGCAAAAATAATTGGTTGTAAAATTGAAGACAAGCAAATTCTCGATTCATCTTGATGAGTCAACAGTGAGTGACAGCAGATGCATTCTTATGGCATATGTTCGCTTTATAGATGACAAATGTAATATTTGTTGTTTGCAATATTGATACAACAGAATTATCAATTTTTAAATCCTGGTTTGAAGATAATCAAATCCCGCTAGAACATGTGTTATCTTGCACAAAAATGGTGCTCCTATGGTTGGCAAAATATAAAGTGATATTTTTATCAAGGGGCAATTCATTTTTTTTTAGTCAGTAAAGGGGGCAAATGGCCAAAAAGGTTGAGAAACCCTGTTCTAGTGAGAAAGCCCTATCTTCAAGAACTTCTGGAACCCTTTTACACAAAATTTAAAGTTATATTTTATCTGGTATTTAGAAGTTCATTTCTAACGTGTGAGTATTCTTTTTTTTTCTTAATAGATTCAGAAGAAAGTTTTTCAGTAATTTTCAACTTTTGGGAAGCATATACTAAACTTCAAAAAGTTTTACAAAAAAGTTCATTCAAATATGTAGTATTTAAATTAAATTGTTTTTAATACTGGCAAAAAAACTTTTAGCTGTCAGTTGAGTAGCATAATGTAAACAAACAGCAATGTGTGTTTGTTTGTTTTCCAACGTCCACACTTATAGCACCTTTTTGTGCTGTTCTAGGGTGCGGAAATTGTGTCTCCTTTATTAATTTACGCCAATTTTAGTAATAAGCAAGGCACATTACCTGTTGGTTATACATTGGGAGTCCGAAATTTTGCTAACTGAAATGTGTTCAGAGTAGGTATCTTTAACGAGTACCTAACATTGTACAGGCTCTGGATCGATGGCTTAATGTGCTCTCCGAGGGACGTGGTCAGATTTATACATCTTTTGCATGAATAAATCGAGGGATATTGAACCGAATCTACCTGGACATAGGCCAGTACGTTGTTAGTGTGCTAAGCTGGCGACTAAAACAGGAAATAAATACAAAAAAACCTACAGCCGATCCTATCTATGAAAAACATTTCCACAGTGTCCTCAATCAACAAATAAAATATCATGAATATTGATAAAGCCCTTTAGGAATATTAACGAACAGAGAGAGATGCATGCAGATAAATTTAAATGTATTGAAAGGTCTAAACTTATCAGTCTGGTCATTATGTCAATTACGTTTTATCAAGTGAGGAAAATACATCTCAAAATGTAATAATGAATACTTAAAGTAGTATTAAGTGAGCTTATAAAATGAATAGTTTATTTATTGAAGAAAGTCTAATTCATTGCAAAGAAAGTCTCTGTTTAATTTATTGATTCATAGAAGCCTGGGACGCATTGAGAAAAGACTGACTGTAGTAAAGAATAGCATTGAGGTGAATGAAAAGAGAGGAGTTTTATTGGAATTCCATCAGGGCAGGCGACCCTCGATCTCTGCTGCGAACATGTCTTAGAGGGGTCCAACAACCATCTAACACAACCGGGCCGACTATTAAATGTGAAATTGGCTCTGCACTCACCTAAAGGGCTACTGAAGGATATTGATTCAAATCGTCAGATTGAATCTTAACTTCAAATTGATGGTATAATACTTTATTGCCTTTACTTACAAAATCAATTTTGTTTGTTTACAAAATGTAAACAAACCTACATTTTGTAGGTTCACTGACATCTGTCAGTGAATGGAAGTTTCTTGATACAAATTACTGTGAAGCAATTTCATTTTAAATAACACATATTTCTATTGTTTTCTTTACTTTTCCAAATCTCCAACAATTTATTTCACAAAGTTTAAACAAACTTCCCACGCAAAAAGAAATAATACATAAGCTATTGAAAGACTATTTTCCGGGTGTATTTCAAAAACAAAAACGAATAAAATAACGAATAAATAAAAAACGAATAAAATATTAAACAAAAAATCTAAAATGTACGTAGAATATTGAAATGTCCAGGCAGTTTACTATCATCAACATACACACTGTGTAATGCGTAATACATTAGAAATGTAAGTTGAATCAAAACAGCCTAATTACAGTTAGCTACAACAGCTATATATATATATATATATATATATATATAAGGTTTTTATTTAAAACCGAAAAGTTGGCTATGACAGAACTGCCTGAATCGTGAAAAAAGTTTATTTTATGTATATATATATATTTTTATATATCAGCTACTTGAATATTTTATATTCAAGCTACTGTTTACTCCTACATTTTATAAAAATGTATTTGCAAATTCGTAAGCTTAGTTTCAGTTTTCTTTTCCTTTCTATATATTTTTTTAGGTGCAAAACCCTGATGATTACCAAATTTAGGTCGAAAACTTGGTGTCTATAAATTGCAATTTAAACTAAAAAAAAAAAAAAAGTGATGCGTTATAAAAATTATTATTATATTGTTCAGTTTCGCGTAAATGACATTATACGTAAGACGGAATGTAAGATGGTTAGTGTTGCGTGAATATAATGTTTATTAATCTTATTAATTGATGTTAAAATATACTTAAGAAAGCAAAACACATTACTGTAGTGTGTTTTGAGGTCGCTAAAGAACCGTGTGTACTACTTTGTACCTAAGCTCCCAATAGAATTAAGCAGTAATGAATAATTTTCATTTTACAGTTTGCATATTAGCACCTGGTTTATATTGTGTACGTGTGGTTCACAATGAAGTCGGCCTTTTGATTTATGTTTGATTTAGACTGTGATACAGGGGGATGGAGTGCCCATTGAGAAGAGTTATGAGAGATCACTGGGAGTGTTTAGAGGCGTTGTGATAGGACTAAAGAATGTGCCATTGTTGCGGTAGTCAGTGCAGCGCTTTTCACTTACATGTCACTGGGGCACACAGGCAAATGCAAATAACTGTACGAGACAGGGAAGCACAAGGCGTCTTGTTTGGCGACTGGCCCAAATATCTGATTGGTAGCGTAGGTAAGGTCGGCGTGGGCTTGTACCCCTCAAACCTATTTGGCGTCCCGCTCGCGGCCCAATTCCAGCCGTGCTGAATCATTATTCCGTCCCAGTACGGATCTGACGTCACCTTGATCAGCATCCCCAGCGACCTCCAGGTC
Source organism: Hermatobates lingyangjiaoensis (assembly GCA_026182355.1). Classification (NCBI taxonomy): domain Eukaryota; kingdom Metazoa; phylum Arthropoda; class Insecta; order Hemiptera; family Hermatobatidae; genus Hermatobates; species Hermatobates lingyangjiaoensis. The sequence goes on along the minus strand of JAPFBL010000018.1, from coordinate 3,079,022 downwards.
GTCATGAAGCCACCCGCGCGCTCAAGGTTACTGTGAGTGCTCGCACGACACTCATCCAAGTCAGTCGTCTCATCTGTAATAACTCATCATTTATAAAATAAATATCCTTAAAAAAAGAGGCATAAGCAAGCCATTACTTAGTAATAGTAAGCCTATTAATATAGTATATTAAAATATATTTAAATATATATATATATTTACATTATTAAAGAACCAATTATGAAAAGCATTATGAAAAAAAATGCTTTTTCAAATTCATAAATATTTAACATTTTTTTCATAAATTATCAGTTTTCCTTTCATAAATATTTTTTGAAGATACAAAAATCAGAATGCCTCATTTTATATTGAATCCGATCTTCTTTGTAGCGAAATAATCAAATACTTTAATAAAAATAATCCATATAGTTCTTGCTTTATCCGTGTTAGTTTATATATCATGTATATGATATTTTCACATCAGTTGTTAACAGCAGGTTGAAGTAAGCTGCTTGGGACAAACTTTTCTTCTTTTCTCTGTCATATCATTTAATTTAGTTCGTTAAGTCGTTTTCTATAACTGCATATATGTATATAGATATCACTGTAAATACATGAAATAAAAATGAACGACTAAACAACAGTGAGAAATGGGTCTAAGATCTTTCAACCAAAACAACGGGTCATCGAAAAGTCGTTTTAGTCAAACTTAGACGAAAACTTTATATATATATATATATATGACGGCAGGAAACCATTAACTATTAGTCAAGTTATACTAAAAATAACTTGAAAACGCACATTTTATTTCGACAGCTCTTATTAATAGCGAAATACGAACCCAGCACAATTGTATACCATTGATCAACCTCAACGAGATTCTGGAAGGCATTTAAATAACTTATAACATTTTTCTTATTTTATTAGCTACACTTCTAAGTTATATATGTAACTATAGTATACATGGAACAAAAAATATTTCCTTTAATTAAAATTTTGAACTCGATAGTATTAGTGGTAGTTGCGAGGTATTTTTAGGGGTCTTTGAGGTCATTGTACTCAGCTGCTAGTTAACTATACTGATAGTTAAATGTTTGAGGCAGAATGATATCAAGACATATTTATCTGAGCCCAAACCAAACAGGTCCTACTAATGAGAGACACGTGGGCTAATTAATTGGAAGGCGGGCGCGAGGAGCCAAAAGATCGTATGTTTTGAGACTAAAGGGTAAAATCTAACCATACGTATCTACATCAAAAAACCGAGAAGTATCTTTGTTAGTAACACACTTAAACTGATCTTGAGAAAGCCGGCACTCTCAGGACAAAGGCTTACACACAAAGGCCTCAATAGCACATTCTTAAAGCCTCATTAAAACTCATTGCATATTTGCAAGTTTTGTTTAAAATAGAACCAGCTGACATGAACTTTCTTGGTAATTTTTGTCTTCAAATTGTTAAGTTTTTTGTTGAGAATCTTGGGTATCCCAGTAGTTTGCGTACTCTCTTCTAGACTGAGAGATCCTGGGTTCAATTCTAACTCTAGCCCTCGATTTTTTCAGGCAAGAGTTAAATAAATCAGACCACGCCATCATTAAGCCATCAATCCTGAACCTTTACGATGTCACATACTCATTAAGGGTCCCGACTCTAAATATACCTGAGTTAGCAAAATTCAGGGCTCTCAATGTAGAATCATTAGGTAAAACACAATATTTCCTTGAGGCATCAGTGTCACAGTTGTAGTCTTCCAACAACCCCCCCCCCCCCCCCCCAATTGTAAATAAACAATGAATGCACATTAACTTTTATTTGTTTGGTTTTAACATAGCACGTGGTATGTTAAAGTCAATACCATTGTGACGTAACCAAAACTTTAGAGTAATATTACATTTATTTCTTTACGTCATATTTAAGTAAAAAAGCATGTTAAATTTCAAAATTTGTAACATTTCATAAAAATTTATTAGACCTCGAGTTGGGTCAAATTATTCAAAATGATGACTCTTCTAAACAAATTTCTAGCTTCCAAATTGTAGAATGTTTATGAAATATTTAAACATTATATTCTTTATGGAAATATTATATTCTTATAGATTAGAATACAAGAACATAAATAACTTGTCATTAGATGATAGCGGTAATTTTTAAACTGATGGTATTATGATAGCAATAGTACTTTATACAGGGTGGCTCAAAAGTAGGTTTACAGATATCAGGTTGACTATTTCTTTGAAAATTCGACACAAAAACAGCGGGAAATTCGTTATCCTTATTAACATAAACAATTTATTCTCTTAGATGTTCAAAATGTCCTCCTTCAGCATTACAACATTCTTCAAATCTACACATCTACACCTTAATAGCTGTATACCTACTTTTGGCCACCCTGTATTTGTGCCTTACCCTTGCTTTCTTACAGTACCTTTCTTTAATAGAGAGATGAACATTTCCTACCTCATTTTACTCAACATGTTTTTTAAAGTACGTTTCTTTTTGGCAGGTTTACATGAAAGAAGTTCCCTGAATCAGTAACTCGTTTCAACCATCTCAGTGCCATCTACCCCATTTCCTGTAAGTTTCTTTTATTTTTATAAATAGCTTTCTTAATATATATATCTTTAATGCATAATGTATATTTATATTTATCCGTAATGTGTATGAATACTTAAATATAGTATAAGTAGAGATCTTACATTGACCAGGAACATTAATGATAAGTTTACATACAGAGTGAGAGAGGAAGCGATTTAGACAGATAAAAGAAGGTTTACTCTAAAGTTCCCTCCAAAGAATAAAAATCCCATCATTTTTTTACTCATTATTACTCGTAATCAATAAAATTTCAAAAAAAAAAAGAGAATTACCTCCTCCAATAAATTGTACAAATATGTCCATAAATATTTATGAGACTAAATGTTGAAACCAATAAACTCAATAATTTGGACAACCGTTCACTTCATTTTTCTTGAATTATGAGTAATGGTCTACTTTTTGTATTTCTATATTTGAACTTTTAGTTACTTGACAATCTGCGCAATCATTTATTTCTTGAAATTACGGATAAATATATTTACATTAAAAACAGTAAAAATGTGTAATTTCTAATCTAAGGTTAAACGGTGGAATATGATAGCCAGACTAGACCATAGAAATCCGATGGTAGCTGATGAACAATGGAATTATTGACAATGTGGATTTTAGCGATTATTTAAATAAGACATTTTACTATTTGTTCAATATGCGTTACTTAACAACGCGTTTTGAACGCATATAGACAAATATGGAGTTAATTTCTGTATAAACAATAATTTTTTTTTTAATCTGCTCGATTATATCAGCTGTGCCTCAAAGGAAAACGACACCAGTCATAAGGCTTTTTAAAGTCACAACACATTTGAACCATCTTTCATTCAAATTTGTTTTTGAAAGATGTTTATAAGTAACTGGCATCTTGCGAGCTCAGAGGCAGCATCTTTGTATTCTTGGAAAGGGCATACAATGATTTCCCTATTTCGATATGGGGACAAAATGAACAAGATTCAATACTAGAAGCAAGCATGCCGACATTAAACGACTTTTATCCTAGCTGACTCAGTATAGAGATGTACTGTATGCTCATATAAGAGCACAGCATCATCAGACTCATAAAGCCTTATGCTTATGAGAATGATTGTGAAATTTCTCTCCCAGATCTCTATTTCTTAAGCAGTGTTTCTTATTGTTCAGTATATTTCTAAACCACATACAACCTAGTTACTGTATTCTGCATTTAGCATTCAATCAAGACTAAAATCATGGCTTTAAAAGCTTTCATGTAATAATGCCCATTTAATAACGAGATAGCAAACTTCTATTGTGTTCATTATCTAATAACCTCGTAACATATTATTTACTTTTGACCAGCGGTTTGTAATAAGTTACGGCTGTTATTATCTTGCAAGAGAAATTATAGTTTGTGGCTGAAGGATGAATACAACAGAGGTTATAGATGTCAGTCTTACGGCAGATTATTCGTACACTATCAAAACTACCCTGGACATTCTTTTCAGGTTATTTTCATACGATATTAAGAAAAAAATATGGACAAGAAAGGATTTTTTTACAAGTTAGTATGTATTATGTAGGTGGGATCAGAACATCTTGGTGGAGGTAGCATGAAATCAAGGAGCAAAGGCTCCCTGTGGGAACATCTCCTGCCCCTCAGCGGACAGTCACTGCTAACAGGGCGTTAAATTGAATAACTCTGCAAACTTCACTTCTCTCCTCCTCCATTATATATACAACTAATTTCCTTTTATACCTCTTCCTTTGGACAATAATTATGTTATGGCGGAACACTAGTAAGAAAAGGAAAATAGACAGAAGATTGAGAATATTTAGAAAAACTTCCTCAATATAGAATGTGCTGCAACTGTAAATAATATTTGTGTGTGTGTGTGTGTGTGTGTGTGTGTGTGTGTGTGTGTGTGTGTGTGTGTGTGTGTGTGTGTGTGTGTGTGTGTGTGTTTCATGAAATAAATTAATAAGTGGAGCCAAAAATAGCATTAACTGTTACTAATAAGTGGATAGTAATTAATCAAATATGTAGAAAAGAAGTTGTCCTCCCAGTATAAAGTATTATATATATATATATATATATATATATATAAATAAATATATATATAATATATATAAATTTCAAACCACAATAAGAAATGGGAAAAAAAATAAGATCTTTCAACCGTAACAAGCGGTCATCGTCGGAGTCAAAATCCCACCCAGTTCAGTTGCATTTTTGACTTGACGAAGACCACTTGTAACGTTTGAAAGATCTTATTTTTTTCCTATTTCTTATTGTGGTTGTAATTTTACGTTTTTATTGTGAAATTTTGTTATATATATATATATAATATATATATATATATAAAAATATCTTTATACATGGGAGGACAACTTCATTTTACATTTTGATTAATTACTATCCACTTATTAGTAACAGTTAATACTATTTTTGGCTCCACTTATTAATTTATTTCATGGAACATACACACACACACAAACACACACACACACACACACACACACACACACACACACACACACACACACAAATATTATTTACAGTTGCAGCACATTCTATATTGAGGAAGTTTTTCTAAATATTCTCAATCTTCTCTCTATTTTTATTTCTTACTAGTGTTCCGCCATAACATAATTATTGTCCAAAGGAAGAGGTATAAAAGGAAATTAGTTGTATATATAATGGAGGAGGAGAGAAGTGAAGTTTGCAGAGTTATTCAATTTAACGCCCTGTTAGCAGTGACTGTCCGCTGAGGGGCAGGAGATGTTCCCACAGGGAGCCTTTGCTCCTTGATTTCATGCTACCTCCACCAAGATGTTCTGTGGATAGTAATTAATCAAAATGTAGAAATGAAGTTGTCCTCCCAGTATAAAGGATATTATATATATATATATATATATATATATATATATATATATACATATATATATCTAAATGTTCAAACCACAATAATAAATGGGAAAAAAAGGATAAGATCTTTCAACCGTAACAAGCGGTCATCGTCGGAGTCAAAATCCCAGCCCAGTTCAGTTGCATTTTTGACTCTGACGAAGATCACTTGTTACGGTTGAAAGATCTTAGTTTTTTTCCTATTTCTTATTGTGGTTTGAGCATGGATTGCTACTTTACGTTTTTATTGTAAAATTTTGTTATATATATATAGTTCATTCAATAAACGGAAATATGATCCAAATTGGAGACAATACGAGTTCAGAATTCAAGAAGAATAACACATACAGTAAAGAAACACACTTACAAACTCGAAAGTAAGTAAGTTTGTAAGTGTCTTTCTTTACTTTGTGTGTGTTACTCAGTTACTTCAGTGCATGTTACTCTTCTTGAATTCTGAAAAAATATGTATATAAATGAAATTACTTAACGGCCCAAACCTGTCAAATAAATAACTGAAAAAAACACATAAGAACGAAAACACTTACTTTCCATCTACAGTCTTGTACCTCTTCTTCTTCCCTTCTACTCTCTTCAAACGAAGACGAAATTGTTTCGAAATATTGTTCCCAGTAAGTGTTTTTGTTATTAATATGTTTTTTCCAGTTATATATATCATTAGTTATTATATACAAGTTTTAATTTATATGTATTATATTCAGTTATTATATGCAAATGAAATCAATGTAAATGAAGAATCATAGAGAAATTAAAACACTAAAAGTAAAGTAAGATAAAAAGTTTCATCTAAAACACTCTCTTATCTCTCCTGAAGACGGTTCAATCCGGAAATGAGAAACCATAAGTGTGTGTTTCTAATTTCTCTATGTTTCTTCATCTACATTAAACTTTATCTATATACATTGAACTACATTGTCTATTTTGGATCGTATTTTCATCGTTAAAGTGTATGTATGTATACTTTGAATTCTATGAGAAACACGAATTAAAAACAGATACTAGGACTCACATTCAATATTTCAACCCCTTTAACGTTCATCCTCAAGAACAATATATATATACGAGTTCGAGATTAACAAAGAGCAACACACAAAGTAGGGAAACACACTTACAGACTCAAGTTTTCGGGTAATCCGTCTTCAGGAGAAAAGAGAATGGGAGACCAAGCACGTTGTAGGCTACCCTAAGTAGGGTTACTTGCCGTTGCGCCTACAACGTGCTTGGTCTCCCATTCTCTTTTCTCCTGAAGACGGATTACCCGAAAATTTGAGTCTGTAAGTGTGTTTCCCTACTTTGTGTGTTGCTCTTTGTTAATCTCGAACTCGTATTGTGTCCAGTTTGGATCGTATTTCGTTTTATCAGTGAATATAATAAAATAATATATATATATTATATATTCTTTATAATCAGAAAGTCGATTCAAACTGGAGACAAACAAGTTTCTCAGTTAGTAAGAGTGTCCCTTTCTCTTTGTGTTATTATTCTTTGTTTTCGAACTATATATATATATAATATATATATATATTGAAATATATATATACGACTGTCTTAAGATTTGCAATTGAGCAAATGACCGACAAGATGGTCGTGAACCTCAAGTTGCCGACTCCTGGTATAGATAGAACCTGTTAAATATATGCAATATTCTTGGAACTGTTTCTCATAAAAAAGATACATAATTTTAAAATAATGCATTACTTAGAATCCTTTGTGCTTCTAGAAGATATCTAAATAATATGATTTTAAGATAGTAAGTCCAACAATAAATAAATACGTAAATTATCAGTATGACACAATTGACTGCGAAGGACATACCCAAAAAAAGCATTTGTCCCTGGAGAAAGGTATATTATTAAAACCTTCGTATCAGGTGGTTTTGAATGATTGTTTTTGTCAATGGGCTTTGGAATGCGTCACTTGGAGGGGTCAATAGAATGATGAAATGTACACCACTCCTTGGTTTATTATACCATTGAACTGACAACAGCACTTTGTTAAAATTAAAATTGATAGGATTTCACAAGTAACATTTTTTAATAATCATATTAATATAAGCATCCCTGTATCATCACAGGTTCAGTTTTTGTGGACTCGGTAGTCAAATAGTATTTTCGTTAATGTATATGGAATTATATAGTAGGTTTCTCCAACCTATAAAGATTGTTGTAGTATTGGTTATAAGCATTTATAAGCTTATAAAGCAGATAACAAAAACAAAAACAGATATGTTGCATAATTACTTTATTTCGCAGTTTGAATAAGTAGAACTGTAGGTGATTTAATAAGATAGAGCTCCTTGCCCCTTGATCTGGGCATAACAGAAATTTCCTAACAGATAGATCTGATGGATCATGTTGTCGGCTTCAACATCCACAAGACTCGACTGGTTAGATCCTTGTTTATGATAACATATGAAAATAATACTTCGAAATGTTTTCACTCAGTAATCCAAATGGGGTATATTCAGTAATCAGATTTGGTTTATTAAGTTTGATAGCTGAATTATTGTAATGTCAGATATCAGTATGAATGTTGACAATCCATACTGTTTGTGAATTGCATGAGAAAAAAAATTGTTTTTTCTTAACTTTTTGCAGATTTTGTCGATCACAGAAACTAGGATCGTATATGACAAACGTATTCGTTTTGATAACAAACGTAGGCACGTGTAAAAAAATAAATAAAACAATACAAAACAAAGATTGGTTTTTTTCGTAACTTTTTGCATAAAAGCTTAGAAATTTGTAACTTGTGCACACAGACTTGATAGTCAGCCGGTGTAATAGTAATGAAGGTGAAGCACATGTGTTGGTTGAGATGAGCCCGGAGTCCCCGGAGACTGCGGCAGTGCCGCGAGAGGACAAGGTCAGCCCAGCCTGTTTACAGCATCAGCCGAGAGCATCGACCTGCCCACTCGGTCAAGGATCCCCCGACTCCCACTCTCTTTTGCGATCTCAATTTCTTTTTTTTTCCCTTTGTGCTTCGCAAGTCAATATGATAGCTTGACTTAAACGATTGTTACCCTATTAAATGATTTCCCCTTTGTAATACCATAAATGCCAATATACCAAATCACAACCCTATCATTACACAAGTTGTTATTCATTGCTTCGTGGAATATCAACAGGTTATTTAAGCCATTTGAGCATTACAACTGAAACTGAAAGAGTTATGGACATTTTATTCTTCTTTATTTATCTAATATCAGCTCTTAGTATTCTGAGATTCATCTATAGCCCCCCAGTAAAGACATTGAAACATGAGACATTCATCCCAGGTATTCCTTTCCATATAGTGTACAAATGTTTGTCTAGAACCTGTTTGATATTGTAGTGCACTCCAGGCTTTTTTCAGCCCAATCGCACACTGTGTCGAGAATCCCAATTCTCAGTAAAATACCCAACTCTCATTACATACCTTTTGACTTTTACTTCAACTTCATAAAATTTCTATGAAGAGGTAATCGGAATATTTTAAGAAAGAATCTATCAGCATAGTTATTCAATAAGCATAAAAATTAATATAAGAATAAGATTAAGGAAACAGTATGAACATTCCATGCACTAAGTGAACAGCACATGTTATATTTTGACGGAACAGATATTAAAACTTAAGAACAAGTCAAACAATGACGAAATTATTATTTATTAACAAAATCAAACCTTATTTATTACAGAAGTGACATACTGCATTTATATAGTATCAATTCAGGTTTGTTGAGTTCTTAAGTGCTTAGTGAAATTTGTTTCTTGGTTCCTTGTTGCATCACCTGTATGTTTCTGCAAGTTGATGAATGATCAGTTCGTGTGAAGATTCTTAAAAACGAAATTCCTATTTATTGTACTTGTGTATTTTCATAACCATTTATTTCTGTAAATTTATCTAATTACTTACAAACCAATTCTATCTGTATCATTAAACACAATGTGATGTTATACAAACTCTCTTCTGTGAAAATTATTTTAAACCAACATGAAAACGTCTTTGAAAGGTTCATTTCAACTTAAAAAAACTGTCCAAACATCGATTCATTTAAATATATATAATTTAAAATGAGCCTACAACATTTAATAAGTGCTAATATTTGATATTGGAAATAATTTTTTTATATATGTTTTAAAATATAATTATAAACAAAAACGACAGAAAATCATTCAATACTTCCCTAATTCCAGAGCTTTTACAGCAAGAAGTCTTCAAGATATTGGGAAAATAAAAAAGTAATACTATCATACAATGAACTAGAAGTTATGTGAAGATAATGGTAGCTTAGAATGGGTTAAATTGCAGTGGCAGCCTCACGAGAAAACATACAGACAAACATTGAACACAATAAACATCCTACAGTGGGAGTCCCACATGTTACCTTACTCAAGTGCATTTAGACGATGGATCTTTGACGAGTACTTGACATTGTACAGGCTCGAGAACGTCGGCTTAACGTCCTCTCCCAGAGACGACGTGTACTCAGATATCTTCACCTCCATCTCTTGAATAAATCGAAGGTTAGAGTGGGTATTGAACCCCGGATCTACGAGTCCAGAGACAAGTGCGTTGCGTTTACACTGGGCTACCCTCGTCCTTAAAATAACGGTCAAAATGTTAATAATATAAATATATGACCATACATACCGACTATTTTCAATATAAAAAGGCTGCAATACTCCCAAAAGCATGCTATTTCTTAAATATCTGAGAAACGCAATTTTTTTTAATATATTTTACTTCTATATCAGATAATCCTTCCTTTCCTGATTCCAATCTTTTCCAATAATGATATATATCAGATTTTCAATGAAGTGAGAAATAAATCATTTCGTCATCACAATAAATCACAGCCACTTTAAATAACTTATTTCCCCCTCTGATAATAAATAAATTTAATTTCCTTTAAATATGCATCTTTCAAACGATTTATCTGTAACTTATTGACCTGAAAGTACAATTTTCTAATCTGATATTAAATTTTTTGAAAGAAGGCCGCTGGATCTTCCTATATTATAATTTATCTTATGATATTACACGCCAACCTGTCTCGCGACAGCCAATACCCCCCCCCCTCTCTCTCTCTCTCTCTCTCTCTCTCTCTCTCTCTCTCACTCTCTCTCTCAATGTATATATTGTTTTCCCATTTCATATTGTGGTTTAATCATTGATATATATATATATATATATATATATGGGAAAATGGGAAAACAAAGACTAAGACTTTTCAACCTCAACAAGCACTCTTCAAATGCCCAACTGAAACATAAGATGCAGAAACATCATGGTGAGGGCTTCAAAGGAGTGGGAAGGAAGAGTGGTATTTTAAAAGGCTGTAAAGTGCGGGAAACAGCAATAGTCCAGAGAAGGATGTTAGGGTTAACAAAGGAGTAGTAAGAAAGAGTAAAAAAACTATCCGCTAGCTGTCAACTCTCTCCGATGACGCTATTGTCCTCATCAAGAAAGAATCAAGTTTGAAAAGTTCGTTACTAATGTTTATAATATTTAATCTATTAAATTTAATCAGAGAGGATTAGATAATATTTTTTATTAGTCCAATCAATATGATGATTTTCATTTTTTATATGGAAGAATAAGGCACTACTTTTTCCTGTCTACTTACACTGTATTGGTTGTTTTTTAGTGTCTTTAAAGATTTACCAGTTTAATCAATATAAATTTAATGGAAATTTTTGCACGGATATTATAAATACGACCGAACTCCAGTTCCCTGAGAGAGTTTTTTTTATTAAAATATCGCCTACGTTATCATATTGTAGTTTGATCATTGGTTGTTATTTCACATGTTTATGCGAAATCTTGTTATATATAACATATCAATTATCATAATATGAAATGGATTGGGTTTTTGACTCTGACGAAGACAGCTTGTTACGAAAGATCTTAGTCATTTCATCTTGTGATCATTGATTGTTATTTCACGTGTTTGTGTGAAATATTGCCATATATATATATATATATAAAATAAATTCAAAACGAAAGAAACACACAGAAAGACACAGACATAACTCACATCGATATTTCGACCATCATCGTCATCGGGAGGTGTGAAGAGCAAAGAGTCCCGCAGGAAGGCAGGGCGGTGACTCACCAGCCAAATATATTATAATATATAATATTATATATACAATATATTATATTTAAGGGGTATATATCAGTCGTTGTCTGCCTGTGGAGCGACTCGTTTCTATCTTCCTCATGACGAGGACATCGAAATATAGTAGTGTGTTTCTGTTTCATTTCTGACTGTTCTTTGTGTCAATATAGTTTATATATATATATATATATATATATATATATATTATATGTGTGTGTGTGTGTGTGTGTGTGTTGTGTGTGTGTCTGTGTCTGTGTGTGTGTGTGTGTATGTGTGTGCGTATACTTCTTTCCTTGTATATGTATACTATTACTCTTTATCCAGGTTTCTGACATACAATTCTCAGAGTCAAAAATTCCCATAAAACACCTCTATTACCAACTATTCATCTATATTTCTACACATCATCAGGGCTACAGGAATACAAAATTAATTACCATAACATGAAAAAAAATGCCACAATATGTCGACGCTGACGCTGGTCTGAACCTCGATTAAGAAAAATAGTGTCGATATATATATTCGAGATATGAAAGCTTTGAATTGTGTACACTTTTAACATAAAGAAAGTTGCAAATAATATTTACTAGGGTATTTGGACATCTGTTGTTCTTATAGTCGTTCTCTTGAATTATATTTACCTTAATAAATGTAGTGCAATAAGCTCTGTAATATGGAACTAGTAAACAAGCAGGAGAACTAAAAATTAGAAGAACTAGCATGAAAACGCGAAATTTGATTTTGTTTTTATTTAGAAACTAACAATTTTTATAAAGTTGTGGCCACTTTGGTTAAGACGTTGAAACATCTGCAGGTATGAATGAACATTCACTCTCCGTCCAGATACGGGTTTCCCACGTGTCACCCTACTAGTCCTTCTAAACCACATTCCATTCCTCCAAGCTATAGCCAGCAAAAGCTTAGCACTGAATCCTGAAAGACGTCTGACATGGGCAATCTACTTCTCTTACGGGTGTGTGACCCTGCGTCCATGAAGTCTGGTTACACAGGGAACATATCTTAATATTTTATTTATTTATTTTATTTTTCCTTCTCAGAATGAATATGGTTACAGTCTGAAGAAAAAAGAAACGATTTGGTACTGTTCAGTGGTCGTGAAGAATGATGTAATCGCAAAATTGCTGAAGAATTTAAGTTTCGATATTCTTATTGGCAGTCATGTTGTTTTAGAGCTGTTGGGAAATTGGTCAACAAGTTTAAAGAAAGAACCTTGGACAAACCCGAGGTGGTTAGAACTTAGACATAACAGTTATAAGTCTGCTTGGTTCTTTAACAGACAGTTAAAGACAGTTATCAGTGTAACCGAGAAGGGTGTCGAAGGTTAACTTCTTCCACAATTTAGCGATGAGACCATCCTCACGCCCGTTTAAGAGTACCAAATCGATTATTTTTTCTCATCAGGCAGAGTGACGTCTTCATTCTGAAAAAGAAAACTAATGTAAACTAATAAAAGGGTGTGTTAAGTTAAACATGGTTGATCTTTGCAAAATTGTTTTAGTGACTTTTTGGTTATCTGGTGAAATTTGGTTGCCTTGCTGATTTTCAGTGTCACATGTTCATTCAAACTAGACAGTTACTGGAATCCGTAAAGTATTTTCTTTACAAGAAAATCTCTAATACAATACATAGTATTTTTGTTTCTGTACTTTTATACTTCTGTAGGTTCTCTCACTAATCTATTGTCAAAATTTTATTATATTTTCTTATTTGTAACTTTTTACACTTTTTAAGTAGGTTTGACTTTTGAATGATTGTATTATTTCTTATATATCCTCTGTTTATAGACATAACTTACAATATATTATTTTATATATTGCTGTGCAAAAGTCAGTTGATTAAAGTATAACTGAACTTCAATTAAGAAGAGTTGAGCGTCAATATTAACATTATAACGTCAAATATTCAACTAAAAGTATGGTTCTGTCCTTTGTTTAATATACCTGTCAACTTTATCAAAACCCTTCTAATTAGTTTAGCTATTTTGAAAATAAAAAACAAATATATCTCAGTTTTTAAGCCGCATAGTTTTGTGTATATAGGTAATACGAGGGAAGACTGGAATATGAAGTAAGAGAGTATCCTGATAGCTTTAGCAATCTGGAGCAGTTGACTCCTCTTGAAAGAGGATTGTTCTGTTGGGAAGACAGACATACATGACTGATGACTTCCTGGCCTGCGATTTATCCGAGTCATCTCTAGCTGATCAGTACTAACAATGAGGATGATCTAAAACAATACACGCCAGACTTCTTGCAGACATCACTGTTATGTGTTGACCTCTCTAACATCTCACAACAAGAGGCAGGATAATTGATATATATATATATATATATATATCAATGGTTCTGAAAACATTCTTTCATTTACTCCTCTGACGCCTGACGCATTCTCCCCACTCCCTTCTTTTACTCAGTTCTTTTTAAAATGGGTAATACTTGAAATTGCTTCAGACCTTTTTCCATTTCCCATATTATCTTCAATAGTGATCTCCTTGAACATAGTGTCACATGTGTTTACTGTAATACTTCTGCATATATATACATATAAACACTTTTTCTTCTTCTTGGAATTTGGTCAGGGTTAATATACGGAATCACCTTTTCGCCAACGTTTCGTCTATAAATCTATGTCTATATCTATGTCTATAAATCTATGCCATTATCAGGGCTATAAACTAACAAAAAACAATGGACATTTGTCATATCTACTTTACAATCATCATAACAAATTCAAAAAACTTACTTACTCAAGGCTAGTTTGAATTTGATATGATGATTGTAAAGTAGATATGACAAATGTCCACTATGACAAAGGTGATTCCGTATATTAACCCTGACTAAATTCCAAGAAGAAAAAAAAGTGTTTATTAGTAATTTGTGGTCAACAAAACAAATCCTTATATATATATATATATATATATATATATATATATATATATATATATATCAGGCATAAAGTAACACAAACAGACGAAAAATAAACTACTTTCTAATATTTTGTCCATCCTGTTGGTCGTGATAAAGAAATAACTTGTCATCAAAGAAAAACTAAGTATTACATTAGAGATTTTTGTTTTTTACAAAGAAAACACTTTGCGAATTTTAAAAACAACAGTATCACGTGTTCATTCAAAATAGACAGTTGTTGCTGAGTTTCACAAAGTATTTTCTTTGTAAGAAAAATCTCTAATGTAATACTTGGTTTTTCTGTTTCAAAATTTTATACTTCTGTCTATGAAAAAGATTTAAGTAAAATCTGAAACGTTAAAAATGAGGTTTAATTTGAACCTGAAGAACTGACCAAGTTCTGATAAAATATTATATTTATATATGTTCTAATAAAACCTATGCCTATTTCTATTTTAACACATTTTCGAATTAATTTTTCAAATTTCCTTACCTCTGGCTTCCATAAGTTTGGGACAAGATAAATCAGTTCTCCTTCATGTATCAATGAAGGCCTGCTTCCCAAATATACGAATATATATATATTCATTAGTATAAATTGACAGCAGATTTTTTTTTTGTGAGCTGTCAAAACTACATTTTACTTTAGATTAGGTAAATTATAACAATTAGGGACTCAGAGAACCTATAAACGTGAATCTACAAAAATGCTTTCTCTATAATCAAATGACAATTACAAATAAAGTAAGGTTAAATAATAATACGACTGGCAAAACTGTCTTGATTGAACAACTTCAAAAGATGATACGGAAAATTTACATACATCATGATAATCACATCGATAACAAAATACTAAAAAGTGTATGCGATATGAAAACGCTTTTGTGCAGCATCATTTGCATTTAAAAGGCATTTTTTATGATAACTAATATGTTTTCAATATGTGAATTGCGAAGATTATAATTGAATGTCGAAAGAAACAATACATGGCTGGAGGGAAGAGAGGTCGTTCCCTTCCTTCTTTGCCCCAGAGCAGGGTCAAACTTGTTTGAGTTTGATTAATGGACGTGATTACCTGAAGAAGTAGCTGTACCAGGACTGGACTAGCTGGTGTGTTTCGGTCAGATGTGTTTCAAAACCTCAAAACTGTATGCTGAATGATATTCTTGTCCAAACCACATTTTAGAGCGGAAACTTTTATAATGAAAGGATAAAAGAATCTAATCTATGAATGAATTAACTGTAAACACGTAATAAAAAACAGCATATAAATCAGAATAAAACATTCTAATATGGCACTAATACTTTCAACCAGAAAGGGAACTCAGGAATGTTCTCCATCAAAATCAATGTTTTGAACAAGGCTTTATAGCCGAAATGTATGGGTGCTACTTTAAATTGCATGTTATGAATTATAGCATTAAGTATAAGCTATGCAAGGATTAACAATAAATTTATGATTATCAAGACGTAAATTAAAGCATGAAATCTTAAAATGAAACCACCTTTCGACCTGTATATCAGGACTACGGTGGAGAGGTATCAAAAATAATTTTATTGGTCAAAAAGTTTTAGTTCCTACGAAATTTCATATTGTGGTATATAATATGTTTCTTTGGTTTCAAACGCCCACAATTATAAGGTTTTTACCTTTTAGTATTGTTCTAGGGTAGAAAATTGTGGTTCATTTATCATTTGGCACGTTTGGTTTGTACGAGACAAACTACCCGCTGATTGCACAATGGGAGTCCTAAATTTTGCCTAATGTATTTAGAGTAGGGATAATTAACGAGCATCTGTATCGTACAGGCTGGGGACCGACGGCTTAACGTCCTCTTCAAGCGATGACGTATACAAATTTTTTATTCTCCTCCCGTGTGAATAAATCGAGGTCCAGAGTGGGTATCGAACCCAGGATCTACCAGTCGAGGTGAGCCCTCAGCTGCCCTAGCCTCTTTCGAAGCATTTAACTAATAAAAATTATTTTCTTCTATTGCTTATTTTTGTTAATATTTTTCTATTCAATATTAATATTTTTATCAGATAAAATTTAAACTCTATATTATTTTAATAATTATAAAACAAAAATAATCTATAAGTTGTC
Organism: Hermatobates lingyangjiaoensis; assembly: GCA_026182355.1. Classification (NCBI taxonomy): domain Eukaryota; kingdom Metazoa; phylum Arthropoda; class Insecta; order Hemiptera; family Hermatobatidae; genus Hermatobates; species Hermatobates lingyangjiaoensis. The sequence continues at coordinate 3,062,436 of JAPFBL010000018.1, read as the reverse complement.
GGTATAAGTTGTATTCGACACAAAATTGAGTTGGCCTAAAAAAAAAACAAATTGCAATGGTGTTTAGTATTCGTGACGTAGCATTAGTTGCGGTTAATCAAGACGCCTTCTGCAAAGGTCTTCATTGGGTGAAGCTAACTCCGTGCGAAGTTATCTGCAGAGTGCATGGTCGTATTGAATGACTTAGAACTTTACTAACTAAAGGCACGCATTTGCTTCAATAATGGCAATTTTCTCAGAAGGTTTTTACTTTTCAATTTGGGGTCATTGAAAAGGTGGTCAGGGTTTCATACAATGCTTTTTATGGTTAATCAATTAACTTCGCTTCCTCTAATATATTTGTTATTCCAAGTCTTGTATGATTGCCTCATAAAATCATGCCAGGTTTCCCTATGTACATAAAAGGCCCGTATATGTACATACATATTATTTCATAGCACAAAATGGAACATACATTCCCATGTAGCTTGCATCACGTAGTTTCTAAATATATTATATGGTTATTTTTAAATCTTTCGCTTTCCTAAAACCATGCATATAATGATATTTTATAAACCACGATAGTATGAAACATGTTTCATTAATTTTATATATATATATATATATATATATATATATATATATATATTTCACTTAATAAAACGAAACACGATCCAAACTGGACACAATACGAGTTCAAAATTCAAGAAGAGTAACACACACAGAAGAAGGGTTATTTGCAGTTGCGTCTACAACGTGCTTGGTCTCCCTTTCGCTATTCTCCTGAAGACGGATTACACGAAAATTTGAGTCTGTAAGTGTGTTTCCTTACTCTATATATTACTCTTCTTGAATTTTGAACTCGTATGAATATATATATATGAGCTGTTTAACAATGTCATAACACAATTTTGTTCTAACAATCCACACCTTTTCACTAAAAAAAGAAAACGTTAATTAGGTTTTTGAAGAGATCTGTAAGGACGACTTATCGTAACGTGACTACGATTAAAACTGTAAGAGTTATAAACTATTTTTATAACTTATTTAAAGAAAAAACATATTTTACATCAAATGACCTTAGAGAAAACCTGAAAAAACCTAATAGATAACCAATTTCATTGTTTTCAACTTTTATTCCAAATATATTTATTTCTTCGTGACATCATATAACCCCCTGAAATCTGAAACAAATGTAAAAGCGTAAATCGGCGTTTACTGTTTGTACATTGTTGTTCATCTGTGTGATGCGGGTATTCTAATAAAGCAAGTTTCTTTTAATTTATTCTGTTTAAAGTTTGATAATGTTTAATCCATATACACTTAAATCATTCGGTTAAATTAATAAATATTAATTAACTCTAAGTTAATTAATAGGGACTATTATTATTTTTAAACTCCTTCCACGACTCACATCAAAAAAAGCTATAAACATAACATAAACCTGGCAGTCTCTATAAGATGGATGGTTACTTGATGAAAGAGATCATCAAGAATTACAGATGAAAAATTAAAAGGGAAATACAAAGGTAACAGTTGAAAGGGACTTGGGATAAAGGAAAGGATTGGTAAGCAAGGAAAGGAGTAGAGGCAAATCTAACCAGGCAAACCACAATAACCAGCAGCAACCTGAGTAGCCCTAATACGAGTAAATCTTAGGCCTGATAAGCAAACAAAGATGCGGGACTTCAGTGAGGTGCGAGAAAAAGTTTTTAAAAGAGTTAGGGACCCGAGCCAGTATGCGACTACACACCAATGATCGAGAACCCAAAGGTTCAGTTGTGCCTTTCTTAGTTCATGCCACGAGGGAATAACCACCCAGGCATGTTAAGCCCCCCCACCACGACAAGGTGAAGGCACATCGGGAGGGAAAGGATGTTAAACCGTCAGTCCCTAACGTTTACAATGTCAAGTACACGTTAAAGTACACTTGAGTTAAGCAAAAATTTAGGACTACCAATGTAGAATGTTTTTTGTTTGGTACCGCAAAGGACAATGTTTGACCTATGTGTGTTTTCTCGTGAGGCTACCACTGCACCCTTCCTGGATAAGATGAGATGAAAAGATTATCTTGCAAAATAAATATTAACTTATTTATTAAGTTATTAGTTATTGGACGGGTTATTAAAAACAATACGTACTTAAAGGGGCATCTTTTTGCTTCAGAATTGGTTTTGGAGGTGAAAAATTTCAAACCTTTATTTTGAGCACAATAATGAAATTAACTATGTTTGTGCTACCAAATATGGTATTAAAGTAAGCAAATTTAATGGGTTGATTTATTCTGCATGCTGTCAAGATCAATAGTAATGAAAACAGTTGGTATGTGTGTTTGTTTTACTGTTTTTTCTCTGGTGTTCTGTTTTCTAAGCCACTGTCTTGTGTTGCAGCGTCAGGTCACCATGGCCTCACGAGGGTTATTGACCACCCTTGTGATGTTGTTCCTCAGGACTGTCGCTGCCCAGTACCCCTACCCCTACCCCTACAACGAACTCGGAAACGGTAAGCTTGCCCTCTTTATCTTTCAACCAATAGCAACATCTTAAGGCTTGCAAACCAATGGCAGGAAAAGTTTCATTAAGTAACGAAGAGAGATTTAGAACGAACTATGCACTAATTCATGAATTATTTAGATGAATCCGAACAGTGGACTGTAATTTATAATATTCCACTTGATATATATTTCCTTAATAATGATTTCACCACAAGGAAACTATCATCGAAATGATAATCGAAAGTCTTTCAGAACTCGTGCGCACTCAGGTTAAATTCAGAAATGGGACTAAGATCTTGGTCTTCATATGTCCTTGTCTTAGTCACACGTTAATTTGTGCCACACGATCACTACATCAGGTGTCTCTGACGAAGACCAGTTCTTTGTCGGAAATTCTTAGTCTCATTTCTTAATTTCTTACTGTGATTTAGACATTAATATATACTTATATATATATATATTATACTTATATATATATATATATATATATATATATATAAACTCAAAAATTGTTATTGACCTCTTCTATTCTATTCACTGTTTCGTTATTGAGGGCTAGGTCAAATAAAAGAAAATAAACTCCTTTCTAGGCCGACGTTTCGATGTATTTGTACATCATCTTCAGGGCTAAAATTAGAGTAAGACTATACTACATTTATCAAAACAATCTACAACTCACATAGAGAAATAACACACACTTTTTTTTTAAAACCAACAGATACATCTGATTATAAATTAACCTTTTGTATGTATCTGTTGGTTTTAAAAAAAAAGTGTGTGTTATTTCTCTATGTGAGTTGTAGATTGTTTTGATAAATGTAGTATAGTCTTACTCTAATTTTAGCTCTGAAGATGATGTACAAATACATCGAAACGTCGGCCTAGAAAGGAGTTTATTTTCTTTTATTTGACCTAGCCCTCAATAACGAAACAGTGAATATATATATATAAAGCTTTCACATAAACACGTGAAATAACAATCAATGATCAAACCACAATAAGAAATGGGAAAACAAGACTAAGATCTTTCAACCGTAACAAGCGGTCTTCGTCAGAGTCAAAAACCCAACTGACCCCAAAAACCCAGTGTTAATTGTATATATATATATATATATATATATATATACAATTAACACTACAACAAGTAAAATAAATATTCAACTAACTCACCACAAATAATAAGGGGTTGATGGTCTCAGGGCTTTACATGTGGTCAGAGAACAAGTGAATCATGCAAATACTTGCATGAACTAGGGTTCTGAATACCAAAACTAACAAATGATGTAAGTAGAAAATAAAATCTTTGTATTTTTGACTAAATATAATATATATTTAACATTAACATATAACATATTTAACATATAATATTTAACATATATTTAACATATAATACTAAATATAACATTATTACATATTAATATTTACAATAATAATTATTATACTTACTATATTAATATTGTATATTTCATGAAGCTTACGTATAATTTTTTTTGTATCTTTTATCTATGTATTAAATGAATACATTTAAACCTAACTTAATTACTATTTGATGTGCGATGAGTTGTGCCTTTGATAAATGGTTGAATGCATAGCAAAGTAAAAGCTTACAAGTCAGAAGACTCTTGTTCACACAGGTTATATGTGTATAAATATAATGAAATGATCTAAATGAGAAAGTAATTAACAAACAGAAAGCAGCAGAAATAGAAAACGAAAAAGAAACTCAATTCTTACACCTAAGAACAATCAAGTTTATAAAGGAAAGACGAAAAGCTAACAAAAGTTAATGCAATTTTTTTAAGTGGTGAAAAATTAAGGTTGGCAGATAACAGACTGGGCTGTGTTTGGCCATGAATCTTCTTCCGTCGACTGGAGTCGTGTTGCTTCGAGATACAGTCCCTGAGGCTCTCCCGCTATCGCATTCCCCATCGCGGTGCACTTCCTCACCCCAATTCTCTGCAAACACATTTAAGCACTTCCATACAGTCAATTATTTTATATTCTTGCATTGCATTCAAACTTTACATATTCATTGTTAAGCTTCAAAATTTAAATTTCGTATCATTTATAGTTGTTTGTGTTTTTGTTTTAAAACACTTAAAGGCTTTTTAACTTAGTACTGTTCTAGGAGACCAGCTTAGCCCAGTGGTAACGTGCTCACCGGCAACGGGTTATGCTGATTGTGTAGTCTGGCTAATTTTAATTTGTATCCATATGTATATCATAGGGGGAAGAGAGAGGGGCCAGTCACTCAGTGATGACAAGTCTCCCTTACTTCTGATGACGAATAAAAGCGAAATGTAGGGACGAGTTATATCAGTTCTTCTATGCATTTTTTTTTATAAAATTTGATATATGAAGGGTATCCCAAAAGTGATTTACAATTTTAAAATTTTTATTAAAATTTAAACTAAAAACTGAGTGTATTCATATGTTTAGAGTTTAGCCTGAATAAAGGAGTCATTTACAATTTTCTAAAAGATTACGACTTTTTTTTTGGTAATGGTAGAGGATTGATTTACAGATTTCTAAACGAGCGTAATAATTCTCCAACTGAAGCTGTTGAACAAGTGAAGTCGGTTCAAAGGTTTTCCACTCTCCAAAGCATTCACTGAATCGAGCTTTCATCGATGCCGAGTTGTAATTCAGCTCTCCAAATGATCTTAATTTGACTTAGGGCAGACGCCTGCTCCAGAAATTTTGTGTTTTCAGCATGGTGGTAGTAGCAAGTCTTCCTCTAGGTGATTTTTCAAGTACAGATAACTTGTCTTCGTGAACAACATAATTTGTGGTACCCGTTCGAGCAGTGTGACGGCATAAAGTTTCTCAAACTTTAAATTGGGGACCAAAAAATAAACATCTTGCTCGGCAGCAATTTTGCAAAACTGTTCTTATGTTAAATGATAAATGATGGTGAAAAATTCTACAGTTGTAAATTCAGTCTTCTTCTTCTTTGACTGACATTTAAAAAGAAAAAGAAAAAATTTGATAGTGACCTTTGGGAAACTCTGTATATATGCATATTACATATTAACTGAAATATTATCCTTTTTGAAATTATTATAGATAAATTAGCTGCTTGATATTTGGCTGTGTTAGAAGTATGTTTGTTATTCTCTTATTGTGGTTTTCATTAGAGTATGGAGATTAAATGAGCTGGATTCAATGAGAGTGGCAGATAGCCTCTATCCCCTGGTAAATAACTCAGCGACCCTGATGAATAGCTGCGCGAGATTGCTTTTTGTCGCACCAGACAGACAAGGCCGCGCTCAGCCTGGTCACGTTCCGTCTTCTTCTGTCTTTCACTTTCAGTAAGGCTCCTTCTACCAAGTTTTCTTTCGTCTCTTCTCCACGTGCCTTCACGTCTCACAGCGCTTAAACTCAAATGACTCCATTCGTCTTTTAAATCCTTTCAATAAACATAAGTCATTATACTGATTAGCATTTGCAAAAACAGTTCATTAGTAAAAGTTATTATTCAGTCATTATCTCATAATGTCGGTAGTACTCACAGTTTGGCATTCAAGTAACGTAAATAAATTTCTTCACATTCAAATCAAAAAGATTGTCCACGAACCCCTAGTAAACTCATGACTAAAACCTAATAAAAAAAAATTATCAATGATGAATACTGTTCTGATTAAGAATTTTTGGTTACAGGTAATTTTTGTCTACAACTTAAATAGAAATCTATTATCAAAGTAATTTATAACCTGTAACAACTTTAACAATTTAAATGTTATACTTTTCAGTTTACTAAATCGATTAGGACAAATACGTGGTATTTAGAGTAAAACAGAGTGCTACCAGAAATAATAGACATAGTGATACCAGAAACTAGATACAGAGTGATATCAAAAACTAGAGGCATAGTGACCCCAGAAACTAGAGACAATGTGATACCAGGAACTACAGACATACTGATTCCAGAAATTAGAACAGAGTGACACCAGAAACTAGATCCATAGTAGGTACCAGAAACTAGAGACATAGTGATACCAGAAACTAGTACCGGGTACTCAAGTTAGTATCTCACTATGGTATTTGATAATCTCATGTAAGAGGTGGACAGACGTTGTGCACACCGTTTTTTGTCCGTGTCAAGTCTGTATGATATCAGATATTTCTTACATATCCCTACTATCTCCAATCAAGATTAGAGCCTGAGATTTAAATTTTTAGATTTTAAAGCACAAAATCTAACTTTGTCTTATAGTACACAAAGATCAGGTCACCTTGTTTAGAATCTGTTAATCCATTAAATATATCCTCTTAACTAGAAATGGATGGCAAATAAGCCAATGACTAAACCTTCCTTTCCATAGAATATGTATGTGACCATTGGACACAACAAACAAGTGCTCCTGTGTCCTTACTATTCATAACTGTTAGCCAGAAAAATATCAGGGTCACATTTGAATGAATCAATCAGAACTAATTATAATGGTCACCTCGAGGACTAATGTTTACCCCTATAAAAAAAGATATGACAGAAATGTAAAGCTCTCTTACTGTTTTTAAGAAAAATTATCAAGGTATTTTTAAATAAATTAAGTTCTCACATCTATTTAAAGTTTTTTATACCTATCTTGTAACCTCTAAATATTACCTCTGAATTAATCTGATTACAAATCGAACTCAGCTGACAAAGAAGATGACTTAAATTTTTAGAATAGGTGAAGAACACTAAGTCTCCACATTTAAGACATTTTCTTTTTCGAACCTTAGTGTTCATCGTCAGGTTATAACTACCTCCGTTCGAGGACTGTGTCCTAGAACTTCTTGACCTCTCAGTATCACCTTACTGAGGCAGATGTAACCTGACTATTCAGTTGTTTTCAAATACGATTCAGTTGTTTTCTAAGTTGATCGTCTAAAGTTCAAACTTGGACTCCTGAGTACGTGACAAATAGCAGCTCCCAAAGCCTAGTACTTCTTCTTTTTTAAGATTTCACCAAACTGAGCTAACTTCTAAGACAATATGTAATGCTCTTCTTAACGGGTTTTCGGCACACTGTACTCATTAAGGAATTTATATATTTTACATTTTAAAATAATAATGATTGTTCTTAAAACTGCTTCAAATTTATTTAAATTACTACATTATATTCAAATGATATAGTAATTAAAAAAAATTACATATGTTGTACATTTGTTCTAGAAATAAACTTAAGATGTTGTTAACCTAAGGTTGTCAGATGGACTTATCGAGATTGCTGACTTGAGTCAAGTTTTCCCATACTAGAGTCTAGTTTGTATAATTTGTTCTTCCCATGTTCTTGAATAGGAATCACCCAGGCTCAGAACCAACCGAAGGAGATTGACATGCATAGGATTGATATCTAACATACCAAAACAATTTAAGATTAGGACCGAAATACCAATTCAAAACCTTTAAAGTTTTATTATCAAGCACTCTAGTATACTAGAATGTACCTAATGAATCCACATACTGTAATAACAATCTTGTATAGACTAAACTAGTAGAATATCGTCGAATTATTAGTCATTTCTATGGGACGGTTGTTTGAATGTTGAAATTAGTATGTTTACTGTATGATTACCTAACTTCAGGATGGTTGAATAACTGAAACATGAGATATTAAACAGTTAAAATATCTTGCGGATCTGATAAGAAGCTTGAAGACCAATCCAATGAAAGAAAAGATTTTATCTAAAAATGCAGTTATCATGTCTTCCCCATTATAAATATCTTAAATCGTATGATATTAATCATTTTCAGTTATAATTATTAGTATGTGTAAAAGAAATATTTGTAAAATGATTGCATTTCCTTGATTATACTGTAATAGCTTTATATTGTAGATGGTCGTTAGGTGATATTGGTGTGGAAGCTATTTTAAGATTCATTTGAAAATTAATTTAGAATGATGTTAGAGATGATAAACAAAAAACAAAAAACCGGTTTTTGAGACAAGGGCGATGTCCAAACAGAAAAAAAGCACCGTTAGACGGCCTTACCAGGAATCTGAAATTCGTACTGGACAGTGGGTGCTCAGAGGCGCCTTGGATGGCGTTGGGTCGATGACCGGTTGTGATTCAGTTTAAACAGTCCAATTAGAAGTCGTCCGAGGACTCCTACTGCTTGAGGGCAATTTAATACAGGTCGACGCGAATCATAGTTTGCATATGGTTTTCAAAGAGAGCGTACAATTAAGAAGGTCGGTGACCCGGGACGCGCCCCCACCTGTGATTAGCACCACTTCCGACATTTCGACCTTGCCCCCGTGCGCCCACAATCGCTTCACGCCCACTCATTAGAGTCCCCACTCCTACCAGCTAGTAAAATACACCCCTTACCACCACCACACCCACACCAATGTCATACAACTCATTCACTACTAATCAAAGTATCTTACCCGAAACATATTAAAAGTACGTCGAGTTTTTAAAATAACTCCAATGTTAATATTGATACAGCTTCTCGACCACTGATTCTTAAAAGTCAAAATGGCTTTCTTGAGCATTTGGTCTAAAGAATTAACTACAACTGACAATAAGCCGACGTTTCATCAAAAACTGTTCGGCATTTTCAAGCCTTTTTTTGGATAATTTTTTTCCTGTTAGATAAATGAATCTAATTTGAATAGTTTCTCTTCAAAAAAAAAAAAGCCTTGAAAATGCCAAACAATTTTTGGTAAAACGTCGGTTTATAATCAGGAGTAGTTAATTCTTTAGACCAAATCCTCAAGAAACCCATTTTGAATTTTAATGTTAATCTTATTATTAATATAAAACAATTTATAACAGCACCAATTAAAAAAAAGTACAAATAAATTAAACCTATATCATCTAAAGTCAGCAGGCGACATGAAAACCATCTTATATCTTAACTACTTTACATTTTCTTAAGACCTTAAACATATTAAATTATTTGAAACTTTTTGATAACCTAAAACACATACCTCTTCTATATTCAATTATTCAATATAAAACTTTACCGTGAAGAGTACGTGAAGTCCTCAATAAGTGGAATATCTAATAGTAAATTACCATTTCTTAGGTGTAGAAAAGTTCAAAAATAAGAGTAATATGATTTTTAATCGTAATAAAATTTTTCAAAAATCTGCTCTGAATAGTTAGAAATCTATTTACATTTCGTGCTAATCAGTTTAGCCACTGTGATTTGAGGGCATATATATATATATATCGATTTGTAAAACTTGGGTTTTGACTCTGACGAAGACCGCTTGTTACGGTTGAAAGATCTTAGTCTTGTTTTCCCATTTTCTTATTGTGGTTTGATCATTGATATACATTTGTATACCTGTATACAGGTAAAGAAGTGGATGCCATACCTATGGATGAGTTCACTGGCTCCCGATATAGCATGTGTGCTATGTGTACTCTAGTGTATCAGTGAGTACAGATGGCGAAACGTCGGTTTATAATCAGGAGTAGTTAATTCTTTGGACCAAATCCTCAAGAAACCCATTTTAAATTGTAACCAAAATTTATGATTCCCGATGTATAAACTGCAATTGATAAGTTTATTCTTCATTTTTTTTTTAGAAATTCTAAATGAAACCATGTTATTGGTCTCATGTGGACACCTAGGTAACCGCTTCCACAAGACGGTCGCGTTTTCGTTCACACACTCCTCAGGAATTAAACTCTACTAAGGTCGAGTGACATACAGTTGATTGGTTTATTAGAAAGGTGGTTACTCTCCTTGGTACAGTAAGATTGTTTCATTCACCAGCATGACTGACCAAAAATACACGTCAGGCTACATATGTTTGTTGTAATGATATTTAAAAAGAGTAACTAATAGGATAATAAAACAAATAATAAAAAATTGGAATCTTAAATATCAAAACGTCAAGCATTCATTTGTCTATGTGTCCGTTCACAAAATAGAATGACCAAATGACCTTCAATTTGAATGGAAGGTAGTTTTATTTTCTTTAAGTTTTCCTTGTCAAGTTTTGGTTGAAAAAAATCTCAAAAATGTATCTCGTATATAACAAAAAAGTGTTAATTTATAAAAAGTCGTACTTTCTTCAATCACTTTAACAATTCAAAACCAAAGTTGTATCATTGATTAGGTTTTGAAGATTTCTGTGATGGATGCACGAACTTTTAAAGTGTGTTAACTTTTAAATCTGCAAATGTTGTAAATGACAAAAGATATAAATAAATCTTTAGCAAAATATTTAGATTAACATAGTTTAGAAACAAACGACTGAAGAGAAAAGTTGAAAACATGTTTTACTTCAAATATGTCTCCTGATACGATATCTAAGGGCTCATACATATTTTAGATCTCAAATAAAACTCGATGAAAATGTTTATACGATGTCTCATGGTATTCATGTGTAGTTCGATGTGCTATTTGTTTGATTTCCTGATGATTCACGTAGAGTACTTTCGACTTCTTGACTCTTTCTGATAATAAATAACATACTAACAGCAATCTATATTAGAAATGAAGTATGAACAACATATTGCATACTCCATCTTGTTGCTTCTTTGCAGATTATAATAATTCATTAAATATTATTATATAAAAAGCACCTACTCAGAATTTACGAGCCGTGTATAATCTCTTCAACTACCCAATGAACCGGTTAAACAGGATTGTAACTTCCGAAGATGTTGCCTATTGGGTTAAAACGTCTACTAACAAGGAAATGATAGTTTAACTCGTCGGTAATCTTAAGCGAATTTTAATTCTTTTTAATAAGGCAAAGAATTCGTAGTGTCTTGTATAAAAACACGCAAGGACTGCAGAGCAACACAATCATTTACGTCATTTGCATAACTAGCGAGGCAGACAGATGTACAGGACTTAAAGCGCCTCTGGTGATTTAAAACTTTTTGGGTTGTGTTTTAGGTAATTAAGTCCGTGTAAAACATCTGATGTGGGCAAAAACCTAAATTTTCCTTTAGTAACAAGCATTATTAATTTATTAATTTCATATCAGTAATCCCATATAATTACACTTCTATAATTATTAACATAGATGATTTACATTCTATAATTATTAATGAGAATCACGGCTTCATCTCAACTAAAAACTCCGATAAACACTTCATTTCTCGCTTAGAAGTTAATCGGTAGGCGACCACATACAGGTTTGACAAGGGGCCATAGTAGCACCAGTGGCTTGCGTGCTCGCCTCTAGACTGCTACAGACGGGTTCGACACCTCACTCTGGACCACGAAGGGAAATTGCTTTCGTCACTCACCTTCAATTCTAAAAACACGTTGACTTCGCAACTTCATATTTCATTTAGTATTACGTTACATGACAACCAGAAAGAGTCAGCTTTCAAAAGAACACTAGGCAAGGACTTTTGTCCTCGGGTTTCTTGCAATGAAAGGGCAAAAACTTATAAAATGATGACTTTAAAATGAAAGAACATTTTCAAACAGTTTAAAGCAGTGTTTCTCAAACTTTCTTAAGTATTGCCCCCCTTAAGACACCATTTGATTTGTCACCGCCCCCAAAGAATTTAATTGTATAATATATTATATTTTTTAAATTTCAAAATGTAAATAAGTTCTAAGGTGCAGAAAAATGTTAGATAAACTCAAACACTGTTTAAATTCATTTTTTTGACAAGAATTGAATTTACACAAACAAGTTTATAAAACGAACAGAAATTTTCAGTGTCAATTGTTTGTCGTGAAGGCAGTTTATCATTCGTACATAATGGTAACATGTAATATCTAGAGATATGCTTGACTATGTAGAACCCTATGTTTCAGTCATTTTTCAGAAATAATACAATTTTCTGTGAGCCGCAAATAACCCTCTTCACTCCACAAAACTCACCTGTTGAATAACGGAGGTTACTCCGTGATTACATCCAACAAAATGGAAAACAACAACAGTCGCAGGTTTTCCCGCGTGCCATACACAATGCCTTCAGTGTGAGTCCTCCAGTCATAGAACAAGTAGTAAATAGAATTCTTTCAACCTATTTATTACTTGAATAACTGTATATTCAACCTCTTTTGTATGTTCAACGCTCACTCTGTATATTCGAAACCCCCATAAAAGGCGGTATTTCCTACCGCTCCTTGAACTTCTTTAACGCCCTAAGGAGGCGTTATGGACCACTTTGAGAAACACTGGTTTAAAGTAATAAATGCCATAAAAAATCATAAGCATCAATATATACAAATAAAAAAAGATTAGAATTGAACATTCTCATGTCATTAATATTAAACTGGTTCATTAAGAGTCTAAAATTAATTTAATAATAAATAAATTTAAACTGAATAAAATAATAATCTAATTTGTAGATAATAACTTATAATTAAATTCAAAACATGTTTTTGCTTTAGATAACTAATATCTCTAGCGCTCCTTAAAAAATTTATGTTCCACTGTATCGTTGATTTACGTCTACTTTAATATAACTAAATATTTCATTTCCTGATTCATAAAAAAACAATGTTTTCAAAACACATTTTTTGGGGAAGTAAAATATAAAAATAAATATTAATAAACAGATAATATAATAGAACCTTATTCAAACAGAACTCGATTTCCTTTGGTATGCATGACCAAATTACAAAAAACTCATGAAATAGGGTACTATACCGTTCACTATACATGATAGCTTTAAAAAAAGCACACTCTTTATTCAACTTCCACTGTAAGTAAACTGTTATCAAAGTCATGGTTTATCGATTAAATATCCAACTTATAATGGTATTTAATGAATAGTTCCTAAAATTCAAAAGCATTTCAGTAAATGGCAGTTTTTTAATAACATTGATCTGTTACAGGAGGTCTGAGATCCATGCCTACTTATGACCAACCGGGTCAAGAGAAATTCACCTGTCGCAGCGAAGGCTTCCATCCTGATCCAACAGATTGTAAGAAATTCTACCGGTGCGTTAACACTGGACAGTTAACATCGTACCAATTTACTTGTGGACCTGGGACAGTGTACGAGCAGAGCTCTACGGCTTGCGTTCATCCCTATCAGTCTTCCAGACCAGAATGTCGCTCTTTCTCCGAATCGGGGTACAACCCACCTAGTCCCGACTACTCAGACAACAGTATGAAGCCATACTATCCTCAGCTTGATTATCTACATTTTTATAACCAAGTCATTCATTATTAATAATTAATTGTTGTATACATTACTGGATTAATAAGAAAGATTAGGATAAGACTAGATTTACTCACGTTTATATTATTGAATTCATAATCACAATTTTATATTCATTTTACTGTAATGAATATTATCTAAAAAAATTGAATTTATGTGCTTTTTCATATCAAGCCATTTAAAATATCACCCACAAAAAATATCATCACAAAATTTGTTCCCACATCACACAATGCATGTTATTTTCAGATGTAGGTAGTGAACGCCATTATCAATCTTACCAGCCAAAACAATTAGCAGGAACAGATTATCCTCCGAAAAATTCCAGTGAAGGATACACTCCACAAAGACCTGATGAAAATTACCCACCGAATAAGATTGGAGGGTATCCTAATCAGCCAGAACAACAGCCTCAGCAACCAGAACTTCAAGTGATTCAGACACCATCTCAAGGATATGCTCACCAATCACCACAACACAATCACAATCACCACCCTGCTGGAGAATATCCCCCCCATATCCCTGGTGGAAGTTATCCTCCGCATATCCCTGGTGAAGTATACTCTGCGAAAAGACCTGATGAAAATTATCCTCCGAATAACATTGGAGGATATCCTAATCAGCCAGAACAACAGCCTCAGCAACCAGAACTTCAAGCGACTCAGACACCATCTCAAGGATATCCACACCAATCACCACGACAACCTCCTGAACAATCGCCCCAGCAGACTCAAGAGGATTACCCTACCCAAACCTCACACCTAAATCCACAAGAGCATAAATCTCTTGATCCCAGTAATCCAGATACTGCTCAGTGTCACTCAGAGGGTTTCTTTGGAGTGGAAGGCAACTGCCAGGTATTCTACAGATGCGTTTATAGTGGCACACCTGGCCAATATACAAGATACGACTTCAAGTGTTCAGCTGGAACCGTGTGGGATGCAGACATCCAAGCATGTAATCATGCTTCGGCTGCGAAGAGAAGTGACTGCGACATGAGCACTCCTAAAGAAACTCGTGATTCAGCTGATTATAACAAAATAAGCGAAACCAATCGAAGTGAAGTTAATCCCGGAGGTTCAGACGGTTCTCCAAATCAACCAAGCATCGCAGAAAATCCAAGTAAACCCTCTTGGCTTTCTTTATTTATTTATATTGAACATTTTATAGCTTGAAAAATAGACCAAACGGATGACTATAATCTGGTTTGCGAATTAATATTCTCACTTACATCCTTAATGAAACTAAAAATGTTAATTAATAATTAACATATCTTTTTTTTATAAATATATTATGGAATTGATAAGATTCGGATAAGATTGTATACATTTAAGAGTAATGAATTTTATCTCTATAAATTGAATATTTACGACTTTTCAAACGAATCCGTTTAAGCATAGAGCCACTATAGTGGCAAAGTTTATTTGTGGCATCACACAATGCATATTATTTTCAGATGTGGATAATGTAGTCCGTGATCCACCTTACCAGACAGAAGAAGCAACACGAACACGTTATCCTTCACAAAACCCTGCTGGAGAATATCCCCCCCATATCCCTGGTGGAAGTTATCCTCCGCAAATCCCTGGTGAAGTATACACTCCGAAAAGACCTGATGAAAATTATCCTCCGAATAACATTGGAGGGTATCCTAATCAGCCAGAACAACAGCCTCAGCAACCAGAACTTCAAGCGACTCAGACACCATCTCAAGGATATCCACACCAATCACCACAACACAATCACAATCACCACCCTGCTGGAGAATATCCCCCCCATATCCCTGGTGGAAGTTATCCTCCGCATATCCCTGGTGAAGTATACTCTCCGAAAAGACCTGACGAAAATTATCCTCCGAATAACATAGGAGGATATCCTAATCAGCCAGAACAACAGCCTCAGCAACCAGAACTTCAAGTGACTCAGACACCATCTCAAGGATATGCTCACCAATCACCACAACACAATCACAATCACCACACTGCTGGAGAATATCCCCCCCATATCCCTGGTGGAAGTTATCCTCCGCATATCCCTGGTGAAGTATACTCTGCGAAAAGACCTGACGAAAATTATCCTCCGAATAACATTGGAGGGTATCCTAATCAGCCAGAACAACAGCCTCAGCAACCAGAACTTCAAGTGACTCAGACACCATCTCAAGGATATCCACACCAATCACCACGACAACCTCCTGAACAATCGCCCCAGCAGACTCAAGAGGATTACCCTACCCAAACCTCACACCTAAATCCACAAGAGCATAAATCACTTGATCCCAGTAATCCAGATACTGTTCAGTGTCACTCAGAGGGTTTCTTTGGAGTGGAAGGCAACTGCCAGGTATTCTACAGATGCGTTTATAGTGGCACACCTGGCCAATATACAAGATACGACTTCAAGTGTTCAGCTGGAACCGTGTGGGATGCAGACATCCAAGCATGTAATCATGCTTCGGCTGCGAAGAGAAGTGACTGCGACATGAGCGCTCCTAAAGAAACTCGTGATTCACCTGATTATAACGAAATAAGCGAAACCAATCGAAGTGAATTTAATCCCGGAGGTTCAGACGGTTCTCTAAATCAACCAAGCATCGCAGAAAATCCAAGTAAACCCTCTTGGCTTTCTTTACTTATTTACCTTCAACATTTTATAACTTGAAAAATATACTGAACAGATAACTATAAGATGGTTTATGAAATAATATTCTCACTTAATTCCTCAATGAAAGTAAAAATGTATATTACTAATTAACACTTCTTTATTTTAAAATTATATTATGGAATTGATAAGATTCGGATAAGGTTGTATACATTTAAGAGTAATGAATTTTATCTCTATAAATTGAATATTTACGACTTTTCAAACGAATACGTTTAAGCATAGAGCCACTAAGTATATAGTGGCAAAGTTTATTTGTGTCATCACACAATGCATATTATTTTCAGATGTCGATAATGTAGTCCGTGATCCACCTTACGAGACAGAAGAAGAAACACTAACACGTTATCCTTCACAAAACCCTGCTGGAGAATATCCCCCCCATATCCCTGGTGGAAGTTATCCTCCGCATATCCATGGTAAAGTATACACTCCGAAAAGACCTGATGAAAATTATCCTCTGAATAACATTGGAGGGTATCCTAATCAGCCAGAACAACAGCCTCAGCAACCAGAACTTCAAGGGACTCAGACACCATCTCAAGGATATCCTCACCAACTACCACAACAACCTCCTGAACCATCGCCCCAGCACACTCAAGAGGCTTACCCTACCCAAACCTCACACCTAAATCTACAAGAGCATAAATCTCTCGATCCCAGTAATCCAGATTCTGTTCAGTGTCACTCAGAGGGTTTCTTTGGAGTGGAAGGCAACTGCCAGGTATTCTACAGATGCGTTAATAGTGGCACACCTGGCCAATATACAAGATACGACTTCAAGTGTTCAGTTGGAACCGTGTGGGATGCAGACATCCAAGCATGTAATCATGCTTCGGCTGCGAAGAGAAGTGACTGCGACATGAGCGCTCCTAAAGAAACTCGTGATTCAGCTGATTATAACGAAATAAGCGAAACCAATCGAAGTGAATTTAATCCCGGAGGTTCAGACGGTTCTCTAAATCAACCAAGCATCGCAGAAAATCCAAGTAAACTCTCTTGGCTTTCTTTACTTATTTATGTGACTGACTTATTTATCTGACTTCATCATTTTATAACTTGAAAAATAGACTAAACGGATAACTATAATATGTTTTACGAAATAATATACTCACTTAAATCCTCAATGAAAGTAAAATTTTAATGTTAATTACTTTTTTTTAAATTTTTTTATGGGATTGATAACATTCGTATATGATTATATAAATTTAAGATTAATGAATTTTATCTCTATATATTGAATATTTATTACTTTTCATACGAATTCATCTAAACATAGAGCCACTCATGTATAGTGGCAAAGATTTTTTGTGACATCACACAATGCATATTATTTTCAGATGTCGATAATGTAGTCCGTGATCCACCTTACCAGACGGAAGAAGAAACACGAACACGTTATCCTTCACAAAACCCTGCTGGAGAATATTCTCCGCATATCCCTGGTGGAAGTTATCATCCACAAAACCCTCGTGAAGGGTACAATTCAAAAAGAACTGATGAAAATTATCCTCCGAATAACATTCGAGGGTATCCTAATCAGCCAGAACAACAGCCTCAGCAACCAGAACTTCAAGTGATTCAGACACCATCTCAAGGATATCCTCACCAACTACCACAACAACCTCCTGAACAATCGCCCCAGCAGACTCAAGAGGCTTACCCTACCCAAACCCCACACCTAAATCTACAAGAGCATAAATCTCTTGATTCCAGCAATCCAGATACTGTTCAGTGTCACTCAGAGGGTTTCTTTGGAGTGGAAGGCAACTGCCAGGTATTCTACAGATGCGTTAATAGTGGCACACCTGGCCAGTATACAAGATACGACTTCAAGTGTTCAGCTGGAACCGTGTGGGATGCAGACGTCCAAGCATGTAATCATGCTTCAGCTGCGAAGAGAAGTGACTGCGACATGAGCGCTCCTAAAGAAATTCGTGATTTACCGGATTATATCGAAATGAACGGAACCTATCAAAATGAAGTTAATACGGGAGATTCAAACGTTTATTCAATTCAAACAAGCCTTGCAGTAAATCCAAGTAAACCCTCTTGACTTTTTATATTGCACTTTTTATTATATTGATCCTTGTCTCAACGGATAACTATAATCTGGTTACTAAATAATATTCTCTCTTATTTTTTCAATGAAAGTAAAGTTTCTAAATATTAATGGACTTATTTATTATTCGTTATTGGATTGAAAAGGGTAATTTATCAAAAATTTGATTTCGTAATCATTTAGTAATTTATTATTCATATAAGAGTAATGAATTTTATCTCAATCAATTCAATTTTTTTCAACCACTTACTATATTGTAGAAATATTTTTTTGTTACATTACATAATGCATGTTATTTTCAGATGGAGGTAATGAAGGTCATTATCCACCTTACCAGCCAGAAGAAGAAGCAGGAGGAGGATATCCCCCGCAAAATCCTGGTGGAGGATACCCTCCACAAATCCCTGGTGGCGGTTATCCTCCGCAAAGCCCTGGAGGATATCCTAATCAGCCGGAACCATGGCCTCAGCAACCAGAACAACAATGGCCTGAGACACCATCTCAAGGATATCCTCAGCAACCACCACAACAACCTGCTGAACAATGGCCTCAGCAACCAGAACAACAGTGGCCTGAGACACCATCTCAAGGATATCCACAGCAACCACCACAACAACCTGCTGAACAATGGCCGCAGCAGCCACCAGAGAGTTACCCTACCCATTCTCCACCTCCAAGTCCACCAGAGCAAAAACCTGTTGGTCCCAGCATTCCAGATACTGTTCAGTGTAACTCAGAGGGTTTTTTTGGAGTAAAAGGTAACTGCCAGAGCTTTTATAGATGCGTTAATAGTGGCACACCTGGCCAGTATACGAGATACGACTTCAAGTGTTCAGCTGGAACAGTGTGGGATGCTGATGTCCAAGCCTGTAACCATGCTTGGGCTGTGAAGAGAAGTGACTGCGACATGAGTGCTACTAATGAAATTCCTGATTCACCCGATTATAATGAAATAAACGGAAACTATCCAAATGAGGTTAATCCAGGAGGTTCAAACGGTTATCCAAATCAACCAAGCTACCCAGAAAATCCAAGTAAACCCGTTTATCCACGACCAGATCCACCTGTGAGCCCAAGCAAACCCGTTTATCCACGACCTAACCCACCTGTGAGCCCAAGCAAACCCGTTTATCCACGACCTAACCCACCTGTGAGCCCAAGCAAACCAACCTACCCACGCCCTACTTCTCCAGATAATCCGAAACCAGTTAGACCTGTGCAACCCACAAATATTCCAAACTATCCGGATAATTTGGCTCCTGGTGATCAAAATGTACTTGGTGGATCGTCATCTACAGATCAAAATAATGTAAATAAAGCACCCTTTGGAGATGGCAAATGTACTTCAGAAGGATTTTTCGGAGTGAAGGGTAATTGCAGACAGTTCTACAGATGTGTTAACAGTGGATCTGGATTCCTGAAATATGACTTTCAATGTTCGACTGGAACTGTGTGGGATCAAAGCGCTCAGGCTTGCAACCATCCATGGGCTGTAAAAAGATCTGATTGTAGAAATGAACAAATCGATCAAGGAAACCAAATCACTGAGTCTGGAGGTCAGACAGACAATGGCAACCAAAACCAAAATCCTCCAACTACATTGCATCCCGTACAACAAACTACACAAACGGTGCCTAGCAACTTTGGTCCAACAACCTTAAAGCCTATCTATACAGAGGAACAACATTCATCAACTCAAGCCCCTAGTAAAGAAGATCAGAATCACCAACTGTCTCCTTCGTCTAAATGTCAATCAGAAGGATTTCACGGAGTCAAAGGGAATTGCAGAAGTTTTTATCGTTGTGTAAATAATGGACAGGGAGGATTCACAAAATATGACTTCCAATGTTCAACAGGAACCGTTTGGGATCAGAACATAGAATCTTGTAATCACCCTTGGGCAGTGAAAAGAGATGACTGTGGGAAAGATAGTCAAGAACCATCTTCAGAAGTTGAAGGTTCGAAGCCTGATGGCGAACAAAGTCAAACGACTCCAAGACCTACGAATCCTTCGTATGCACCTTCACAGACCACTCCTATAAGACCAGGTCAGAGTGAGGTTAGACCTTCAGGTCCCTCTCAAGTAAATAAACCAGACAATCAAAGACCATCTGGAGGATCCAACGCTCCATGCACATCCGAAGGTTTTTTCCCAGTGTACGGAGACTGCAAACAGTTTTACAGATGTGTTTCAAATGGTGATGGAACTTTCGCCAAGTTTGAATTTTCTTGTGCTGCAGGAACTGCCTGGGACATAGAAGCAGTAACTTGCAATCATGAGAACCTTGTTATAAGACAAGACTGTGGTATGTCAACCACTCCTTCATCAGTATTACAGTCTGACTCTACCATCCCAGACAGTGGATCAACAATTATGACTTCTTGGTCAAACAGCACTTCCTCTTCTTCTAGTCAAACCTCCAGTTCATCATCCCAATGGACGAGTACTTCCAGCCAGACTGGTAGCAGTACATCTACCTCAGGAGGCAGCCAAAGTTCTTCATCGTCTAGCAGTAATCAACAAACATCAGCTTCCGGAGGCAGCACACAAACATCATCTACTGGAAGTAATCAGCAGACATCTTCTGGAAGTAATCAACAAACAACATCTTCTGGAAGTAATCAGCAAACCACCTCTTCTGGAAGTAATCAACAGACAACATCTTCTGGAAGTAATCAGCAAATGACTAGTTCTGGAAGCAGCCAACAAACAACTTCTTCTGGAAGTAATCAACAATCAACTTCTTCAGGAAGTAGCCAACAAACAACTTCTTCAGGAAGCAACCAACAAACAACTTCTTCAGGAAGCAACCAACAAATAACTTCATCTGGAAGTAATCAACAATCAACTTCTTCAGGAAGTAGCCAACAAACAGCTTCTTCAGGAAGCAGCCAACAGACAACTTCGTCAGGCAGTAATCAACAAACAACTTCATCTAGTAGTAATCAACAATCATCCTCTTCAGGGAGTAGCCAACAAACAACCTCATCAGGTAGCAACCAACAAACATCTTCAGGGAGTAACCAACAATCAACCTCTTCAGGCAGTAGCCAGCAAACATCATCTTCAGGAAGCAGCCAACAAACAACTTCCTCAGGTAGTAATCAACAAACATCTTCCTCTGGAAGTAACCAACAAACAGTTTCGAACGTGTCATCCAGCGGGACAAATCAAGGAAATAACCAGCAAACAAATAATGGACAAAGTACTAAGCCAATGCAACCAGGAACAACTGAAAGGCCTACTAGTGCACCTACTAAAGACTGCTCTGAAGAAGGGTTTTTCGCAGTAGAAAGTGACTGCACTAAGTTTTACCGTTGCGTTGATTCTGGAGGTAGCTATACTAAATATGACTTCTCCTGTGGCCCTGGCACCGTATGGGATCAAGAAATAACTTCATGTAACCACCCATGGGCTGTGAAAGGACCCTGTAACCCGAAAAATAAACAAACCGGAACGGGTCAATCACCTCCTCAAACAGACACACAAACTAGCCGACCTGGAAATCAGCAACCACCTAGTGGCCCTCAGCAACCAGGAGAGCCTCAACAACCAGGGCCACCACAGCAACCAGCATCAGAAAGCCAACCCCCACAAACTAAACCAGGTGGCACTCCATCTTCCCAAAAATGTTCCCAAGAAGGTTTCTTCAGTGTCAAAGGAGACTGCACGAAATTCTATCGATGCGTAGATGATGGAGCTGGATCATTCACTAAATATGATTTCAGCTGTGGGCCAGGAACGGTATGGGATCAAGAAAACCTGACCTGTAACCATCCATGGGCTGTGACACGCACTGATTGTGGTGAGTCCAATGAAGATAATAATGAAATTCCTGACTCAACAGGTGGTTCACAGCATCCACCCAAACCACCTAGTCAGACAACTCAACCACAACAACCTCAGACAACTCCAAGCCAACAACCCCCTCAGGGGTCAGGCACAAAGCCTTCAGAAACCCCATCTTCAGGTCAACCAGCATCAACTGAACCCACTCCACCAGAAGGATCAAAACCCTGCGAGAAACCAGAGCCAACTAGTGAGATAGTATGTACCGAAGCTGGATTTTTCCCTCATCCATCCGACTGTAAAAAGTTTTACAGATGTGTTGATTGGGATGGTGATAAGGGAGAACGATTCTCTTTATACAACTTTGAATGTGGAGAAGGAACTATATGGGATCCAACACTGAACACATGTAATTACCCAGAAAGTGTACAACCTCCAAGGAACTGTGGATCAACCAGTTCCAGTACTCAGGGAACCACAGATTCACAAACAACTGATCAAGGAAACGAAACAACAGGTACCACATCAGGTGGAACAAACACAGCTACTAGTTCAGGAACAACGCATCCAGCTCAAACAACAGAACCTGTAACTGACACAGACCAAACCAATCCGGCAAGTGAATCAACAACTGCTAGTCCAGATGGGACAACTTCTGGGCAAACAGGAACAACCCCAAGTCAAACAGGGACAACGCCAGGTCAAACCGGAACAACGCCAGGTCAAACAGGAACAACCCCTGGTCAAACAGGAACAACCCCAGGGCAAACAGGAACAACCCCAGGTCAAACAGGGTCAACCCCAGGGCAAACAGGAACAACCCCAGGGCAAACAGGAACAACCCCAGGTCAAACAGGGACAACTCCAGGGCAAACAGGAACAACGCCAGGTGAAACCGGCACGACACCTGGCCAAACAGTGACAACCCCAGGTCAAACCGAAACTACTCCTGGTCAAACTGGAACAACTCCAGGCCAAACAGAAACAACACCAGGACAAACCGGAACAACGCCAGAGCAAACCGGAACAACCCCAGGTCAAACTGGAACAACACCTGGACAAACTGGAACAACACCAGGTCAAACAGAAACTACACCAGGTCAAACTGGAACTACTGCAGGGGAAACTGAAACAACATCTAGTGGACCAGGAACTACACAGGGTCAAACAGAAACAACTTCTAGTCAAACTGGAACAACACAAACAGGAAACACCGAAACAACTTCTTCAACTTCAGAAACTACGGGACCAATAGATCAGTCTTGTCCTCCTCTAGACAGTAATCAGTACACGTTGGTCTGTCCTTCAGGATTCAGAAGACATCCTCAATACTGTAACTTATTCTATCAATGCACCACTTCGAACGAAAACATGAAGGTCCTTGTCCTTTCATGTCCTAATGGAACAGTTTTCGATGACGAAAAAGTCCAATGTTTACCTCCAAGTAAGTATAATTTCAGAATAAGATAAAACAAAAAAGGTAGTTCTCAACTAAAACACACTTTTTAATAGGTGAGTCTACTCCTTGCGAAGGTCAAACGGCTCCTCAACGAAGAATTATGAAGAGAATGGCGGCTGATGGATCTGTTCCTCCAGTAAGGATCATTTCACTCACTCACAGTGGAAAAACTAATTAACATTAATGCTAATTGAATTTAATCTGTAGGTTGCTACATCGTTGAGAAGAAGCCTTTGCCCAGCCCAAGGCAGTTTCCCTTACGATGGAGACTGTCAAAGGTTCTATAGATGTTCAATCAATTCCAGAGGTCGCATGCAAGGTAACTGCTAAAGACAATCATCTCACATTGATTTGTTTATTCAAATTATTTAAGTCATTTCAACATATTGAATATTAAACAGCATATCTCAACTTTATACCTTTTAGAAATATGGAAATCCTGTTTTTAAGTAGTACAGGTTCTCTGTATATACTGGCATTCTGTCTTTGTAGTAAAAGTTTGTACTATATGATTTTTCTACATCATAGGTAAGAAAAAATAATGAATTACTTTAACACCAAAAACCCTTCCTGTATTAACCAAAGACCTTTTACTAACCAATAACTAGTAAGCAAACTTATCAACAACTTAACTTTACCAATATTCTCCTTTTAATTGTTAATACCTTGCTATAACTGAAAACATATACATCTACGCATATTTTATTTGGTTGTAAAATTCGAATTTTTTTTAACTTTTAATTTCTATTTCATACATTTTACATCCCACAAAAGGCCGCCCCTAGTCTGTGCCCCCCCCCCCCCCTTACACTACATTAATATAAATATAATACCATCTGTTCTTTAGTACAATAATATAAACTAGATAGCAGGACAATACAGTACTGCTTAATATTTTTTTTAGAGGTAGCAGTAGTAGTTACACATTTCAAATCAAATGAATTTTTTCTCTATAAATTTTTTAAATAGATAACCACTCTTATTTATAATTATGTTAGTTAAATATAGTTAGGAGGAATAGACTTATTATAGTAAATAAAAAACTCTGTGCTTTGTCCATTGCTAACAAAAACATTTTGAAACTTTACCAAACAATTTTGTTAATTCTAAATAAATAACATATTTGTATATTAAAGACACAGACCAATTTTGAAGATTTTTTTGACATACAATTTTTTTTGTGTAAAATTCGAGTTTTTTTCTTAACTTTTAATTTCTATATTATATTTCACAAAATGTCTAAATATGGAACTATCGACATAAAAACAACATGTAAGATATTAATCTTACTATGTTATTGTAATTAATAATGCAGCAATAAATTACAATAAAATAAAGACCAATTATTAGTTCTTAGTAAATAAAAAATACTCTTAAAATGTATTTTAAAATATTTTAAAACACGTTTTAAGAATATATTTTTTTCTTTTTAGACAGAATAGCTTCTTTTGCATGCATATATTAAAAAGTATTTTACTCTTTGTTTTATTAAGCTTTATAATTTACTTATTAATAAGATACAACTTGTAAATTGAAGCATGATTTGTTTGTTACAGGATACATGTACGAATGTCCAGAAGGATATCATTACTGGGATGTCTCGCGTAAGTGTGAGAAAATAAAGAAAATCCCCAGATGTCAACGAGGTGAATTCAACGATTCAAAGCCTTCTAGAGTGCCGTTAGAGACTAGAGAAATAGGCTACTAGAGGACAGACTTATATTTAACTTAGGTACCTGACTGCCTTCGAAGGCAGGCGACGTTCGGGCTGATCGACAGCTCTCCAGTAAGCAGGCAGTTTGCTTAGCACATCTGTTCCCAACTTTTATTTTCAACTCGCGTACCACTTGGCAGTACATTATCCTAAATTGTATCATTATGTAACAACTATTGTTCTACAATTCTACAATCCCAGTATAATAATATATAGTAATATTCTATTTACGTAGTAGGAATATAGAAGTAATGATCTATTTTATTTAGAATTTGGTGAGTCACATTACAATATGCTTTAAGTTAAACATTTACCTACTCAGTCACTTGTTTTACTAATAAATAGTTTTAACAAAACAAAACTCATAAGATAGAATGAAATTTAGATAAAAATTGCTATTTCAAAAAGAAACAATCCAGTTAATAAATATTTAAATCAAAATTTAAAAACAAAGTGAAAATCACGATTAAATATTACTTAAATATTATTCATTTAAAATAGAAGTGGACAACTGCGCTATCAAACCACCAACGGCTTCAGTATTAAGTAAATTTAAAGCTTACTCCAAATTTAGAGAAAATCTATTCCATGATTCCTTATAACCAATTATAAATATTTTACGACCATAAATTAATTATTTACTAGAAAATTAATTAATCGTCTATGATTAATTAATGTTTATAGGTATATATATATATATATATATATATATGTGTGTGTGTGTGTGTGTGTGTGTGTGTAAACTCTTGTAGCAGTCCTTCTGTAAGGAAGGCAGAGAAACTTAACAAGAAGCAAGATTCTGCAAATTATGCTTGTATTTTTAATAAAACATACATATATATATAAAATGATTAAAAAAACAACCAGTCAATATTTAGACCTTGTCGTCATCAAGAGAAGAAGAACAATTTAGCAACTCACCTGTTTGCAAGCCGAGCAGAACTTTTCTTTTTCTCCTGATGAAGAAAATGTCGAAATACTGAATTGAGTTTTGTAATCGTTTCGATAAGTTATAATGGTGATATTTTTTAGGTAATATGTATATATATATAATCTGTTTTTATGATTTAAACATTTAATTCTGCCATTACTGACAATTTTTCGTCTGCACCAATTGGTGCGTGTGTCTCAGGTTGGGAGCAGATGGCTTAGCATACTAGACAAGACTTTCTTTCATACATACGTTTCATTCAAGTCGAATATAAAACTTGTGATAATAAATTGTAAATACTAGTTGTTGTTATAGAATTATTAATTCAGGGACTAACAATTTTAGAAAACAAATTCTCTAACTCGTTTATCCCAGAGAAGATGAATTTGTTTCATCTAACTTTGTTGACACGTGCAAGGGTGGTCTCTATCCACCCAATTGAGCTGTTAATAAGCTCATTAACGCACTAATTAGGTAATTATTAGTTTTTATGTATAGAATAATTTTATGTGCCTTAAATCTTACATTCTGCAGTGTAAGTTAACTAAAGCAACCGCAATGCCAATCAGTCGTAACTTAATTTCATTTAATTTGTTCATAGTTATTTATTTTAATGACTGCCATTTTTGTTCACTTGAGTAATAAATAAATTATTGAATAAATAAGTCACTTTTGTCTTTACTATCCCCTGTACTTTCTTTGACTTATTTAAAACCAGATATAACTTTGTAGATCCTAACAACATTTTTGTTGTGCTAGTTAATCTGTAATTCAACAAGGAAAAGTTCATATATATCATATTTCCACAAGTAAAGTATAGGAATATCATTTCAAGTAAAAGGCATCATTTTGTGGCTTCAATGGATTTATATTTCATGTGATACCTGAATTCAAATATTCAATTCTTTACTTCATTGAAAGTAATCATATATAATAAAATTGGAGGATCCAACACTGCATCCTTGCAAACCTGCAACCTTGGAAAAATCCAAAGGTTTTTTCAAAAAGTGTATGGAGAATGCAAATAGTTTTAGAGATGTGTTTCAAATGGTGATGGAATTTTCGCCAAGTATGAATTTTCTTGTGCTGCAGGAAATGCCTGGGACATAGAAGCAGTAATTTGCTATTATGAGAAACTTGTTATACGACAAGATTGTGGTATGTCAACCACTCCTTCAACAGTATTACAGTCAGACTCTACCATCCCAGATAGTGGATCAACAATTATCACTTCTTGGTCAAAGAACACTTCTCCATCTTCTAGTCAAACCTCCAGTTCTTCATCCCAATGGACGAGTCCATCCAGCCAGGCAAGTAGCAGTACGTCCACCTCAGGAGGGAGCCAAAGTTCTTCATCGTCTAGCAGTAATCAACAAACATCAGCTTCTGGAGACAGCACACAAATATCATCTACTGGAAGTAGTCAGCAGACAACGTCTTCCGGAAGTAATCAACAATCAACTTCATCAGGAAGTAGCCAACAAACAACTTCTTCAGCAAGTAATCAACAATCAACTTCTTCAGGAAGTAGCCCACAAACATCTTCATCTAGTAGTAATCAACAATCAACTTCTTCAGGAAGTAGCCAACAAACAACTTCTTCAGGAAGTAATCAACAACCAACTTCTTCAGGAAGTAGCCAACACACAGCTTCTTCAGGAAACAGCCAACAAACAACTTCCTTAAGTGGTAATCAACCAAAAACCACTTCTAAAAGCAATCATCAAATGACTATTTCCGGAAGTAGCCAATACACAACATCATATGGAAATAATCAACAATCAACTTCTTCAGGAAGTACCCAACACACTCCTTCATCTGGAAAGAATCTACAATCAATTTCTTCAGGAAGTAGCCAACACACAGCTTCTTCAGGAAGCAGCCAACAAACAACTGCCTCAGGTAGTAATCAGCTAAACACCTCTTCTAGAAGCAATCACCAAATGACTATTTCTGGAAGTAGCCAACAAACAACTTCATCTGGAAGTAATCAACAATCAACTTCTTCAGGAAGTAGCCAACAAACAACTTCTTCAGGAAGTAATCAACAATCAACTTCTTCAGGTAGTAGCCAACACACAACTTCATCTGGAAAAAATCAACAATCAACTTCATCAGGAAGTAGCCAACACACAACTTCATCTGCAAATAATCAACATTCAACTTCTTCAGGAAGTAGCCCACAAACATCTTCGTCTGGTAGTAATCAACAATCAACTTCTTCAGGAAGTAGCCAACAAACAACTTCTTCAGGAAGTAATCAACAACCAACTTCTTCAGGAAGTAGCCAACACACAGCTTCTTCAGGAAACAGCCAACAAACAACTTCCTCAGGTGGTAATCAATTAAAAACCACTTCTAGAAGCAATCACCAAATGACTATTTCCGGAAGTAGCCAACACACTACTTCATCTGGAAATAATCAACAATCAACTTCTTCAGGAAGTACCCAACACGCAACTTCACATGGAAATAATCAACAATCAACTTCTTCAGGAAATAGCCAACTAACAACTTCATCTGAAAATAATGAACAATCTACTTCTTCAGGAAGTAGCCAACAAACAACTTCATTTGGAAGTAATCAACAATCTACTTCTTCAGGAAGTAGCCAACACACAGCTTCTTCAGGAAGCAGCCAACAAACAACTTCCTCAGGTAGTAATCAACTAAACACCTCTTCTAGAAGCAATCACCAAATGACTATTTCTGGAAGTAGCCAACACACAACTTCATCTGGAAATAATCAACAATCAACTTCTTCAGGAAGTAGCCAATCCACAGCTTTATCTGGAAATAATCAACAATCAACTTCTTCGGGAAGTGGACAACAAACAGTTTCTTCAGGAAGCAGCCAACAAACAAATTCATCTGGAAGTAATCAGCACACCACCTCTTCAGGTAGTAGCCAACAAACAACATCTTCTGGAATTAATCAGCAAATGACTATTTTTGGAAGTAGCCAACAAACAACTTTATCTGGAAGTAATCAACAATCTACTTCTTCAGGAAGTAGCCAACAAACATCTTCATCTGGTAGTAATCAACAACCAACTTTTTCAGGAAATAGCCAACACAGAGCTTCTTCAGGAAGCAGCCAACAAACAACTTCCTTAAGTGGTAATCAACCAAAAACCACTTCTAAAAGCAATCACCAAATGACTATTTCCGGAAGTAGCCAACAAACAACTTCATATGGAAATAATCAACAATCAACTTCTTCAGGAAGTACCCAACACGCAACTTCACCTGGAAATAATCAACAATCAACTTCTTCAGGAAATAGCCAACAAACAACTTCATCTGAAAATAATGAACAATCTACTTCTTCAGGAAGTAGCCAACAAACAACTTCATTTGGAAATAATCAACAATCAACTTCTTCAGGAAGTAGCCAATCCACAGCTTTATCTGGAAATAATCATCAATCACCTTCTTCGGGAAGTGGACAACAAACAGTTTCTTCAGGAAGCAGCCAACAAACAAATTCATCTGGAAGTAATCAGCACACCACCTCTTCAGGTAGTAGCCAACAAACAACATCTTCTGGAATTAATCAGCAAATGACTATTTTTGGAAGTAGCCAACAAACAACTTTATCTGGAAGTAATCAACAATCTACTTCTTCAGGAAGTAGCCAACAAACATCTTCATCTGGTAGTAATCAACAACCAACTTTTTCAGGAAATAGCCAACACAGAGCTTCTTCAGGAAGCAGCCAACAAACAACTTCCTTAAGTGGTAATCAACCAAAAACCACTTCTAAAAGCAATCACCAAATGACTATTTCCGGAAGTAGCCAACAAACAACTTCATATGGAAATAATCAACAATCAACTTCTTCAGGAAGTAGCCAACACACTCCTTCATCTGAAAATAATCAACAATCAACTTCTTCAGGAAGTAGCCAACACACAGCTTCTTCAGGAAACAGCCAACAAACAACTTCCTCAGGTAGTAATCAACTAAACACCTCTTCTAGAAGCAATCACCAAATGACTATTTCTGGAAGTAGCCAACAAACAACTTCATTTGGAAGTAATCAACAATCAACTTCTTCAGGAAGTAATCAATAATCAACTTATTCAGGAAGTAGCCAACACACAACTTCATCTGGAAAGAATCTACAATCAACTTCTTCAGGAAGTAGCCAACACACAGCTTCTTCAGGAAGCAGCCAACAAACAACTTCCTCAGGTAGTAATCAACTAAACACCTCTTCTAGAAGCAATCACCAAATGACTATTTCTGGAAGTAGCCAACAAACAACTTCATCTGGAAATAATGAACAATCAACTTCTTCAGGAAGTAGCCAACACACAGCTTTATCTGGAAATAATCAACAATCAACTTCTTCGGGAAGTAGACAACAAACAGCTTCTTCAGGAAGCAGCCAACAAGCAAATTCACCTGGAAGTAATCAGCACATCACCTCTTCAGGTAGTAGCCAACAAACAACATCTTCTGGAATTAATCAGCAAATGACTACGTTTGGAAGTAGCCAACAAACAACTTTAACTTGAAGTAATCAACAATCAACTGCTTCAGGAAGTAGCCAACAAACAGCTTCTTCAAGAAGTAGCCAGCAAACAACTTCATCTTTAAGTAATCAACAATCAACTTCTTGAAGAAGTAGCCAACAAAGAGCTTTTTCAAGAAGCAGCCAAGAAACAACTTCATCTGGAACTAATCAGCTCACTACCTCTTTTGAAAGCAATTACCAAATGACTAGTTCTGGAAGCAGCCAACAAATAAATTCATCTCGAAGTAATCCACAAACCACCTCTTCAGGAAGTAATCAACAAACAAAATCTTCTACAAGTAATCAGCGCACCACTTCTTCTGGAAGCAATCAACAAATAACTAGACCTGAAAGTAGTCATTTGGAAGTAGACAGCAATCAACCTCATCTCGAAGTAATCAACAGTCAACTTCTTCAAGGGGTAGACAGGAAACATCATCTTGAGGAAGCAGCCAACAAACAACTTCCAGGTAGTAATCAACATACAACTTCCTCTGGAAGTAACCAACAGTGTCGACCGAAAGCAAAGGTAAGTAAAAAAAACTCTGTTCTCTGTCCCTTGCTAAAACAAAAATCTTTAAAGTTTACCAAAATATTTTGTTAATTGTAAATAATTAACGTCTTTTAACAGGAGGAGACATTACTAATTCACTATTGTCGTTCTTTCTTATAACAAATAACGAAGCGTGTACAGTAGGATAATTATGAATATAAATAGTCTAAAATGAGTGTATTAAAAACACACAACAATTTTGAAGAATAGTATCAATTTTTTTTTATATATAAGAAATTTTTTCTTAACTTTTAATTTTTATTTTATAGATATTTTATATTCCACAAAATGCCGAATGTGGAAGTATCGACAATAAAACAATATCCTGTAAGATAGTAATCTTACTATTGTTTTAATATCTTAAAACAATAACATAGTAAGATTAATTACTATGTTATAACAATACAAAACAATAACTTAGTAAGATTAATTACCTTGTTATTGTTATTAATAATGTAGTTTTAATTACAATAAAATAAAAAACCAATTATTACTTCTCATTAAAAAAAAATACTCTCTCATGGCTTAGCATGCTAGACAAGACTTTCTTTCATACATACGTTTCATTCAAGTCGAATATAAAACTTGTGATAATAAATTGTAAATACTAGTTGTTGTTATAGAATTATTAATTCAGGGACTAACAATTTTAGACAAACAAATTCTCTAACTCGTTTATCCCAGAGAAGATGAATTTGTTTCATCTAACTTTGTTGACACGTGCAAGGGTGGTCTCTATCCACCCAATTGAGCTGTTAATAAGCTCATTAACGCACCAATTAGGTAATTATTAGTTTTTATGTATAGAATAATTTTATGTGCCTTAAATCTTACATTCTGCAGTGTAAGTTAACTAAAGCAACCGCAATGCCAATCAGTCGTAACGTAATTTCATTTAATTTGTTCATAGTTATTTATTTTAATGACTGCCATTTTTGTTCACTTGAGTAATAAATAAATTATTGAATAAATAAGTCACTTTTGTCTTTACTACCCCCTGTACTTTCTTTGACTTATTTAAAACCAGATATAACTTTGTAGATCCTAACAACATTTTTGTTGTGCTAGTTAATCTGTAATTCAACAAGGAAAAGTCCATATATATCATATTTCCACAAGTAAAGTATAGGAATATTTTCAAGTAAAAGACATCATTTACGATAACTAACGATAATTACGAAATTTTACGATAACTAACAAAAACCGCCTTTAGATTGTCCAGAACAAGTGTACTCGCCTTATAGTCAATGCTCCTTTTTATGCGAGATATGTCGATAGGATGGATCTAAGGATGGAATCAATAGAAACTTACATTAGGCATCTGACTGTCAATGAAGACAGCAAACTTCCCTTACACCCTAACCTGCTAGTAAGAACACCTCAAATTCCCTGAAACCAATCCTCGTCCGACTAATCAGATCAACAAATTCATAGACAGGACAGAAACTAACATACCGACCTACCCGACAGACCTGAACAATTAAGTAGTACAAACAGACAAGCAGGTGAAAGACTCTGGCTTGGAACTGCCTGACACCTACGTGCATCAATGCACGGAAAATCTCGTTGGTTGGTCGTTGCGAAATTTTACCTGATGATGACCAATGTACTTATGATTGAAAATTAGGATCAATTGATGTCACTTGGACAATTAATGTGGAAACTCCAACCGCAAAATCGGAAAATCGCCCACAAGATTGAGGCTACCAGCTAAAAAATCATGAGGGCAGAAGTTGCTGCTACTTTTAATATATATATATATATATATACACTAAAGTTAGTAAAATAAATATAAATGAACAAAGAATGTCCATACAACACAAGTGATTCAAGTCATTCTGAAGTAGCGGCAAAGTCACATTACACTCTACAACATTCCTATTACACAGAGTGAATCAATGAATTGCTTGCAATTTCTGCTACCTGATTTAATAGAAGTATACAATATATAGGAAATATATCAGAGATATGTATCAGAGAACTGGCACATAAAATTCCTTAAGCGATTACATACATTCGGATATTTTTAGGCCACTTAAAGTATGTTTAAAGTATTTATTCAAATATATAATCATATTATATTATTCTATTTAGATATCCTCTGTCAGTCCAATATATTATTCATTCAGCTATTCTACTCTACTGAATAAACTACAATACTTTCATAATAAATTGGAATTCTTAGCCAATGAATATAATAAATTGCACAGTCTTTTTTTCATTTTGATATATTTTCCACTATATTTTGAAAAGATTTCCTCAGTTTTCACGCACGATACATATCATATATGATGGTATGAATTGCGTATAAATAAGTATGATACCACTACATAAACATTAGGAAATAATGATCTAACAGGATTTTTAAGTTAAGAAATATAACGCATTTTAAATCACATTAATTCCTAAAGTATTATAAAAAAATATATAAGGCATGAATATAAAATTTGAAAAAATGGTTTATTGTTTAAAAAAATAAAAAATATAGGTGGTCGTTAAAGTACCTTGTTATTAGATACTATTAAATAGAGTAAAATTACAATTCACCCACCATTCTCAAAGATTTATAAATAAATACCTATGTTATAAATACGAGAGCGGTTTGATAAGTCCGTGACTTTTTAAATAAAACAAAATTTTTCGGCAAAGAAACATTTTATTTTTCTACATAGTCGTCACCTTTTAGCTCGTATGAACTGAGGGACCTGTATGGGATATAGTTTTTGTCTTTGTTAGCATACGGCCACAGCTTAGGTTAAATTCGCTTAAACAAAAAAAAAGGTTCATCAGGAGATGGTATAACTTTACCTCAAAAAATAATTTCTCTTCTTTAACTAGGCACGTTAAACGATTTATCAGTTTAAAATACTTATTATTATAATACAAAACAAAATACAAGACATATATTACTAATTATTTATTTTAAAAAATTATAAACAAAGTTAAAATGTTTCCATATCAGAACTGAAGGCAGACCTGATTTTCATTTCATGTACACTTTTGGCAATTTGAACATATTCATTGATTGCAGCTTCCAAATCATCACTCATCTGAAACATAAACTCGATTGTGAAGAAGAGCAAGCAACGTGTTCATAAATGGATTACAGAATACAAAACAATACATGCATATTCTTACTACCGAGGTTAGTATGATTTATATTAGAAATAGGAGAACCGCCATATATCCTAAGATGTTCTTGAAGTCGTTGGAGCGCTTTCGGACGTTGTCCATCTTCAATCGCAACTAAGGATGCTCCAAGAACATCTTACGAAGTATGACGGTTTCCCCTATTTCTAATATAAAACAACACAATATAATCAACCATCACAGAACCACTAATAAAGGAGAGGTTATAAAAGCTACTAACGCAGTATGACAAGAATCTGAAAAGTACTCGTAACAGGATTGTAATAATGGTTTTTGGCTGATATTTGCTGCCTATTAGTATTGTACACAATACCCTCTAAGCAATAGGACTTGAGAAGTGCCAAATCCAATGACTTTGTCACCCTTTTAGTATGAAGCGTCCCGGATCACTCTGCGTCTGTATTCACTAGTTAAGACTGCTGTCTTCACGTGTTTATCATTCCTGGTATGTCTTTAACGGGAGTGATTTTAACACAATAACTGTTTTGAAGATAATTCACTTTCTACGTCCAAGTTGTGTAATTCTTCATCATTTGTATTTATTATCTTGGCATAATTTCATATAAAAACAATAATATTATATCTGCAGCACTAAAAGTTGTAATTAGAAAAATACACCACTTTACATCCCATGCGGTCTTCAGAACTCTCCTAGTTTCGAATATCGTCAAGATATAACTGCATTATATTCTGTTATTGTGTTTATAGGAAAATAGACATAATGACGTCTTCGTTTATAATGACTATGAAGACAAGGAAAGAAAACAAATACAATATGAATTAATTAAAAAATAAATATGAATTAATGACTCATGAGCTGAGCAATCCTTTATAACGTGTACTTATGATAAGAATGAGAGAAGAAAGACCAAGTCGCCACCCATTATATACAATGTCGGCGTTGTATAACATCTTTTGTGTTTCTTTCTTCCATTTTAATCATTCACTAATGAATATAAAGATTAAGTTCTTTTTTGTATAAATAATATCATCTAGAACCAATTTATAGGACGGCAATATGAACTAAAGAGGAGGTTACAGATACCTTTATGTTATTGAAGGTTATAACAAACAGTAACATTCAGTTTTCCCTTGATGATGGACTAGGTCGGATACGGGCAGAGATGTGAAGAATACTTAGTAGGCAAGGCCGTGAGTTTTTCTAATAATATTAATAAAATCAACTAGTATTGTATTAACAATGGTATCCTTTTATAAGTAGCTTATTGTCATATTGGGAAAAGTATACCATTTTCTTAAAAAAAAAACGTTGCTGGTTAGAAAAGGTACTCCATCATAAAATAGCTGGTCAATTATCAAAAAAGGGAAGATTCTTTTGAAACTAATAAATGGTCAATAGATATTTTAGTAGTAAGTACATACATGTTTAAAGTAGATGTATCACAATATCATTGTTAGAGTATCAACAAGCCACCCCAATCAAATATACAACTTCCTTTGAGAAATCCTGTAAATTTTGCTCCATGAATTTTAAATTCAATTTTCATTTTCTTTTTATATCCTTTTTTAGCCTGTTAGATTCCTATATTTTTATCATTCAAAGATGATGTGGGACAAAGATGATCATTCAAAAATGTTCCATCCACAATGTGGACATTTTCATTAACACAAAAAAAAACTCACCTAGGAGTCGTATATACGAGTATTTTTGTTGTTTTTTTTTTGAAAATATGTGTTTCTAGAAAAAAACTATAACATTTAGGAGCATTTCAGCACAATGTAAATATCATTTTTTCTTCTTTTTTTTAATCTCAATGAAAGAAATATATTTCATAAACTCAGTTAATAATGTAGAAGAACTCGTATAGAATTTATAAATGATAAAAGTGACTTTCAAAACGAATGCGGAGCTCTATTACACAGGTAAAAGTTCAACGTTTGCTTGATGCCATACACAGATGTGGCGATGACCTTCAAGTATATTGGGCTCATCTGGTTAAGTCCTCTTTCATACACATAAACAAAAATTCATACTCATGAAAGATTTCATGTTTTACTAAATCAATCATTATTTTTTAATAACAAAATACCTTATTGAATATTGTTTTCACTCCATAAAAAAGAAGGAAAGAAGTTTGGTTGTATATGTGAGAGAAGAGGAAACCCAGGATCTATATTGAAGACAAAAAAGTGCAAAAATTTAGAGAACTTCGCTTTAGTTTCAAGAGTAAATTTATCAATAAATTAAGTTAAATTAAATTTTTCAATAAATTGAAAATTACATTTCCTAATTCTTTGTAATTTTAATTAGTTCTTTGTGGTATCTGTCAGATGAAGCAAAACATATACACAGAAAGCTTTAATACATTAATTATTAATAATTTTAAGCTACTTAATAATTAACCTATTATTAAATCAAGGTATTAATATTTATTAATGATTACTAATAGTCGCTTATCTAATCAACAGTCCATTCGTTAGTGACTGACAATCCAATAAGCGGAGTAATCTTCACGTCAGACTCTGTCACTCTGGAATTTCAACATTTGTCGTCACTAAAATTAAATTTTGAGGTAGTTCGCCAATTCCTGGGGAGTTTTATACCCTTTAAAAGGAAGATGGTCCTTTGAAAATAATTTCTCATTTTCAATCACGGCAATAACTACACTGTAAGGCTTCCATTCGAATTATGGGTGAGTACACAAGATCACCAGCTGAATTATAATCATTTGACATGGACAATACTTGGTCTAAATAAACCAACTGAGTCACGTCTAAGAAATCGATTACTGGCGTGGAGAACTTCATTTCCTATCCTTTTCTTCACATATTAAATTTCATCTACAAGCATTAGATGACTACCTACATAATCCTGAGGCCTTATATAAAGCATTATATGGAGAATTGATGTGACCTTCCTGGCTCGTAGCTGGGTTAACAGGCGGTGGATAGCGTGTAGTGGAAGCCAAAGAGGAGACTGAGAGGGATGCAGGTAGGAGTAGAGGCCGTGGGAGGAATGGTGAGAGGGCGAAGTGGCAGCAACCAGTAACTGCACTGCCAGGTCACTCCCACTCGACAGGGCCCCCCACTTAAGGTAGAGTCGCAGCAACTCACCGCAGTTACGTTTCTGAAAACAACCATGCCAAGGTTAGATATTTCAATTACATCTAAGTGACAAGAATAAGATTACTGAAACATAATTTAGCTTCAAATGAGCTAATTTAATTATTAAGTATGAAGATAGCTACAATTGTTAGGAGTCGACATCCTAATGTCCTCTGCAACGTTAGCGCTATGCCCCTGAACAACGAAGCGGTTCCTCGAGTAATACAGAGGGATAGAAAATGGCCCACTAAGCCCATTGCTCGCGCAGTTATATTAAACAAAGTTCCTGGACCTATATACAACTCTGTACAACAAAAAACAGTATCTTCCCCTGTGATCGCTAAAACTAAAACATCACTACTTTTACTACTAGTATCATTTCAATAACACTGGCACTAGTGTTCTAGTACTACATTGAGTCCTTGATATAGGGTATTCAACTATCATATAGACTGTCGAAAATAGATGCTTACAGTAGTCTTAAAACTTTAGTAGACCAACTATAGAATGAAATGAACCAAGAAGTATACAAAGACATATAATTATATACCTTTTTACCAGGGAAGGACTGGTAGAAGGTAGGAGGAGACTAAGGACTGAGAAAAGTATTTAGGACTTCCCATACAGATTTAAAACTTAGAAAACTCATACTGACAAGAAAGAGATGTGGCCTTTAATTTTACATGAGCAGTTGAAGATATGTTAGACAATTTGAGATATTTCTGTTAAATCCTTTGTGAACTAAGGAAATATATTTGTTCAATAATTTCTAATGAACTCTCAATTCAATTAAAACAACTCAAGTGCTGTCAAATTTATATTAAACCTACCAGTATTAACTGATATAACACAAAAAGGCTAGTTTTGTTATATATGTGTTAGTACCATTGTTTTAGGATTAATAAATTTAGGATCCGGAGTCCTACATATTACCTACCTCACTCAACTTCATTAGAACAGAGATCATTAAAGAGTACCAGTTCCAGAGACTGTGCGATGCCCGTTATTTGGGCAGAAAGTCCAGACCAGGCGTGGGGAACCTGTGGTCTTAAGGCCACATGTGACCTTCTGAATCATGAAGTGCGGCCTTGTGTGGCTTGTTGATAAAAATATTTCAAAATATAAAGAATGAAAATTCTGGTAATAAAGACAAAAAATTCTGGCGTTTAGGAAGAAAAATAATATTAATCATTACTTGAAAACTCCAAGCGTTTAGAAAATCGTTTTCCTGAGCTAACAAAGTAATAAGCAAGATCAATGAGAACACTGCTTAATCTTTTGAAAAACGCGAAACAGTTTTAGATGCATTGATCGAGTAATATAATGACAGATTCAAGGATTTTACAATATAACTGTTATATAAGAATTCGTTTATCCATTCGTTGTGGCCTTTTGGGGAAGTGGACAGTACTACGAGTAAAATGGCCTTTACTCCAAGAAAGTTTCCCCACTCCTGGTCTAGACCATTTGTTATTTGGCACCCATATTTGTTATGAGTGAGCCGTGTGACCTGTTTAAATTCTAAGTTTTGCATTACATAAGTTTTTAGAGCAGGGATCTTTAACGAGTACTTGCTACTGTACTGGCTCATACCGACGGCTTTATGTCTTATTCTACGAACGGCGACTTGGGCAAAATTGTTTATCTTAAATCCGAAAAATCTAGGTTCACATCTAAGATTCAAGCCTCAAATTTTCAGTATTAACTGCTATCATTCTACTACTAAACCACCCATGACCTTGGTAAATAACACTCATAGAATTCTTAAGCGAAAAAAGTATGTTATTTTACAGAATTCTTTTTCGTATGAGTTAGCACTGCGAAATAATAAACAACAGGCGACCTTGTAGGAGTTGAGGAGCCAGAGCGGAAGGTGGCACTGGGTGCGCAGCAGCTGATTGGCCACCGCCCTGTGCAGTCTGGTCTCGCTGGCCCTTTCGAACTTGTAAACCGCCTGCTCCACCAGCCTCCAGCCAGCCTTCACTCGGTTCTCCTTCGAAATCGTGTGCTCTGCAAGACATCGCTTCGTTATATAATCACCTTCATTCTATTACTAACAACTTTTTAAACAGATTATAGAATCCACTAAAAGTGTTGAATATATTTTCAACACACACATTCTTAAGATACCGTAACTAATCTTATTCTAACAAAAGATAAGTATTGTTAGTCCCATAAATTTCAAAAATAAGTTAAATAATAAACATCTGAAAACGTCTGACCACAGAAAAATTTGTTGCACCAATCGAAGTTGAATTCACTTCACTGTTCCATCAGAATTCATACTTTACGAATCTATTGAGGAAATAATTCCCAAACACGAATCGGATTATTCCAATACGAAATACAGGCAGGGATGTCTTTATTATAATATGCATCAACTCGTTTAAGTGTATGATGTGAGATGTATTGGTGTATGCAAGCAGTATGCATATTGTAGTAATAATAAGGAATGGTCACCACTCATGTTTTATATTTGAACGCTGTAATGTATACCTTGAATACTTTTATATAACAATCTCGACGCATTTGTGATTGAATCCGTTGCTAATGCTCTGAAAGTAAACTGTTAACATTTCTATAATATTAGCTTTTCAGTGTATTAGACGTGCTAGTGGTTGTTGACCTGTGTGGTCGTCATTGTTGGCCGCAAGCCACTTGAAATCTGCCTGAGGCTCTGATAACTTGATGACTTCCGCCACATAGGCCTCCATAGCCACACCCATGTCCAACTTGAACCTCACTCCTAGCTTGATGGCTTGAGTGAACAACTTGCTGGAGATGCACTTGCTGACCATCTCCTCAACTGAGTCATCTGCAAAGGCATACACCAATAAAACCAACATAGAAGAGACATGACATACTTCTAGACCACTGATACTCAATCACTTTACCACGGCACTTTAGTGTGCTGTGTGATTCTTAAAGTGTGCCGCCAAACTTTACGGATGCATACAGTAAAAAGCGGAGGAAACAAGAAGGTAATTTAGAAAACTTTGAATCAGTTCCAAAAGAGTGTTATAAAATAATTCATGAAACAGTTGTTGATCATTTGACAATACTAGAGCAAAGTATTGTTCAATATTTTCCAAATTTAGATTTCCAAATTTATACACCCAAATTTAAATGAAGTTGTCAAAAACACCAAACTCAAATTTCACATTAAATTATAGTTTGTAATTTATTTTAAATGTACATTTTATTTACTTTGTAGTACTATTTTACTTTATATTCCATTGAAAATTATTATCGTCTGCTATTTTTACAAAATATATGGTATTATAGGTAAAACAGTTAATTAACTATTTTTTTTATTCATCTAAATTGTTAGTGTGCCACCAATTTTTTAAATTATTAAAAGTGTCCCGTGAAGAAAAAAAAAGGTGAGAATCACAGTTCTATACAATTAGAACTAAACAATCCAAAAGAGCAGAACACTCTATTAATCATCGCTTCCCATCTAAGGCCTACATGCTCTAAATTAGTGACCATAAACACAATATAATATCATTAGGGAGGTCCTAAGTCAGATTTTCATATTCCACAGAGAAATTCGATTCTGAGAGTATGTTACCCACACTTATGTTACTCAGAACACTGACACCCAAAAGCCCCTCTGTTACGTAATTTAATGTGCATCTCGTCGATGCAGCTGGTCAACAGTTCCATCGTAAGGAGTCCTTCCGTTCAAAGACGAATGTAGCCAGAGGTCAAACTCGACTAAGCTACTAAGAAATTAGAACGGCCCTTCGGTTAAAATGCAGCATGGGGGCTCCTTGATAACTGCTAATTCCCAACTGTTGATAATTTCTGTACCACAATATATCGATTATTCGATGACATCTTGAAGTTAATATGTTGATTTCATTACAATATTACTTACATATTATAAAATATGTTCATTTTAATTTTAATACTTTACATTTATTTTATACTTTTGCACCTCAAAGTGTAAATAAGTAAACTCTTATACTTCTTTATACTTTTAAAAAAAAAGTAGTATTAATCTGGCATTAAATTGAATAACTTTATCAGAAAACTTACCATTTATTCGATTAAAGTGTTTTGATTTTTAAGTCAAAACTAAGATCAATATTTAAATGATTAAAATAAATTAAAGGTTCAACAAAGAGATATTGTCAATTTCATTTAAAATAATTCTAATATTCATACCCATACAAAGAATAATTTTCAGTAAAAATAATTATTTTAATATTCTAAATCAAGAAACGAAAGTTATGAAAAGTCTGACATTAACTTCAACGTTTAACTTTATTACCTCCAGTTATATAAGATTCTGTTCATCACAATTTAGCTATATTAATGACTGATTCAATCTTTAGTGTTGGTTTGATTAATGAGCAAGTTAAATTAATTTCTATTCGTGGAATATTGAAGATAAGTCCCATAAGGAATAGTGTCACGGAAGGCAAAATGAAAATATCTGAATGTTAATTCACTCCTGGCTTATTGCACTATTCTTCTTCAAAAACTTCATTCGAGACAACTTTTGTAATGAATATTGACAAAACTTAATCAAATCTAATTTAAATGAAAAAATATTTTAGTTTAATATATGTTTGTTTTCAAACAAACGAGTGATGTTAACTGAAAATTGTTTCATTCCTGATGAGACGGAAATTAATTCAATAGTAATTCACTTAAATATGTCATGGCAGACATTTCGAACTATCCAGACATCGATTCACAATGCTACAGCAATATGGACACTACTTGGACCAGTGATAACAGGTCGTGATAACTGCATTTTAACCGGTCCTTCTATGGGATATGTGGGGTGAGGGCACCTGAATGCACATTAAATAGCTATCGGTACCACGGAATAGATGACTTGTACTTCAGAAAACAATAATAAAATTAAATAAAAGTCAACATAAAAAAAAAACAAGGGGATTTTTAAAACACATTTGCAAACAATTTACTTCACTAAAACCAAAATACTAAACTTTAACCACTAAAACTATAGAAACTAGTTTTCTACCTCTACCTCGTAGACCATCTACAGATTAAATAAAATAATTTAGGGGAAACAATAAAAAATGAGAAAATACAAATAAAATAAACAAAAAATAAAAATAAAATAATATAATAAGATAAAAAAAATATAATATAATAAGATAAAAAAAACTGTGATAAAACACTTTTAAGGTTTGAAGTAGACAGACCAACAGAAAACGAAATTAATAAACAGCGGATAACTTTAGTTTATTAGTTAAAATATAAAGAAATTTAAACATTGTCTGAAAATATTATACTTGCAAATTAATTGTGTTCATATTTTCCTTAAGTGTGAGAGTTAAAAATATAGAGGGGAACCAGGGTAGCCCAGTGGCTTGAGTTCTCTCCTCTGGACTGGTATATGCAGGGTTCATTATTCATTCTGGCTCTCAATTTAATCATGAGGGAGGTGGAAATGTATGTCATCCCTTGGAGAGAAGGCTAAGATTGTTTTGACTGTATGTGTACCTCGACCTTGGCCACAGCACCAAAATTAAAACACACTGATGTATTTTAACGTGCAGCCCTTTAGCCACTTCCAACTCTAAAGGAGTTCAAAGTACCAGGGGCGGGTCTGCACGATACTAACTTACATCTCGCATCAAGGCTTACTCACCCGTCAGTACCAGATCAGTACTTAACAATAAAGGTCAGAGTGATACTTGATACTTAAAACTATATACAAGGGCACTTCATATTCCCACTTATTACAGAAGGCTCCTACTTCATCTTAAAACAACAACCACAACTAGAACTGCCTCAAGTAGTACTGAGTGGAAGGTACCAGTCAGGTACTCGTTAAAGAACCCTGCTCTAAAGACATTGACTTACTCAAAATTTAGAACTTCCAATGTAGAATGTTCCTTTTGTGATATCACAAAAGATCAATCTTGGGGTGTATTCTCTCTTGGGACAGTCACTGTAGTCTTACTTAACCTACTACTACTAGAGAAAGGCTAATAGAGAGTAGCTGTGATATTTACCTGGCGAACATCCCAAGTAGAATCTGTACTTGGACAGCTCCAGCTTCAGTTCCATTTCCTTCAAGTCAATTACTTCAAGCAGGTCCTATGAAATAAACAAATCGTTTCAATAAAAGCGCTTCAACAGAATTAAGAAGCAACCAAAAAGGCCTACCAGACGCTTTACACACTTTCGCCAGCAGGTAAAATATTCTGTTTGATGCAAAGTCAGCAGCAGAAGGTGCTATTCGGTTTATTCAAGATGTGGCTAAAGTTAGAAATATGAATCGCTACTTTAAATAAATACAACTCAGAATTTGTTATACATTTCAGTATCATAGTCTTTTCTTTTTACAATCATAAGATGCTAAAGAGTGTTTAAAATAAATTAATAGAATATACCTCTTCAGAAGTTCTTGGTTTGAC
This sequence comes from Hermatobates lingyangjiaoensis, assembly GCA_026182355.1. NCBI lineage: Eukaryota > Metazoa > Arthropoda > Insecta > Hemiptera > Hermatobatidae > Hermatobates > Hermatobates lingyangjiaoensis. The sequence goes on along the minus strand of JAPFBL010000018.1, from coordinate 3,018,554 downwards.
TATGAATGCCTCCTTAGGACTCAGTAGAGAGAGAGAATTGACACAAATACTAAGTGACTTCCACTGGTCCTCACTCGTTTCCGCTCTCAAGGCTTGTTCGTACATGATAGATGAGGCTGAAACAAACCAATTTCCATCAATAACTTAACGCACAACAGATATTAACAATAAAAGTTATTTCATTAAAATAGTTCCAGATACTATTATGTAGTTAAAAAAAGACAACTTCTACAAATAAATAATATTTTGGGGTATAATAACTAAACAAATTTTACTTTAATTTTACGGCAGTTGTTCAGGTCTGTTTTCATATATCCACTGCTATGGCCAGATACCAAAATGAGTACACTAAATTATTTGTTAATGTGGTATGTTCATATTTAACTCCAAGTATAAATATCAAAATTAAAGTAGGATACAAAATAAAAAAAAATATTTTGACTTTTTATATTAACAAAAAAAATTAAATACTGCAGTAAATAGAAACAAATCTCAAGTGCAAATAGCCTATCACCTCTGGACTAAATCTACCCTTTAGTCAGTCAACAGAGCAAATAGATTTTTGACATTTTGAATTGAAATAAAAAAACTATATAATTATTTATTGGATACTCCCACCCTTGGTTTGTCAGTCATTGGATGATAAGCTGATAGCAGAAATGTAAAGTTTTATGAAACATATAAGAAAAACTTGTTGGGGAGGCCTTCAATGTATAATCGTCTAAGTAACACGAAGTCTGCACTTGTTTAAGATCCCTACACATTAAACATTTATGATGTCTATGTGCAATCAACTCGGTAATGTCTCTCCCCCAGCAATTAAAATCAATGCTACATAAATAAATCCCCAAAGAAAAACACTAAAGGTGAAAGACTTTGGAAACAAAAAAAGCTTCTTCAATACGATAAACCCACTCTCTTACACAAACATCTTATTTAGAATGGAATTCTAAATGTTATTGGTAAATGTTAATTCAACCTAATTTTGAAAGCAAATTGAGATCAGTGATGACTAAGAATTTTATTCGTGCAAGCAAGTAAGGTAAGGCTCCAAAAATTATTATACGAGTAAAGTAGTAAAAAAATCACAGATCATAGATTAAGACTAGATTGACTTAAGGAATTGGTACCAACAATAGTGACTCTAGTTGAAATTGTATTACTATATCTAAACTAGCATACGTAAAATAAAAACGTCTGTAATTATATAAACAAATTATCTAAATTTGTTAATTTTTTTCAAACGCTCATCCATTTAGAAATTTCATCACAATTTTGTTGTATTACAACGGAGTTATTCATAATTAGGCACCTCCTTTAACCATGGGTGGGCGACATTTCGGAGGGGCATCAACAACAGGTAGAGTCATCCACCGGGAACCGATGTAACCTACATGGCTATGACTGTTGGCACTTGATAAAAATGTGCAATACTCTTAAAGCAAATTTACTATAAGTAAACACACTATAAAGATCATGTTGGATTAATTCGAAGACCCACATTCAAAAGATTTCACAACTAGTGACATTCTACGAGAAGAAAGTATGGTTCAATTCATATTTGGCATCTACTTTAGTTATGGTTTACACACATTACCGGGTTGATTTTATATCGGGAATTCTAAATTTAACACACTAAAGTTTATTAGGATAGCGATCTTTAGCAATTAGGTAACTTGAACCAAAACAGCTGTGCATCCCATCCAAGAGACGAGTATAGGATTTCCCATTTAACATATGAAAAATCTAGAGTCATTGAAAAGATTCCAATCAGTATTACACGCAAACCTACTAACTGTTAGACTATATATGCCCCACTATAATCAAAATCATGGATATTCAATCAATCATGTATCTAATTCAGTTAATTCATATCTCTATTCCAATCATGAACTCGTCAAAATTTGTTTTAATCACTCAAACTTAAACACATGATTAAATTTTAACAACATAATGGTGCTTCTTTGGCCGGTGAGTATTTCTAAATATCAAAATCTGCCAAAAACTAGAAACAATATCATATTTTTCTGTAATTACTATACTTTGCTAATAGCAAAGCAAAAATTTATTCATTATCAACCAAAATAAACTTCTAAGATTAATTTAAATGTCAATATCTTCGGCTCACGGAACTGGTGTTGGTACCTAATCATATCAAACAAAGACATAAATAATAGGCAAAATAGTTACGAATCCTTGTATTAAAATAGAAATAAAAACTAGACAGATAACCTTTTTTGTAGTTGTGCAGCTTAGTATGAAGCGAATAAAGAAGCGTGTAGTAAGGTTGAGCTTTTATTATGTCCAGCGACCTCGCCCTCACCGTCAGAATGCGTTCTATCTCATCCTCGATGCCGTAGAAAGAAAATGAATTTATAATTTCAAATCTAAAAAGAGAAAAAATATTGTTATCATAATGGGAGTTTTAAAAACAGTTTCTTACTAAATATGACATTCTTAAGGACGATTAACGGCTAAAAAAATGACATAAGAGGTTAATAGTACTACTTTGGCATGTGTTCTACAATATGAAGACTTCCATGGCACAGGTTATAAAAGAATAGAAAAAAAAAAACATCACAATATGATTGTACATGCTGACCTTTACATAGGAATTAAGTGGATTCAAAGAAAGATCTAGCAGGGATTAGCTAAAAGACCATCCCATGACATCTACAGTATATAACAGAGATGATCAAGAATTAGACCTCAAGGTTCCCGGAAGTCTATAACAATATTATGTTCATTAACCACTTAGGTACCAGCAATATGCATGTATTACATCGTAGGAGCCCATATATTACCGGGACGCTGATTAACCTTCCTCACCGCGACAGTGTTAACAAATTATTTTTTGAAATTTCAAAAGTAAAGGGAGATTAATTAAATAAAAATAACGAGAAACCTCGGGTTGTGAGTCATGGAAAACAGTTTCGGATAAAAAAAAATAAGAGAGTTAGGAGTAATAAATAAATAAATGTTCAATAGTTCAATAAATAAATATATAAATTTATTTTATATATTTAGGTAATAAATAAATAAATAATAGTTCAATATTAATTCACGCAGTTCAAAAAAATAAGTAAAACTATTACAGGATAATTGAAAACGGGTTACACTAGATGTTATTTGTTTTAAAAACAGATTATAAGCAAAAAATCGACAAACAATTTATAAGTGAAATATGTAAAACATAGGCCATTGTTTGTAAAACAAGCAGAAAAGTCAGTAGGTTTTGGAAGATTAAAAACTATTAAACGGTAATGAATGTTGCGGAAGGTTATATGGCGCCCAGGTTAACACTCATAATTCCCATTCATTTAATGAACTCATCCAGTGTGACGATGATGAACAAGTAAACCATATGCTGCAAAGAAGTAAGTTCTGAGACTTTTGCTATTTACATGAACTTGAAAAAGGTAGACATCTGCTTGGTATCTTATGTAATGTGAACTTCTGACAACCTGAATTGTGAATGTTATACTTTTAACACAGTTTGGCTATAAAAAAACTCGATTTAACAATATTCTGACAAGAAGTAATGTTTAAGCAGAATGGAATATTATTGATTGAAGTTAAGAACTTAGACTGAATTAAAAGTACCTGGAGCAGGAGATTAGATCAAGGATGAGCCTATGAAGAAAGTCAGATCGCTTGTCGGTGTCAGAGATGGCGTTCACTATTGAAAAAGCTACATCGTAGTGGCCGAGTCTTAGTTCCTGGACAAATCTGACAGAATGCAGTGTCTCCTAAAACAGAAAAACAAACATGAGAGACTACAGGTCTTTGGAGTTCATCAGGAGATTTGAATAGGTACAGTACCAAGTCTGATTGGGAGAAGGTTTGATTTGATCTAAGCAGAGAGATAACCAATGAAATGATATAATCCGGGTAGGAGAAGCGCTCGTAGAGAGCAATAGCTTTCAGGTAGAACGACATATCATGAGTGTTTTCACAAACCAAATTAAAAGGTTTTCGAGGCTCTCCTGTGGCCAGGTACGACTCAATCAGTATCAACTTCCCTGAAAAAAATACAACAAAAGCAATTTAATTACGACTACTCTTATTTCTCAAGTATTATATACAAGAATTATATACAAACACAACCATATATAACCCCTCTTTCGTGGGGTGTCTTAGAAAGTAAAAAGTAGGTAACATAAAATAACTTTTCCGATTATTTTTTTTTTTAGGATACAGTAACTTAGTTCAAAATTTCTGAAATTGTTTAAATCAACTTCAAGCCAATTAGGCCCTCTCCCCCAGGTAGCTGCAACGACGCCCCAGCTCTTCAACCCTCACCGATTAGAAAAACAACTTTAATCCCCCCAACCCAAGCTCCACATTCCACCTTTCTTATATAAAGCTGTAAACTTCAAAATGCATTCATATCTTGCTAATGTTCAGGGACAGCAGAAACATGTGTTCATTTAGCATGTCGATTGGTAACTTACTATATTCTGTGGATACAGTAACAAGATCGTTATTCAGGAAACTCGAAAAACTTATGAAAAAGTAAGTAGACGGAGACCGTCTCCGTCTCTGGACCAGTGCGCTTGGTTTCCCTCTCTTATCTCTCCTGAAGACGGTTCAAACCGAAAATTAGAGACTGTAACTGTGTTATTTTGATTTCTCTATGTTTCTTTTTCTATATTGAACTATATTTGTCCGTTTTGGGTCGTATTTCCAACGAAAAAGTATATATATATATATTCACTTGATAAACGGAAAGATGATCCAAACTGGACACAATAACAGTTCAAAACTGAAGACAGGTAGCACACAAAGTAAAGAAACACACTTACAAACTCAAATTTTCGGGCAATCCTTCTTCAGGAGAAAAGAGAAAGGGAGACGGATTGCACGAAAAATTAAGTTTGTAAGTGTGTTTCTTTACTTTGTGTGCTACCTATCTTCAATTTTGAACTGTTATATATATATATATATATATATATAATATATATATATAAAGATTTCACAGTAACATCTGAAATAAAAAGTTCACAGTTTATTATGAAGGTAGATAAAAGATATATAAGTGACGATAAAGAAGATAAACTCAACTTACAAGAAGAATAATCGACTAGATTGGCGTAGCACTGTATAAGGTCATACCGCTTCAAGGACAATAGGTGGTTGGCTAAAGTTATGCTGTTACTTAAAGGAGATCTGATACATTGTTAAGGAATCCTTCATGATTAGTGCTAGCATACTGTTAGCCATTAAACTGTGAAAACGTAAAACACAAATAAGAGAATACTTTTATTAGGCAATCAACTGCTAACACCACCTAATAATTTCAATTGTATCTCAAAATCCCTTCAAATTTGGCCAACCCTGTTATAAAGGGTATATAATTATGTTATAAAGGATACAGTATGTTAAACATATTGATTATTGTGTCTTGCAAAGTGGGCAGGCCGATGTGGGGGTGGGCCACCAGGAAGGAGTGAAGCACAGAGGCGTGGGTGGAGACGGGGGTTTGGCAGGCCCAGACGAGCGGATGATACTGCTGACACAATTCGACTGCCAGGTCGCAGTACTTGGCCAGGCTTGGCCCACTCGTCTTGTACAGTAGAAGACACAAGCACTCACTCACCCGCAGTCTGAAACACAAAACCATCATTCCTCTACAAGTAATACTCAAATCATAGCTTCGGTAAACATTCCAGGTGTGGATCCCAAGTATCACTAACACAAAAGAAATTGTAACCACTTAAGGAGAGTTTATTCATAGATTTACAAATTCCATATAAGTTATGATCTACAGAATTGTAATAAAGCTGAATAATTGTTTTCCGATATTGATTTCTATTCATACTATTGGCATAATAAATTAAATATATTTTCTGTCCAACAATATATATATATATGATCAAACCACAATAAGAAATGGGAAAACAAGACTAAGATCTTTCAACCGTAACAAGCAGTCCTCGTCAGAGTCAAAAACCCAACCCTTGTTTTCCCATTTCTTATTGTGGTTTGATCATTGATTGTTATTTCACGTGTTTATGTGAAATCTTTATATATATATATATACACTTTTTTTCGTTGGAAATACGATCCAAAACGGACAAATATAGTTCAATGAAAACAAAGAAACATAGAGAAATCAGAAGAACACACTTACAGTCTCTAATTTTCGGTTTGAACCGTCTTCAGGAGAGATAAGAGAGACTCTAACCGTCTCTGATCCAGTGCGCTTGGTTTCCCTCTCTTATCTCTCCTGAAGACGGTTCAAATCGAAAATTAGAGACTGTAAGTGTGTTCTTCTGATTTCTCTATGTTTCTTTGTTTATATTGAACTATAAATATATATATATATATATATATATATTATATACAATTAAAAGAAACGGTCCAGCGGACTTTTTTACAATAAAATAAAAAACGAAGGAAACACACAGAAAGACACAGAAATAACTCACATCGATATTTCGACAATCGTCGTCATCAGGAGGTGCGAAGAGCGAAGAGTCCCGCAGGAAGACAGGGCGGTACTGAACTCGGAAACCGCAGCCAGTACCCCACCACTTACCACCAAGCGGGGGAAGGGAGGGAAGGAAATGAAGAGCCAAATTAAGACGTAAAAGGAACGAGTAAAAATTATAACTATAAAAAATTAATAAAAAAGTAGATAAATCAAATTAATAAAATAAAATAATATAAAAGGTAAGGAATGTTAAAAGGAAATAAAGATTCTAAGAAAACAGAAATGGACAGGAAGTACGAGAATTCAAGGAAACTATAAGAAAGGAATTAGACACAGGAAGCTACTCGGTGGAAGCAGAAAGTAACTGACAAAAAAGAACGGCACTACGCGTGCTAATCACAATTAAAAGAAACGGTCCAGCGGACTTTTTTACAATAAAATAAAAAACGAAGGAAACACACAGAAAGACACAGACATAACTCACATCGATATTTCGACAATCGTCGTCATCAGGAGGTGCGAAGAGCGAAGAGTCCCGCAGGAAGACAGGGCGGTACTGAACTCGGAAACCGCAGCCAGTACCCCACCACTTACCACCAAGCGGGGGAAGGGAGGGAAGGAAATGAAGAGCCAAATTAAGACGTAAAAGGAACGAGTAAAAATTATAACTATAAAAAATTATAAAAAAGTAGATAAATCAAATTAATAAAATAAAATAATATAAAAGGTAAGGAATGTTAAAAGGAAATAAAGATTCTAAGAAAACAGAAATGGACAGGAAGTACGAGAATTCAAGGAAACTATAAGAAAGGAATTAGACACAGGAAGCTACTCGGTGGAAGCAGAAAGTAACTGACAAAAAAGAACGGCACTACGCGTGCTAATCACAATTAAAAGAAACGGTCCAGCGGACTTTTTTACAATAAAATAAAAAACGAAGGAAACACACAGAAAGACACAGACATAACTCACATCGATATTTCGACAATCGTCGTCATCAGGAGGTGCGAAGAGCGAAGAGTCCCGCAGGAAGACAGGGCGGTACTGAACTCGGAAACCGCAGCCAGTACCCCACCACTTACCACCAAGCGGGGGAAGGGAGGGAAGGAAATGAAGAGCCAAATTCAGTACCGCCCTGTCTTCCTGCGGGACTCTTCGCTCTTCGCACCTCCTGATGACGACGATTGTCGAAATATCGATGTGAGTTATGTCTGTGTCTTTCTGTGTGTTTCCTTCGTTTTTTATTTTATTGTAAAAAAGTCCGCTGGACCGTTTCTTTTAATTGTGATTAGCACGCGTAGTGCCGTTCTTTTTTGTCAGTTACTTTCTGCTTCCACCGAGTAGCTTCCTGTGTCTAATTCCTTTCTTATAGTTTCCTTGAATTCTCGTACTTCCTGTCCATTTCTGTTTTCTTAGAATCTTTATTTCCTTTTAACATTCCTTACCTTTTATATTATTTTATTTTATTAATTTGATTTATCTACTTTTTTATAATTTTTTATAGTTATAATTTTTACTCGTTCCTTTTACGTCTTAATTTGGCTCTTCATTTCCTTCCCTCCCTTCCCCCGCTTGGTGGTAAGTGGTGGGGTACTGGCTGCGGTTTCCGAGTTCAGTACCGCCCTGTCTTCCTGCGGGACTCTTCGCTCTTCGCACCTCCTGATGACGACGACTGTCGAAATATCGATGTGAGTTATGTCTGTGTCTTTCTGTGTGTTTCCTTCGTTTTTTATTTTATTGTATATATATATATATATATATATATATATATATATATATATCTTTCCAAATTACGAAATTTTTTCGTTAATTCAGAGCTCAAATTAAAAATTAAATCACCATAATTTTTTTTTAATTCATTATTGAACATGTTTCGGTGTTACATCCACCTCCACCATCTTCAGCAAACACAATTAAAATTACACTTAACAAATTAATCTAATACTTAAAATCACATTTCAATAATAAACAATAAATGAACAGGTTAACAGTAGACATTGAAACTCATATACTAGGTTCGTTTGTTTCAGTGGCTGTTTCTTCTCATGCTGGTTCCTTATAATCAGTTGCGTCGTGGTTTGTTCTTATAGAAAATAATAAGCTGGATCCTGTCTTCTTGCTTTTTGACCTTGATATTGTTCTTTAATATTGTTTTAAGTATTCTTTCGTCCGTTTTATAGCTGTAGAAAATACCAATTATTATTCTATCATTAAGGAACCAGCATGAGAAGAAACAGTTTTGTATATACGAGTGTATATATATATATATATATATATATATATATATATATATATATATATATAGAAGTTTAAACCAGAATGGAAAAAGGAAAACAATAGAAATAAATGCTCTGAGCCTTTCAATTTATGTCATCAGAGAGCAAACAAAGTAAAAACTGAGAAGCTAACATAAAAGTAATGAATTTAAAAGTAATTTTAAATTTTGAAAATTACTCATTATTATTTAAAAGAAATGAATTACTTTTATGTTAGCTTCTCAGTTTTTTTAGTTTGTTTGCTCTCTGATGGCATAAATTGAAAGGCCTTTAGAGCATTTATTTCTATTGTTTTCCTTTTTCCATTGTGGTTTGAACTTCACTGATTTATAAATTTATCATTCATTGATAAATTTAATGAATTTATGATGAAATTTTATCATCATAAATTTTGAAAATTAAAGAAATTAATCTTCACTGAAATAAACTTTATGAAAAAAAAACCAGCAAATTTCGAACATTTAGTGTTCTTCTTCACATTACATTTGTTTATTTTGTACGACAGATAGACAGGTAGATAGATAGATAGAGTGAGAGAGTGAGAGAGAGATGCCAAGTACAGATGTCAAAAGTGTTCCTCGGGAAGTTTATTTCTTAAAACTAATTCGTTTGAAAAATACTTTCTTTAATTTTTCCATTATGAATTTTTTTCATGCAATATTGTTTACAACTATTCAAAATAAACAAAAAGAAAAATCGTAAATTGCAAAATAATGAAAATGTTTAGCTTTCGTTTTAAAACGTTGGATTATACTAAAAAAATTTCAGAACTTTAACTCTCAATAAATTTAAATCACATAATTTTTTAGGAACTATCTTCAACTAACTCTTATATGAGTAATTAATTTGAATTTTTTTTAAATTTCCACAAACGTTAATTTTCAGGACTGAAATACTTATGATAACAACTTGAACTTTACCTCAAAGAGCAGATTTCATAAAAGGTGGATACCGCAGCGGATATGCCTGCAGCACTGGTGAAACCTATGCCATCACTACCTGCAACAATACGATGAGATAAAGTATATGTATATACTTTATACATATAAACATATACATATGTATATATTTATTATCGATATATACACATATTCGAGAACATATATGTATATTATATATATTCTAAAGTATATAATGTTTGTATATAAATTATATATATATATATTTATATATGATCAAACCACAATAAGAAATGGGAAAACAAGACTAAGATCTTTTAACCGTAACAAGCGGTCTTCGTCAGAGTCAAAAACCCAACTGAACACTAGATGCAGAAAACATCTGGTGAGGAGTTGAGAAGAGTGGGAGGGAAGAGTGGTATTTTAAAAGGGTGAAAGCGCGGGAAAGGACTAATGTCCAGAAAGGTATGTTTGGGGAAACAAAGGAGTACAGTAAGAAAAAGTAAAAAAAACTATCCGCTAGCTATCAACCCTCTTTGAAGAGGCTATTGCCCTCGTGACGAAAGTATCAAGTTTGAAGAGACCGTTACTAATGTTTATAATATTAGATCTATTAAATTTAATTAGAGACGATTCAATAATATTTCTTAACAACATTGATTTTTCATAGGTAATAAATTTAGCTCCTGTCCAATCAATATGATGATTTTCATTTATTATATGCAAGAATAAGGCACTACTTTTTTCCTCTCTACTTACGTTATATTGGTGTTGTTTTACACGTGTCTTTAATGATTTACCAGTTTGACCAATATAAATTTTATGGCAATTTTTGCACGGAATTTTATAAATACCAGCGGATTCCAATTCGCTGGGAGAGTTTTTTATTAACATATTACCCACGTTATTACGATTAGAAAACACTATATTAAAATCAAGTTGTTTGGCTAATCTTGGAAGGGGGTCCAATGGTTCGCGGTATGGCAAAACTATAGAATTTGATAAGAAAAGTGGCTCTGTTGAAGTATTAGAGAAAGTTTTTTTAGCACCCTTCAAAGCTAAATCGATATAAGAGGGGTATTTTAATGAAAGGGCAATTGACCTAATGTTATTAATCTCTTCATTAAGGAATTCAGGAGAGCAAACTCTTAACGCCTTCAAAAACACATTTCTAAAAACAGAAATTTTAACATTTTTTGGATGCGAAGAATAAAAGTGAACATATGCAAGTACATTCATAGGTTTTCTATATACACTAAAGCGTAACTCATTAGGTAACCTATGGATCAGGACATCTAAGAAGGGCAAATTGTAAATCAGGCACGGGAGCCTGCTGTTTGTCAACAACGGGCAGCATGATAACACACACGGATGAAGAAATGCTAATTTTCCAACACTACTTTTCCTTCCTTATACCACAGAAAAAAAGGCTAAACAATAAAAGCAAAGAGACTAACTCGTTTTAAATCTCTACTTTGGGGACTCACTATTCACTCAGATTAAGGTTATGGTTAAAAAGGACGAAGGGTGACAATAACAACAAACACCTTGTCCCAGTGAGATCAAACCCTGCGGCTCATCTCACTATGTTTACTAAATTTGAGTTTTTTTATATTCCATACTATACGAACCGTCAGATCCACATGCTTTTGTCTAAATAATACGTTACATTTATTAATTGTTAAAAAAAACTTACATATTTTTGAACCACTTTCAGGAACGAGGTACTCGAATAACTTTTTAATGCTGGCGTCCAATGTGCCTATCCCTCTGATTGAGTCGCTCAACTGAAACACAAATATTAAAATGAATCATGGAAGTTATGCTTTGGGTCAAATAGAACTTTTTGTTTTATTCAAATGGTTTATTAAAACTTTTATTAATTCATTAATTATTTTTTTAAAACTATGTATTTTACAAAAAAAATAAATGTTTCCAATATCTGCACAATTAAATTCACACCAATTTTCATTGAACGTAAAAGATCTCTGCTAAAATTCCTTACGTTTCTAGGAAAAAAGATACATAATTTCAAGTTTTTTGTTGTTGTTTAATTTAAAACAATTAATCATTTTAAAATTATTCGTCATGGACTTGTCTAAAAAGATATTTTTAATATTGATTGTTTATTAAACAGTTTTGTAGTGTATTACTGGTGCATATCAAGTGTATATTAATTGCCATCATTTGTTCTATCCGAAGGTCAGCAAATTTTGGGGGATGAGGGGGGGGGGGGTGTTTCTTTCAAGTCAGTTCAAGCAATGAATCAGTGATTGAAACAAATTAATCCTTCTAATACAATATTATAGTTATGCATGGAATGAATATTATTTGTACATGTAGGCAGAAAACCTTCTCTTAGACATGTTGAATCGAAATATGCAGTAGCCTCTACATAAATGACCATTTTGCTGGCATCTCATACCTTCTTACTTTTTTTCTTTGGGCTCAGGATATAATTCCTAAATTTACTTAGACAGAGATATAGAAACAATATTGGAGTTTGATAACATAACACAACTAGTTAAACGAATAAAAACTGATTTATTACCTTGACAAGCTTTCGACCACTCATTGGCCACCTTCAGGTTAAATTTTGTAACAATATGGGTATAACATTTTTAAAAAAAAAATTATAAATTAATAGCGATCAAAGAGTTTAGAGAAAATTTAGGAGTAAACTAATAGGTATAAAGAAAAGTTAGCCGGCTCTAGCAAGATATCAGATGCAAGGTTGTTCGACTCGGCGTAAAAATTTCCAAAATAATGTTAAACTAGTTAGACAGACATGATCGAGTAGGTTTGGCAATAATTGAGTCTGCCTCCCTCTGATAGGACATCATTAAACTAACTAGTTGGGAATTACCCCTAGTCTAAAGAAAAATGGTACTGAATATTATGTACTAGACTACCCGTGACCCTTTGTGTCACTCTGAAATTATAACAATAGGTATTGAAATAAATTCACTGAACATAATTGACAGAGATAATTTTAATTGTTGCTTCTTGATATTAAGGCACGGAAACAGATTCTTATATGACCCAAGCTTTTGATATAGTATTGTTGACATGATTCGAGATATGTACACAGTAAGTATATTTAGCAAAATAAAAATAATTAAAAAGTAAAAAAAAACATTTATTTTACCATATAAATAGATAAAACATCAATTCAGGTTATATACACAATGAAATACATTTAAAACAAACAAAACTTGTAAACTGACATATTCAATTTATTTACCTAATATTAAATAAAATTAATCAAAGGAATGTCTTTATAATATTACCTCAGAACAATCGTATTTTATCTGACATTTGTGTTCAAGTTTGTTTCTAAAATTATTCATTTTTAACTTCTAATGCAGTAGTCTATTATATATTTGTTGCATTTATTTATAATACATTTGCACTACTGTCATCAGGGACCACGCAAGCCTCTGGGTTACACTGGCTTACGTTACCTTAATTTTATTACCAGTGGTTATATTTCGCAAATTTTAATTTTTTTTACTTTTATATGTAAAATACATTTTCAATACTATCATCGGCGAGCACACAAGCGACTGCATCAATACTACCCTGGATCTATGCCTTTACTTTATTACCATTGTATATATTATTCAAATTTTAAATTCAAACATTTTTTGTTACATTTATTTTTAATACTTTTGTGCTACTGTCATCGGCAGGCAGGGAAGCCAGTGGGTTACCCTGGCTTCATGCATTTAGTTTATTACCAGTGTTTATATTACACAAATATTAAATAAAAAAAAATTGTTTCATTTATATAAATACAGTCATCGGCGAGCACGCAAGACACTTTCTACCCTGGCTCCAATTTTGGGAATATTGTGATAATTTTCTTTTATTTAACATTATTCAGGTAATAAATAATACATATTTAATTTCAGGTCTCTATCTCCACGAAAAATGGGTAAACATACGAACAAACAAAACTCACAAACTTTAGACATAGAGATACAATAGCTTCAGACACAACACACACACACACACACACACACACACAATAATATATATATATATATATATATATATATATATATATAATACATATATATATATATAGAAAATTGTCACAATAACACGTGATATAAATATTCAGGTAACTCACCACAAATTAGAGAAGTTAGTCGCTCTAAGGCCTTTCGTTTTCACGTCGTCAGAGAGCAAGTGAATACAAGTTGTAAACAGGTTATGAATTTTGATTTAAAGAAGGAGTAAGATTGGCATCATTGACAGTATTTTTCCCTATAACTGTTGAAATAGTCTTGATTTGTTTGATAATTCCTTCAATTAGAAATTCATCTAATTTAAAAAGGCCTGGACTAGTGTTGACCAAGTTCTTAGAAAAGTCTTTTATGAGGGCGCTTTCAACAATGTTTCTTCTTCTTTCACATGACATAAAAACCAACTCCTTTGCTTCTTTCCAGTTAATTATGTGATTTTTGTCTCTAATGTGTAGGAACAAGGCACTTTTATCATCTTGTCTTCTAACTGAATACTGATGTTGCTTAATCCTTGTATCCATTCCTTTTCCCGTCTGTCCAATATAAGCCAACTCGCAATCCTTGCAAGGAATTCTGTATACACAACAGTTTTTTCGGCTTCTTTTAGAGTTATGGACAAGTCTATTTGACAAATTACCACCACTACTAAATGTAACTGAGATATCTAGCTTCTTCAACAAATATGGAATGTCTTTTAAACAGCAATGGAATGTCTTTTCCCTACAGCCCATGTTTAAAAGACATTCCATATTTGTTGAAGAAGCTAGATATCTCAGTTACATTTAGTAGTGGTGGTAATTTGTCAAATAGACTTGTCCATAACTCTAAAAGAAGCCGAAAAAACTGTTGTGTATACAGAATTCCTTGCAAGGATTGCGAGTTGGCTTATATTGGACAGACGGGAAAAGGAATGGATACAAGGATTAAGCAACATCAGTATTCAGTTAGAAGACAAGATGATAAAAGTGCCTTGTTCCTACACATTAGAGACAAAAATCACATAATTAACTGAAAGAAGCAAAGGAGTTGGTTTTTATGTCATGTGAAAGAAGAAGAAACATTGTTGAAAGCGCCCTCATAAAAGACTTTTCTAAGAACTTGGTCAACACTAGTCCAGGCCTTTTTAAATTAGATGAATTTCTAATTGAAGGAATTATCAAACAAATCAAGACTATTTCAACAGTTATAGGGAAAAATACTGTCAATGATGCCAATCTTACTCCTTCTTTAAATCAAAATTCATAACCTGTTTACAACTTGTATTCACTTGCTCTCTGACGACGTGAAAACGAAAGGCCTTAGAGCGACTAACTTCTCTAATTTGTGGTGAGTTACCTGAATATATATATATATATATATAGTGTGGGTCACATTGCATCGGACAGTGAACCCTTGCATGTCATCAATCATGTGTTTCTTCTTATCCCCAACTGAAAATGGCGTGTAGTCGAAATGTTTGAGAATAGCCAGTGTTAGTGTCTTGTTTTGTGTTTCCTAGTTGTAATTTTAATTATATATACATACGTCGCCAAAGCCACAATAAGAAAATCAGGAATGGGACTAAGACCTTTCAAGCAAAACATCTGATTTTCGTCAGAGTCTCTCTGAGAATGTGTGTGTGTGTGTGTGTGTGTGTGTGTGTGTGCATGTGTGCGTGTGCGCATGCGTGTGTGTGAGAGAGAGAGAGAGAGAGAAGAGAGAGTTTGACTCTGACGAAAACCAATTGTTTTTAGTTTGAAACATCTTATTTCCATTTCTGATTTCTTACTGTAGTTGAGACATTCATTTTTATTTGAGTGTTTACAGTGAAAACTAGTTATATATATTATTATATTATTAATAGACAGAAAGTATCACACCCAGAAAACGAAAAAGAAACACTATTTTTCATAGTTCAATCATTGAAACCAGAAAAGGTTCAATCATTTTCATATACATATGTGACTTAATAAAGCTATCAACCATAGAATAGACCAAACTTTTTCAGGTTCAAATAAAACTTATAAAGCAAACGTTTCGTATAAAAAAAACTTTTCTGATAAAGATAAGTATGAAAGTTTAAAAATTGAATAAATAAGAACAATTACATTAGAGGTTTAAAATGATTTCGTTTATAAATGGAAATTATAAATACAACTGTCCAGTTTAACAAAACTCACTTCTGACGCTTTTGTATTTAATTTAACCAATAAGAAAGGATCAAGTATCATATCAATCGATTTTATAATCATCAATTTTAAATACAGGTCACATGAATACAGATTATATAAACTTTTGCAGTAATACAAATTTATTTGTTTCATTTTGTTGAATCATATATTATCAGTAAGCAGTTTGAAATAGTCTGGTTACTAAACTCTATCAAAGTTAAACATTAAATAAAGTCAAATATGAGTAATATATTATGTGAACATAGAGATGGTTCTGTTCTAATACTGGTTGTATTTAATCATTATAATGAATCAAAATAAAAACTGACGTAGTTTCCTATGTCCGGCACAAGAGCAAGAACAGGTTGGATGTAGTGCTCCTCCATACACTCGCCTAGATGCAGACCTAGATTCAACTTATCAAGGGCATCCGGCACTTCAAATTTCTGAAGTATTTCGACTAGAGGACCAAAGCCGTGAGTATCTTCTCCTGAAACTACAAATGACAGACTATGTTAGAAATAGAACTGTTTTCTATTATACACCAGGTTCTGGTTCTTTTAATCATCGGGATCGGAAGTAAAAATTCAACTGTTTGTTTCACAAATTTATTTCTGAACTCTTGTCCGTCTGCTTTCCGATCGTTTTTTTAAACTTTTATTTTTATAATATAAAACATGCATGAAAAATCATAAAAGAAAATTAACAAAAAGTTTCTTTGACACAAACTCATTAAAACTTATTTTTATAAGATCAATACAATTTATAAGATCTTAAGATTTATAAGCGATTTATAAGATCGAAAGACTTGCTTTTTTGTTCATATGAAATGTATTAATGCATATACATACTTTACATATCATTACCATGAGAGTTAAATGTGAGCAGTAATAAAATGATTTTGTGATAGTTTATACTATCTACGGAAAAGAGTTAGTTACTAAGGATTATCTTCTATTACCTGAGATTTTATAAGGGATTTGATAGTAAGTCTTTTCAAGAGGGAAGAGTTCTCTAACAATAGAGTAGCCATGTTGCTTAATGAGCACCAATGAGCCGCAAGAAGGCAGCCAAAGCAGACCGTTGACTCTCAGCCCAGAAGAGATGAACTGAATACAGCTGCGGTAGAGTCTCGACCAGACCCTGTAACAGGCCATTAAGCGTGTCAGTGTTCTACCTCCTCCCTAGTGTTGTATCTCTTCAGTATCAAGTTAAAATAACTTACTTTACAACAAACCCTCTTGTTATTTACTTCCACGCTGACATATAAGCTTTCATTATCGTTACTCATTTGTTATTTGAAGCCCAATTTAGTTATAAATGAACCACATTAAAAAATTCACATAATATTAACCAATGAATTTCAATGCCAATGAAAACGTATATATTTTATGTATATGAATGATCAAACCACAAATTGAAATGGGGAAAAAAAGACTAAGATCTTTCAACTGTAACAAGCAGTTTTTGTCAGAGTCAAAAACCCAACTGAAACACTAGATGCAGAAACATCTTGGTGAGATCTCCATTTAGTGTTTTAGTTGAGTTTTTAACTCTGACGAAGACCGTTTGTTACGGTTGAAAGATCTTAGTCTTTTTCCCCCATTTCAATTTGTGGTTTGATCATTGATTGTTGTTTCACGTGTTTCTGTGAAATCTTGTATATACGTATATATATCCTTTCAAAACAGAAAGAAACATGAATAAAAACTAGACACTTTCAATATTTTGACCTTTTTCACGGTCGACCTAAGGAAAGAGAATGATGAATCGTACAATGCGAAAGTCAATTTCTATACTAGAACCAAAATGCTCTCGATGACTAGGTCCAAAAGAATAACAATTAATTATCAGCCAACGTTTCGCCAAAAATTGTTCGGCATTACCAAGGCTAAAACAATTTATTGAGAATTAATCACACTACAAATAACACTGTAACTACCATAAACACTACAAATAATACATAACACTGTAATTAAAAATAAAATTTACTGAGATTAATAAGACTAGAAAAGTACTGGAAAAGTATTTATAGAATTATTAAGCTCAATAATTGTGCTTAGGCCTCATTAAATAATAATAATTATAATGTGTAACATAATTATTCTATAAGTCAATAACATTGCACATTTTTTTGTTTTGTTGTTTTAAATTGTTTACTTTTGCAAACTCAGTTGCTGTTTTCTGCTCTTTGATATTCTGTGGAGGTACCTTTTTCTAGCTGTTTGTAGTATGACTGACTCTCAAATAATTATTTTTATACTTGATAATGTCGAACAATTTTTGGCGAAACGTCGGTTGATAATTATCAACCAACGTTTGATATATTTTTGATATATATTTGTTAATATTTTGGACCTAATCTTCGAGAACCAACTTAGTACTTTGAACAGTCAATGGTCGAGGAACTATATTAAGTATATATACTTTAACGATGAGAAAAAAATATATACATACTTAAAAACGTCGAACTGGACTTTACATGATTAATTTATTGAACAAAGAACACATTAAAACACTTACTGAGGCCAGTGTTTCGAACTGACAATTCATTGTCAGGGAGAAGATCTTGGTGATCTTCACTCGATCAACGAACTTCCAATTCGAAATATTGGCAACCTCAGAAAGTATTTTTATCCGTTCTTGGTTCTATGTCTATATAAACAGAAACTTGTTAAGAAACAGATATCAGCTAAAAGTTTAGTTTTATTTTTAATAAATAGTTTATGTATTGATGAATGGCTGCTACCAAAATTCACAAATATATATAAACGTCTAAGAAGACTAAGTTTTTTAAAACATTTTTAATCTTTCTAATCTAAAATTCAGAAAGGAACTAAGTTCTTTCAACTTAAACAACTGGTTATATCCGTATCACTCAAATTTCTTACTACGGTTTAGATCAGCGCTTCTTAAACTTTTTTACTTCAGGGCGCACCTATGAAACCAAACCAAAACTTTGGGGCGCACCTATGAAACCAAACCAAAACTTTGGGGCGCACCTATGAAACCAAACCAAAACTTTGGGGCGCACCTATGAAACCAAACCAAAACTTTGGAGCGCACCTATAAAACCAAACCAAAACGTTGGGGCGCATCACTGATTTTAATATAGAAAATTTAGTCCTGTGATTTGATAACAGGAAAATGATTGGAAATTAAAATGTATAGTTTTTTTTAAGAAAAAGAAAGAAAGAGAGAGAGAGAGACAGAGAGAGTGAGGGCTAGTAAAAATGATTTAAATCCCCGAGTAAAGGCACAGATGAAGTATTATCCATTCATGCTTAAAGATTAAAGAAATTTACCTTCCAGTTCAAAATATGAAGTAGCCGAGACTTGACTCAGACTTGAAAACCCCATACTTTGTGTTTTCTCAAATAAATTAAAATGGTGCAAAAACTAAAATATAAATCTGTTATATAAACTTAATCTTCCATTATCTTGGGGCGCACCTGGCTACCTTCCAGGGCGCACCGTTTGAGAAGCACTGGTTTAGATACTGATTTTTATTTCACATACTTACTGCGCAATGTTTCAATGACGTAAGTAAAATATAATCACAGGGAGAAAATACGCACAAGAAAACACACAAAAATTACTAGATATTTCAGCATCCGTCGTCATCAGGAGAGTGATTTGAGTCGCTTGCAAGACAAGACAATTAATAACATACTATTATAATGATCACCTTAATGTAAAATGGCTGCAACTATTGTATGTTACTTCGGCGTCATATAACTACTTTTATTTAAGACCTCACTGGTTAACTATAATCTCACCTAAGCATAATCAATTTTTACCTTAATTAAAATACGATATCAACCTAATCTATCTCTATAACCATCATAATTGATAACAGAAGAATATATTAACTCATTTATATAATAAATACTTGATATTTATCATCCAAATCCAAATGGTTGAATACTGAATCGATGCGTCTTCGTTTGAAAAAGATATATATATATATTCATAAAAACAATAGTTTTTTACGAATCTGTTGGAGTTGTAACACATGAAATATGGATCTTAAGGGCATGATTTCAATTCAGACGGAATGAAATGGAATCTTCGTGATATCTGGAATTTACGTGATTTATGAAACGAATCAATCAAATAAAATCCAGTGTGAGTAGCATAATTAAATAAGAATTCAGAGAGGATTGCCCACTTAAAGTAAATAATTAAATTTCTACGAAAATGTATTACTTACATTTCCGAAACAGAAATGAACTCAGCATCATCCATAAAAGTTTCTGTAGCCTCCACATAGATCTCAGAATCAACAGTGACTCTTATCCTTTCTCTTATATCGGAATCATTTGAAGCGGCTTCTTCAGTTCTTAAAGTCTACAATACAAAACTAGTAAATGCCTGTTTTAAATAAGTGAATTCCAAATATGATATTTAGTAATTCTTACTGGAAGATTTAGCGTGAAATCGGGAGCATTACCAAAACCAGAATTCATGACTTTGTCCAAGTATAGTTGAGCTGGATCTAGTTTGATATCCGAAGGATGCTTAAACTGATCAAAAACACATCCATTAAATTTAATAGTCAAGCATACTTAAGTATTGCTGAAGTGTCATAAAACAACAACACTTCATCAAAACTAAAATATTACATGTTATTGTTATAAAAAAAACTCTGAGCTAGAGTATTGCCTAAGTCTAACAGGTAGCGTGCCTGTCTTTAGTACTGAAGATCAGAGGTTCAAATCTGTGTCACGACCCTAGATGTTTCAGAAGGGAGATTGATAACCTTGTCACAGTGGACATAACGCTGACTATCCTGTACTTCTGAAAGAGCCCTACACTCTAAAAATAAAACTGGTGAACGGGTGTTAGGAAATATTTAGGACATGTAGGAACGTGTAAACCAGGAGAAGGTGTAGGTTCTTTCAAATATTTAATTAAACGTACCCCAGAAATTGCCAATATTTTCAGAGTCGTCAGGTTGTTTACCGAAGCTTATTTTAGGAGATTATTTTAGAATTTGAGTTACATGTTACCTCATTTCTTCACTTTTATGACTGTATGTGATACCTTAGGGAGTAATGCCCCGATATAAATTGTAATATTATTTACAAGTTGAATGAAATTTTAGTTCGGGTGCAATATTACATACCTCAATCATATAATCATTATATACTTATAATTACTTATTATTCTTGCATATATATATAATTACCTACTATAATCGTATTATAATCAAATATAAAAAATAAACCAACGGCTATTTTACGCTTTTTTAACTTCAATTGAAGTCACAAACAAAATTGTCACAAACACAAACTAATAAATATTATTAATATAACAATATTTGTGCAAAATGAAGTGTTATTGTCAGGACGATAAAGGTTTTTTCTTTTGACATTGGATGAGTGCAGAAACCGGTCGAGATATGAGGACGTACCAGGTAAGGCGGTGGTTTTTTTAAATAAATTCAGAATAGTATGATTGTATAAATTCTAGAAATGATTTAGAGTGCTGATTTAGAATGCGATTCTTGCCTCTTTAAATGAATTAAACTCTGAAATACACCTGATAAAATATTGACAAAATGGATCACTGGTGTTTGTGATTCTTCAATTTGTTTCTGAACTTTTGGGAAAGACGTTCCATCATTTAGGAGATGTACGTTTCCTTTTTAATAGTGTAATTTTCCTGAACACGTCGAATGTTCGACTAAATAAATATGCCTTTATGGCTGTTTTTTCTGAATTATTTTCCTAACAGTTTAATTTTGATTGACTAATCATGTATAGTATATATTTGGTCATGATAGACTGATAAGAAACGGTGCTATGTAAAAACGAATAAAAAAATTGGTTAAGTTGCTGCCTACCTCTTGAGGTTTAGACATGACTACTCTGCTCCAGGTTTCAAGGTCATCAGATTGACGGTCGAGTTCTAGACAAGCAACAACGGAGGAATCATGACCAACGTTCCAAGAAAACCAAACCCGATTGCTTCTTTCAATCACAATGTCAACAAGTGTCAAGGCCTGTATAGAAGAATCACAATCACATTGAGAAAACAAATTAATGAATTTACAGAAAAGTCAAAGAAAAAAGAATAAGTGAAACCTCGGAGGAAACGATAGAATGTTTCATGAGACAGTTCATTTGAAGACTCCCAGACTGGAGTTGGGCACGAATGACAGAGACTTGATCCTGATAGCAGGCGATCAGTAAAACGGAATCCCCATCTTCTTCAACTTGGCACAGCTTGCAGTTCTGCCCTGTAATTATTATTAGAGAAGACACAATAACACACGAGCTATGCGACCCTTAATTGTGTGGTATTTACTCATGATTACAATGAGGGAAAGAAAAGCCAAGTCACCAACAAAAGATTTCATACAACGACGTGTTTCCAACACTTAGTGTTTATTTTTAGTAAGGACATGTAACTGCCTTAGTAAGGAGATATAACCTAAGGATAAACACTAAGTGTTCAAAACGCCAATTTTATACAAAATCTTTTGAGTAGAGACTTGATTATTCTTTCCTTCATTCTAATCATAAATGCACAATAAATTAATGGCACTTTAACAAATGAAAAAAATATTTAAACCATTACTTCAGTAAGTCAAATAAAAACGTATACATTTCTGTTATCGTTAAATTTTGTTTAAACCTTGAGAATTTCAGGAAATTATAATCATACAGCCAGAATATCTACAAAACTCAAATGAAATTTATTCGAAAAGTTATTTGATTCAAAATCAAATCAGATTCACAAAAAGAGAATAATGGAGAAACTATAATAAATTTTACTGGGGCACCAAACTTCTAAGTAGGTTTGGAGCTTTTACTAAAGAGTAGATTCTTCTATACATATTTCATTGCTTTTGCCGATCTCGTACATGCCAATTGTCATACTTGATGTTAGAATTATTATTCTAGCTATTTCCCACCCATAAACTATTGTGAACAATCATAAACTTAATCTCGTTTTTCTCCACCGAAAAAGGCTCCATTTATTTTTTATATTACATATGTATAATATTTGATATATTGTTATTGATTCCATTAATATTAAAGTAAATTAAAATACATATTTATAATATATTAATTACAGTACGTTATATGACATCTATGGTATTTAAGAATTTGTTAAAATATGAAATAATTTTGTCAACAGTTCAGTTTTGCTTGGTGACCAGTTTAATCCTTGTAACAACGTGCCACAACTATACAATGTTAATTATCAAAGAAAATGTAATTTATTTTTTTTTGTTAATAGCATTCTTGTAAAGTGCTACACTTCATTTGTTCATATACAATTTTAGTTTTACTTCCGTAACTTCTTCAGTTGTTTACATTTTAAGGCCAATACTAGAAAATAATTATTTATGGGTACATAAGCGTTAGTCACAGGTTACACAATAATCATCAATATTTATCACTGTTTAAGTAGATTATAAAAACTAAACTTCAAAAGTTTTATGGGTACCTAAAAACTTTTTGCTAAATACAACTTTGTAAGTATGTACATTATAAAAAACTGTAATCACCTGGATGTACATTTATACTAAAAAAATGTCACCTACAACGTATGACAGTTTCGTCACTCTACATATACGGTCGGTATGTAAAATGTATTATAGCAAGTTCACTATCTACTTATTAATTAACTAAACTAAAAAAATATCTTTTACTGAATAAAAAATTGAAACAATGCAAAAAAAAATTCTATTTGTTGTAGAATCCCATGTAGAGTGATACAAAAATACATATGCATATTAAGGCAACTCTCAAAAAATTATCAACGATGTGGTGAAGGCTTGTGCTTCTATTATGCATATGTTTCGTCAGAATAGGCCTATTGCATCATGATAAATGCTCTTTCTGATACTTACTCTTTGAAACATAAACGGTTATCTACGAAGGGTGAATTACATAAATGCAGTACTTTTTTGACTCTGACGAAGACCGCTTGTTACGGTTGAAAGATCTTAGTCTTGTTTTCCCATTTCTTATTGTGGTTTGATCATTGATTGTTGTTTCACGTGTTTATGTGAAATCTTTTTATGCAGTACTAAATAAGGTTATAGGAGCAAATCCTTTTTTTTTTTTTTTAAACCAAACACCAAGTTTGCCATACTCCTTGCTGGTCAAGGCTACCTTTGTACTCAATGAGTTCGGTTCATCTAAAGATGGACGGTGATTCTCCAGAGTTACCTGGTAGAGGCTAGCCCACCACCTGTTGATCTTCAAACAAAACAGAGATGATGCTTCTTCGAAGAAGAAACCCCAACCATAAGAAGGAGAATCACTCTAGTGTCTGTCCTGCTAGGATTTTGGAAGTACAGCCGCTCCAATGTTTATACAACATTAAGAGTTGTTCAGACACCGAGCTACCACACCCGTTCCCGCTGTACTGTGATTTATTAATAACTATTCGGGAGTCAGGTTTTTCAAGTCAGTATCATTCTTTTCCAAATAGATTTCACCTGTTTGCAAGCCAAATTTACCTTTCTAGACATTTTTTTTTTTTTTGGATCAGTACATCTAAAGCTACTTTTATTTAAAATTCAAATTAAATAAAAATAAAAGAAAATCAATTGTAACAATATAAACTACTTTATCTATTTATATTAAGATAAAAACAGGGACAATATCACAGAATTCTTTGGGATTACTTAACAACTGACTAAAAGTTGTGTCAAATATATAAACGATTAATGTTTTCTATAATCTATAAAATCATAATAAACATTAAAAAGCACATGTATTCTTTCTTCTCATATACAAATGTTAAGGAATCTATAAAGCAATTTCAAATAAACATATAATATTACACATATTTGCAGTAAGATATCTGAATTCATGCTAATTAATTTACATTTCATGTTTTTATAAATAAAATAAACATTTAGATATACTTTAAGTCCACAAAATTCTAAATAGTTTAATTTGACTTATTTAAACTATACTGAAAGCCTTCCACATCTAGCAGAAGAGATCTACCAAGTAAATGAGATAAGTAGTAACATACTTGTGACAGAAGTAGGTTCAAAAAGATGGACAGAAGTGTTGGTAGAAGTCTGGCAGTCCCAAGCGCTGAGCTTGCCTTCGGACTCGACGGCGAACAGGAAGAGCCGGCCTCTCAGCGAATGGAACAGGAGGCTTAGGCACAGGTGCCTGCCTCCGCCGGCCTTTCCCCTGGGAAACAACCGTTAATTCCTATCAGTCAGACCTCAACATCAGTATACCAGTTACTAGACTACCTGTGACCCTTTGTATCACTCAGAAATTATAACGAGAGGTATTGAAATTAATTCACTGAACATGATTGACAGGGATAATTTTAATTTTTGTTCCTTGCTATTAAGGCACGGAAACAGATTCTGATATGGCCCAAGCTTTTGATATCGTATTCTTAACTTGATTCAAGTTGTATACACAGTAGGTATATTTAGCTAAATAAAAATCATTTAAAAGTAAAAAAAAACACATTTATCATATAAATAAATAAAACATCAATTCAAGTTATATACACAATAAAATACATTTAAAACAAACAAAACTTGTAAATTGAAATATTCAATTTATTTACCTAACATAAAATAACATTAATGAAAGGAATGTGTCTTTATAATATTACTTTAGAACATTCCTATTTTATCTTACAGTTGTGTTCCAGTTTGTTTCTAAAATTATTCATTTTTAACCTCTAATGTAGTAGTTTATTATATATTTGTTACATTTATTTAGAATACATGTGCACTACTGTCATCGGCGAGCACGCAAGCCACTAGCTACCCTAGTTCCATGCCTTTACTTTATTACCATTGTACATATTAATCAAATTTTAAATTCAAAAATTTTTTTTGTTACATTTATTTTTAATATATTTGTTCTACTGTCATCGGGGAGCATTCAAGCCAGTGGGTTACCCTGGCTTCATGCCTTTAGGTTATTTCCAATGTTTATACTATGCAAATATTAAATTTAAAAAAAAATGTTTTAGTTTCATTTATATATAGTACATTTGAATTACTGTCATCGACGAGCACGCAAGACACTTCCTACCCTATCTCCAATTTTGAGAATATAGTAATAATTTTCTTTTAATTAACATTATTCAGGTAATAAATATATTACCTGAATATTGTTGTTAAAAAAATAATATATATTTAATTTCAGGTCTCTATCTCCACGGAAAATGGGTGAACAAACAAACAAACAAACTCATAACTTTATATATAGAGACACATATAATTAAGTTTAAACCACAAAGAAAAAGGAAACAACAAAAACAAATGCTCCGAGGTTTTTTTTACTTTATTTCATCAGAGAGCAAACAAAGAAAGAACTAAGATGTTAAAAGTAACACTTGTATGTTACCTTCTTATTCCATACTTTGTCTGGTCTCTGATGACAAAGTGAAAGGCCACAGAGCATTTGTTTCTGTTATTTTCGTTTTTCCTTGAGGTTTAAACTTCACTGATTGCAGCGCATATTTATTGTGATTCTTCTGCGCATATATCATTATACTCATTAATAGAATTCCAAGATATCTAACAAAGTAAATTAAAGTTTCTTCAGAATAAGTTAAATACTTTCAAAATTAAAGTAATGAATATTTAAGTTTATTCTCTTTAACTTGTTGAATAATATTTATGACTTTTATTAGCACAGTGTACATATATTCAAGTATTGTGTAGGTTGATTAGTTATTTTATTAGTTTAATTATTATATTTTAGTATTTATTTAACATTTTTTTTACATTAATAAATTTATGAAATGTGAAAATGTCCCCAGTACACGATGAAGAGATGCCGAATTCGTATGAGGTTGCATTTTCTGAGTGTATGAGCCGGGAGGTTACTGGTTGGTTCCCTCAAGAAGTACTAGTGCAGTCGAACACAATTGTCTCCAACAGCTCTTCTCAGGGCTTTAGACGCACTTCATCGGATCAACTGCTATGCATTATAGGCATCCCAATGTCAGAATCACTTAATTCTGGATGTCAACAATAAAAGGCAAAATAAAGTTGTTTGTACTGTTTTGAAGACTTGTAATTGCTAGTCTGTGCTGAATAAACAAAAAATTAAAATAAAATTAGCTTAATTCCATTAAGTGATTTCGAAACTTAATTGAAGTACAAGAGATGGAAGGATTCAAAATGGTAGATGCACTGATTTTAAGCTACGAGTAAATATATGTTAAATACTGACATGAAGGCGTTCTGGATGCCGGAGAAGATGCGTGGCACGACAGAGCTCCCACTGAGGGCAGTGACAGTGACATTATCGCCACCAGCACCCATTCGGACGAGCAGCACATAGGAGTTTTTGAGCGACAAAGCAAACACTGCATTGTTTGGGTCTACCAGATGACAGGCACCACTCACAACACTACCTGTTCATTAAAAGTTACTTTTTTAAACGAAAAATACTATTTTGCAAAAGACTACATAACTAATACTACTTGGAAATTACGTACAAAGTCTTCAACTAAACAAGTTTTATTAACAAAATAACGAGTCACAAGCAAATAGTATTCTACCTTATTCAAATTTATCTACCAGTAGTGAGAAGGTATGAATGAAATTGTATATCATTCTCGTTCTTACCTTCCCACTAATAACAGATACACCTGAAAAACAGTACACGTTGGAAATACTTTAATTTATTAGTAAAACTTTTTTATGTGGACGCTTAGTACATATTTTTCAAGTATGAGTAAATATCCAATAGAAAACGACTGTCCAACTAAAGAATTACATGACTCTGTTACCTATAGGATTAATTAATTCAAAAAAACAGGTTAAAATCAACAAATAATGGTTTTATTTTTAATACTTCATTAGTTTTCTTGCACATAAATTGATAAGCATAAGGTCTCAGAGCTTCAACCATCTAACAAATCCATGGAAGTGTAAAAGTTTAAAAAATCAAAAAACTGACTGATAAATAATTTTTAAGAATAGGAGAAGTCAAAACTTGTTCTTCACAAAGAGAAGACCTGTTATTTAAAACTTCAATCCCATTTAAGATTTGGGATAGTAGTCACGACTCAAGATTACTTTATAGGTAATGCTTTCAGTCCTGTTCCAAGGATGGAAACTGTAATTTGCTTTCTCATTTTTGTTATTAATAATTGCTACTAATCTGTATAGTGGGTGAGCCATATTAACAGGTTAATCCCACATAACCTAATATTTCTCTACAGTTTATCAGAGTAAAGATCTTTAACGAGTACTTGCATCATTCAAACTGTGAGACAGAGGGCTTCACATCCTGGATGAGGCATACATAATTTTCTGTTTCCCAAATTAAAAATCTAGTGTCAAATCCGAGATTTTTCAGGTGGAACGGTAATTACGACACACTAGACTAAATCTGATCACTTAGTTAAGTTACTGGTGATCACTATATGTTTTCATTATTTATAACTGCTACAGTTTACTATTTAAAGTTTACCTTATGATACAGTTGAAATATCTCCTTACTTATTAACTTATTTTAAAAATTAAACTTAAAAATTTAATTAAAATTAAAATTAAACTTATTTTAAAGTTTAATAGATATTTCATTAATTTTGTTAGTCCTTAATAACATATTTTATATTTTCCTAATTTTCGACCAAGATTGCTCTTTCTCAGGGATATACATAACAGTTTATACCAACAAACAAAAACTTCAGAGATCTCAAAAAAAAATTAGCTTAAAAGTAGTGCACTCTCTCTATATATAAAATTAGGTTAGGTTTAGTTGTAGTGGCCTTGCTAAGAGAGAATATACATAATCCAAACATTGGCCTTTTGTGGTAACACACAATGAACATTCTACATTGGGAGTTCTAAATTTGGCCGAACACATGTGTGTTTAGAGTAGAGATCCTTAACGAGTACCTGATATAGTACAGGTTTGGGACCCAAGGCTTAACATCCTCTCCGACGAGCAACTTGCTCAGATCTACCACCAGTGTGAATAAATCGAGGGCCCAAGTGAGCATCGAACTCCAGATCTACCTATCCAGAGGAGATAACGCAAGCTCCTTGGCTACTCTGATCTGTTATCTACAATTAACTCTGAATATCTCAAAAAAATATATTTCTAAAATCCTTATCTTTTTTTTCAAAACTCGGAAAGTATGAATCAATTATAATAAAAGAAGTGATACAGTTAAGAAAATGCATTTAGTTAGAAAAGAAAAAAATTCCAATTATAAACCAACTTGATTTTAAGCTTTATTGAAAAACCAAAACAAAACAAAACTAAGAAGCTTACTGGGAATGTTTGTGAGGACGATATATGTGTTAGGACTGTTGGCCTCCGCTTCTGTGGCCGACGAGAAGATGGAGTACAAAATGCCTGGACTGTTGGTCTGTAAACAAGCCATAGGTGATATACTGTCAATTCTAATATGCAAAACGACTTTTAGAAATACCCTCTAGTATTTAATTATATAATATTAGTTCAAATTTGGACTAATTTGTTTTAAAATTAATATCAAACAGTCAATAATTAATAATATTTTAACATATTTAAATCTTTATTTGTACAAATCATACATTACATTTAATAAACAGGTCATCTATGTATATGAATCAATTGATCTAACCAGTATATTCTGAATAAGGATACCTTGGAACTCAATTAATTTTAAAAGTAGGCCAAATAGTTAAAGGAGAGATGGAGAAAAATCCCAATTTCCAAATGTTATTTTATTTATTAACTAAAATCTAACATTCAATTATTAAATTGTAATATGTACCTAACACTCCATGTTACTATAAGATTATAGTATAATAAGTACTACTGTGTATTAATAGACTTACGTAAATATAATTAACTAATCCAATTTCACAAAATAATCAGTCGACGCTAATCATCGAGCACGTACTAGGGAGAAGTAAAATGATACGATTGAGAAAATATTTTTATCTTTTCCAAGATCTTACTTGTTTAGCACAATGAAGTCATGAAAACAATTTATTAAGAAAAAACTATGAACCGAATAAATATAATGTAATCCAGTGACTTAAGATTATTATCATATCATGAGAAATTACCAACCACAACCATCACATTATCGTTTTTAAAGATTTATATTATAAGCAATTATATATTTTTATTTTATTATGTTTTATAAAATTATATAATTATTACTTGTACTGACAGTAATGATGATTAGTATTACGTTAAATTCAATAATATAAACACATAACATATTAATTATTTTAACTAAAAAAAAGGTTTATTAAAAAATAACATTTAAATTAAGGTTTTATTTCACTTCCACAAAATTTTCTATAAATTATTACTAAATCTTTCAACTTCTAAGAATGATATTTTATTTCAATATACATTTGAATAAATATGAAATCTGAGGCCCGATTAAACAATAAACCAGTATATTCCTACTGGTGAATTGAGGGTTTTATAGTAAAAATTTGTAGTGACCTACATTTAACTTTACTATATGTAAACAATATCAAACTAGTTGATAACCAATGACTTTGTAGTTAGAATAAGAGAAAGAAACACCAAATATTCACACGAAAAATGTATACAACTTTAACGCGTTTCGAACACCTAGTGTCCATCCTCAGGTTGCATCTACCAATATGAAATACGAATAGAACATGTGAAGCTGAATACAGAAAAACTAACTGAAATATAATAGTATATAATGTAATAGCAATAATATAGTATAAAAATAAATATAGACTAAAATAATCAGTTTATTTTTTAGTTTATATTTTGAATGAGTTGTTATGTTTTCAATTTCAAATTTTCTATTCATATTTGATATTGTGGAAGAAAGCTGAGAATGATCACTAATTGTTCAAAACGCGTCGACATGTATAACATCTTTTGTATGGAGACTTGGTGTTTCTTTCCAAGTTTTGTAATTTTGTGAAATAAAGTTTGTAGCTTTATTTGTGACTATATCTATTTTATCAGTTATAACAAATTTTAAATGATTGATATATGACACTAAGCAGCGCATAGGTGAAGCTGCGTAAAGCAGCAGCAAAGAGAATGAAGACGGTACAAAATTGAGGTCCTCTTTATAATCATTTTTCAACTTACTGAAAAATAAGTTTGAGTGTTTAGACTTACATTGTTACAATATACCAGTGTTTTACAACGTGTGTACCTCAAGTATACCCCAAGTTTTGTCATAAGGATATGAACATTTATAATAAGGGAATCCATAAATTAATAAACAATAAAATGATCTATGCAATGTTAATTAAAATTACGAAACGATTAAATATTTGTTACAAAAATAAAAATTAAAGCTACAAATATGTAAAATAAAGAATACAATACTTTCTGAGCATCGAGAAATATTAGGAAAGGAAGTTAGACTTTCTAAGCAAACAATTGCACTTTAAAAGAGGGACTAACTAATCTATTTAGCTTATTATCATTGAAAATGATAGAGAATTATTTTGTTTGCTTTGCTTTGGATTTTTGGTGCGTCTAAGTACAAATCCGCTCATCGGCGAAGTGTATCACTGATATAAAATATTGAAAAACAATGCAATATGGTATTATAATAATTTATAAACATAAAACACGCATTGATTCTACCTATAAGAATTTTAATAAAAAAAAAAGTTAACTTACACTTTTTGACATAGTTCCAGGATGAGGGAAAGCCAATCTATGAACACTACATAGAGTGGGAATTAATATAACAATGGAACTTGAAGTCTCTACAATTGTGACACCCTCGAGGATCGGGCTGTCTGTGAACGTGTACCTAACTTGGTTCTTAGCCAGGTTGATGTCCAGAGAGTCTTCGACAAGTTCAAGCACATTGTGGTTTGTACGCCTAAAATATGAATAAAAGAAACGCTAGAACAAGTTTAGAAAAATTAATCGATAAAACTAAAATTGGAAAATGAAAACAATAAGCATACTAACCAGTATATAAATCTGTTACTGTGATTCTTGTAAGCGAAACCACCTGATCTTTCTTGAGCTTTGATATCTTGTAGAGTTGTGGGTATACCTCCTGAAAGAAATAAAAAAACATATTAATAGGTAATAGATGAGATCTGTAGGCAAAGAAAATAATTGTTCGATATATCATTAATTTTGAATTGTCTGAGAATTATTATAGTAAGCCTGAATTTATTTAAAATACTGTCAATAAATGGAACCTTTCCAATCTAAAACTGAGGAACCATCAATTCTCAAACTAAAATAGGTTATAGCCGTTTCTTCAAACCTTGTCCAAAATAAAAATCATTATCAAGTCCGCTACACCAAAATTTGGGATTGGCATAATTCAATCAAACTGAATTATACCTCATTTGTCTCTACACTTCAGATTATTAAAAGCAGATTAGGAATTTAAAGATTTAAGTCTGTAATCCTGAATTAGCACCCTCAATTAATTATTATTTAACAAATAATTTAATCGCTCTAAATACCTTAAACAAGAGAATTTTTGAATGCATTTAACTTAACTGTTTAAGAATCAAAATGATAAAAATAAAATGCTTTTACGAACCAGTATTTATTTTAATTTCGAGCCAAGCACTACTGGATTTATTAATGTACACTTCCTTATAGATAGGTAAAATATTATCCATTTTCACCAAAATTCAGGTAACTAAAATAAACTTAACATGTTTACTCCACTCAGTGAATCTAACCTTCCTTCCCGGGCTGAAAGGTTATACAAATGTGCGGGACTGAATATTGAAGTGCAGATATTTTTATTTTTGATATAAATATGCTCTTATCCAAATAATCACACATTATATCTTATAAAATAAACATAATTTAAAAATTAAAAACTTGTTTCTTAACAATACTAAGTAAAATTTGGATATTTTATTCAGTGGAACAGCCTGATTTGGCGGTTTAGATATCTTTTAAATGTTAACTTTTAAATTATGTTATTTGTAAGTGTGGTTAATATTCATTTATAATGGTTGATTGAACTAAGGTTACTTCTAAAAATGGTAAACTAGTTAAATTGTCGTAATGGTAACATTTTTTTTTATATTTTGATGTATGTATTAATTATATTGCGTGTAGATGCGGAGTAAGGCTCCTAGTCAATTGGCTAAGAGGAATGTAGGACCTGACGATACAAATGATTCACCTCCGGCCAAGAGACGAAGTATGTTGTCACTATTACTCACCGATCTTCCTATTTTGGAAGTTAAAGATCCATCCTCACCCTTCGCAAGCCCAACTGGAAAAAGAAATGGGAAATCTAAATCTAAGCCGGCAATGTTATCTCCTTGTAGGATAACTTCAGAACATGTTAGTGTTACTGTTTTTAGGTTCCGTACAAATTTCGTAAGTTTCTTTTTGATTATACAATTTACAGGAAGCTAGAATTAGAAGCATTCTATCCAAACCTTTTCGAATTCCTATTGATGGTTATACTGGAGGAATTAGTGGAAGATGCTTGGGGATGCGAAAAGATGGAATAAGAGTGCCATTACATGATCCTCACGACCCTAACGCTTTAGTACTCTATATACCACCTCAACTATCTTCACATGAACAAATGAAACTTGAAAAGTAAGAATACTTAGTTTATGTAAATTTTAATGTGCCTTAGTATGTTGGGGTCAGCAAAATTTATCTTCTGTTTGTTGACAAGATTGAAGTAAAATAATTTAATTTTCTGAGGTAAAATGGATAAACCAACAAAAGTCTCCACACAAATGAAGACTTTTGTTGGTTTATCTAACATACCACACAATTACGGATTGCACAACTAATAATAATTTAGTTGGTTTTTAAATGAAATAAAAATTACATTTACCTTTTACTAGTAAGCTAAGTAAATTATTATTGTTTCAAAATGATTGTTTAACTAATATTTTATGATTTTAATTTTAAATAATTGCATATTTCCTACAGAAGTTTATAGTTGTCTACAATATGAATAAAATTATTTAAAAATTACGACATTATCCCTTTTTAGTTGTTTAGGATTAGATTTAAGTACGATTCCAAATATTAAGTTATTTTTAAAAAGATTGATTAATTCTATTTAATTTTTAGAGATAAACAACTTGTTCATGTAGTCGTTGATCCTGTGTTGGGAAACATACTGAGACCACATCAAAGGGAGGTTGTGTTTGCTCTTTATATTTACTATTTTCAGTTTTTACTTAAATGTATTTCTGATTTTATGTGTATATCAGGGAGTGAAATTTATGTACGAATGCGTAACTGGAGAGAGGATAGAGGACGCTTTTGGCTGCATTATGGCAGATGAAATGGGTTTAGGGAAGACGTTGCAGTGTATCACTCTTATGTGGACGTTGTTGAAGCAAAGTCCCGATGCCAAGCCAGCCATCGAGAAGGCTATCATTGTAGCCCCCAGCTCTCTTGTCAAGGTAATACTAAATATTTTCATCGAATCAAAGAGATAGACCAGTAGAATACAAATAGAATGAACGAAAATAAAATGAAGAAATGAGACTGAGAACATCAAAAAGACAAGGGACATGACAAAAGTATTTTGAATATCACTACTGACAAGTGTCAGTCAACTATAAATTTATTTCACACAATACTGTTTCTATCTTCTGTCCCTGTCCCTGAGTTTGCACCAGATTTTGAAAGTGTTCGTAACCTGACTCCTTGGATTTAATAAAAAAAAAGTTAAAGTTTAATCCGACTGCTTAAGTAATCTGCAGTCGTCCTGGATACATTAAAAAGGTTCCATGTGGATATGATGTATGAGAACTTACCCTCTTTGACCCTTGTATTCCATCTTCATTCTTCCCCAATTTATCATTGAAAGTGTAATTAATAGTTTTTAATAAAACAGTGAAGAAAGATAATAATTATTTTTAAATTTCAATTGACAGATGCATTGTAGAAACTTAATTTTTCTTCAGGGACTGGTTAAATATTCCTTCCAGTTTGTTTTTCTAGATCTTTAGTAATGAAATTAACAACATTGTTATTACAGCTCACTTTTTAAAATACCCGTCTTCAATTTATATTTGGGTAAACATATTGAACCTGAATGCCAACGTTTTGATGTATCATAAACCTTCATCTAAAGGGTTTAAAAAAAAAAATAATTTACACATTATAAAAACTGCAGTTTCGAATTTTAAATAAGCAATGTATCATTTATACTGATTACATAAATGTATTATGTTTTATAGAATTTTAAATAAGTATTGTATACTTTGAATTCATTGCATAATCGTATATGTTTTGTAATCTTGATTAAAGTATTGTTACTCCTTGAATTCCATCGTTTAGACTTATAAACCTTCATCAGTGTGCCAAAAGCACTAGTTATTATACATTATAAGTAATGCATAATGTGTAATAATGATATATTCATTTCTTAAATGTATTGTGTTTTGTAACCCTGATAAAGGTTATAAATAAATTGAAAACCGGTATTTTATAATAGACTAATAATGCATCACTCGCATTTGAAGCATAAGTGTAGTTGTGTCAAGATCCCCTAGACAGGAGTTGAGTGCGATGTCGCCGTTGCCGCGGTGACGAGGCATGTTATGCCAATACGTCTCTAGCAACCCAGTTACTAACTCTTTAAGCCTTCTCTTCACTTAGAACCGAGACACTAGAAATCATCTTTCTAACTGTAAACTGAGTCTTTAAACAGTCCTTATGTGCCTATTCCGTACATAGAAGGAGGTTTTCTTAAGTGCCTTTTTTCTCAGTAAAGTAAAATTGGCCATCTCTTTGAGCCAATATTTTCTTTGTTTAATAAGTTGATCTTTAATATTTTCATTATTATAATATGCAATCGAAAACCTGTAAATTAGAAGATTTGCCATCTCTTCTCAATTATATGTCATACAGGTAATTAATTATATCCATTTTAGTCAAAGATCCATCGTCACTTAGTATATTTTGATAAACTATTTTTTTTATCTAGGTTTGCTCTAGCATAAAACACCATTAAACCAATGTTTCATTAATATTTGTAGGCGATTTCAGGGCTACTTCAATAATTAATTAATTACAGTAAAGACAATAATTATTTGATGTAGACGAAACGTTGGCTTAAAAGTGTTTTATTGAGAGTGTCTGACGCTGTATCAAACCTCGATAGGGAAAAATAGTATAGAATATATGTGGTCCAGATGAGAAAGTATTGAATTTATTTCCATAAATATATTAATATAAATTAATATAGTGTACAGATGTTTAAAACATTAATTATTATGTATTTTCTAATAAATTTAGTAATAACAAATTATACTGACTCAGTGATAAAATTATTGTTCAAGATTAGTTTCTTTTTGGTTAGCTAGTTTTTGAAATAATTGATCAGCTTTATAAATGATTAAAATAAAGTAAACCTGGATTGATTTGAAGTTGAACTCAGCTTTACTTTAAGTAAACGATTTATAAAACTCATCCAGAATCAATTTAATTATAATTAATCCATTTATTTTAATACGCTATTTTATTTAATTGCTACTAACATCTCTATGGTACAAAGAATAATAATTATTTTGTGTTTATCCTTATTTTGTCAATTACAGCGAAAATACCTTCGTACTTCTAACACTTAAAGCTATTATTAATAATTAAAATATCACCCATTGAAATATACCATTCATCAAATCATTAAATGTACTACAATGGATCAGATTATAATTCATGAAAAATTAACTGAGAATATTAGAAATGATTATTTTATTTTATATTTTTGACAGTGAATTTTATTAAACATCTGTGTATGGTTGTGTAATTACTTGTTCTTAATTATCTTGAAATAAAACAAATTTAAGTGAATTATTAACTACTGATATTATTACCCTAATTTTGATAAGAAATTTAGTTGCAATGAATTTTTTATTTGTTTGCCCATAGATTTTAATATATTCAGAATAAATAAAATCTTAAAAATTACTACTTTGGGCCTTAATACTTGTAGGTTTTATTGTTATATTTATTCTTCGGATAATCCTAAAATTATGAAATATTAGATAATCCGTAAACCGTTAGTCAGTGTTTAATAATGATATTAACAATTTCGTATAGTTTACTACATTGTTGTATTTTTCTTGTAAACCATTTTTTTATTAACAAGATAAATAAATTTATTTATTTGAAGGTATCGTCGAAGCTTTGTGCCATAAACATTTAAAGATTTAAGGCAAAAGAAATACAAAATGAAATGTTTGTTATGTGATCTTTATATTTATGATGTATATGAGTACTTGATTAATCACGCTGAGATTACATTTGAAACGTAAATAAATAATATTGTCATGTAGAGAAAGGAGAAGGAAGATAAGCACTCTCTTACCAACGGTGATTCATTAGCTAGAATTATCGTTGGCGATGGAGGTAATAGTACAAAACATTAAACTGATACAAATGGAAGGATCTTTGTTTTGTTTTATTCTCTTGATGAAGTTTAGAAACAGTAAGAGCTGTTTTCCATATCCAAAGTTTATCATTAATCTTGAATGAGCTACTGATTGTTAAAGTATGTGTAATTTGAAAGCACTCATATTGCTTTCCTTGGAGTTTACTACCGTCTGTTTGGTATCCTTAGCAAGGAGTTTGTTTCAGAACTGGTACAACGAGTTGTTTAAGTGGTTGTCAGGGAAGGTGTCGCCCTTGGCGATTGAAGGCGGCGGTACCAAGCACGTGGAGAATCAGATTTCAGGCTTCATGAACACCTTCTGCAGGAAGCCCGTTAATCCCGTGCTCATTATATCCTATGAGACCTTCAGAATTCACGCCAGTCTCCTTCAGTCTGGTCCTATTGGACTCGTTCTCTGTGATGAAGTACGTATCTATTTTTAAACTAATACATTATCTATTTTTCTTGATTTGATCACCTAAAAACACCTGTATATTTTGCTAAAAACAACGTAACTTCGCTTCTACGTTGAATTTCAAATGCATTCAAATCTTAGCTTTTAAGTTGATGATACACAAATCTACTGGCAAAGTTTCAGCTCGCTATGACTTACGGTGGCTGGGTTTGCTTGTGACAAAATTCTGCGGGCAAACAGCAGAAATTTTCCTAAGGGTGGATTCGGTTTCTCTAATGTATGGATAAAACGTTAAGATAGCTTTAAATGAGTCCGTTCTAAGCAATGCACAGACAAAACCTTTCTTTTATTTATATAGATTTCAATTTCAATAACAATTTAGAAACTGATTAGAGTTCAAGCTGTGAGCTGTCTCAATTTTTTTTCTTGTTCTATTACACATGAGATAATAGTTGGAAAGATGTGTTTTAGTATATTTTAATACATTAGATACTTTAATGTATTAAAGTTGGAAGGATGTCATTTAGCATCTTACATTTTGCAGCTATTAACACTATTCTGTTATTCGCTCTCCTGTCCGCGGCTCATAAATTGTTGCTAATGTAGCATTCTTGCAAGATGTTTTTAGGTTCTGCCTGAAAAGAGTTTCAAAAGTTATTTAAAACGTTGATAGAATTTTGAAAAAGTTAGTGTAATAACTTGCGTTATAGTAGTTAAAAACTTCAAAGAAGATAGGAATTAACTGTATTAAATTATTTATTAATTATTCGAAATATCATTAATAAAATAAATTTAGTTATAATCTCACGTTGGAATTAAAAACCTCAGACTAGGAAATTGTTAATATTATTATTTATGTGCTTTATAATTTTAATATACTGTATATTTTGTTAAAAATATAATAACTTTTACAGGGACACAGATTAAAGAATAAAGAAAATCAAACGTATACTGCACTAATGGGTCTGCAATGCAAGCGCAGAGTACTACTCTCGGGTACTCCCATACAGAATGACTTGCTGGAGTACTTCAGTTTGGTACATTTCGTCAACGAGGGAATACTAGGTACTGCTCAGGTATTGCAGTACTGTCTTAAGGCAGTTTATAAACACTAATATGAATATGTTCTTGACTATAAATAGAGGAATTAATGTAATAAGGTATGAGAATCGCTTCCTAGATTTCCACGAATCAACCATCTATACATATATTTCTATACTTTCATGTAACGCTTCACATTATTTAAGTGCGATATATCCAGAAGGTAATTTTACGTCATACAAGTACTATTCAACTAATTTAACAATTAGAAAAAATTAAAATTTAATTATACAAATTTTTAATTCAAATTTTTAGAGTAAGTAGCAGATCTTTATCGAGTCCCTGACATCGTGCAGGGTCGGGGGCAGACGGGTTACGTCCTCTCCGAGGGACGATGTGGTCAGATTTATTCACCTCCCGCATGAATAAATCGACACCCAGAGTGGGCATTGAGCCCTGGATCTAACTGTCCAAATGTGAGCAAGTTGCTGCTATGCTAAGCTAGTCCCCGTTTAACTATAAACTGAATTTGTGTGGTTACTTGTTGCTTACTCCCCCCCACTATGAAAATATACCACTCCTTAAATGATTGCACAGTTCTGTGTGTTCCCAATTTGCATAGCATCTAATTTAATCAAATTAAATTTACTATTTAATAAAATATTGATTGTCTCAAATTAATGTGCTACAGAATAAAAAATCGTAAAATCGGAGTATTGTGAAATTACTTTAAAGTATTATAGGGTGTGGTTTAGTGTCAGCGTGCTTGCTGTTAGTCACGAATATTGGTAGTTTAAATTTTGGCCAGGACTCTATTTCATTTGAGAGATGGAAAATCTTGGACGCCGTCGCTTTGAGAGGACGTATGACACTCGGTTCACAAAACTTTAAAATGCCAAGTACTCCTTATATGGTAGTTTAATACTCCTTTACTGTAGTAAACTTGAATAAGGAGTTCAAAATATAAGATTTATGATGTCGAATCAACCCGGTAAAGTGACTCGCTCATAACTAAAATGAGTGCAGAATAACAATGAGCCTCACTTTCCGCATCTAGAACACTGAAAATGAAATCCTTAAGGTGTCAATTTTGATTTGGCTAATATTTAATCAAACAAACTTCTTTGTAAAATATTTTCACCCTTCAAAAAAAAGTCTACTGTGTAGTTTACCCTCTTTAGTACTATTATATTTTTGTCTTTTTATTTGTATTTTTGATTTCGTAGGAATTCAAGAAGCATTTTGAAAACCCGATACTTAAAGGTCAGGACTCACTAGCAAATGAAAAGGAGAAGACAATTGCCAAAGAGCGTTTGGAGGAGCTAATATCTATTGTCAACAGGTAACTTCTTTTAGTTTTTTGAATTGAAAAACTTAATGTAATGGAACTCGGTGTAGTTGAGTTATTTAAACCTTAGGTGTTCAATAAATCAGGTTTAGGTTTGTTACATAGGTTTTGGGGAAACTGATGTACAAGTTGTAGTCAACTCTTTACTATAGATTTCATAGTACACTAGCAATCCACTCTCTGGCT
The DNA here is from genome assembly GCA_026182355.1 of Hermatobates lingyangjiaoensis. Lineage (NCBI taxonomy): Eukaryota > Metazoa > Arthropoda > Insecta > Hemiptera > Hermatobatidae > Hermatobates > Hermatobates lingyangjiaoensis. The sequence goes on along the minus strand of JAPFBL010000018.1, from coordinate 2,978,445 downwards.
ATCCGGGTGAAAAATAAAATTAAGGTGACAATTTTTTTTTAAATACTTTTATACGTGTTATATAACACGTATGTTATAAAAAATATTTTTAACGTATTTTCTGTATTTTAGAGTATCTAAGTTAAATTTCAAGCGAATCAGAATTGTTAAAATTGCAGTATGCAATAAAAACGAAATCAGTTCATACTAATCGGTTAAAGGTTATCTAAGAATTTACGGTTATAAGCTTGAATTTAGAAAAATAATTATTTTTTAATAACTGATATTAATCTTTTTTTCTCCGTAACTAAAATGGATGGCAAATAACAAATGGATCAAACACTCCCGTTACAAAATTACAGTTTTAATGTCACCAATGGAAAGAAGTGGAAACATATGAAACATCATACCTTAATCCAAAAAATAAAAAATAAAAGTTCTACGATAAATTAATATTCTATTATTAGAAAACTTATAGTTCTGTATATTAAAAGTTTTATTTATAATATGCAGAATAGTGCGGAACATACATGTGAACGGTAAAATGTAAACAAAATGCAAACGCTTATAGTGAAAATTGTGAAAAAATAAAACTGTTAGCCTGCTGTGCATTCTCAAATTTTATCTAGAATTATTTGGTTTTTATATATTTTAATCGCAATATTTTGATATAATTTAGTTACATATCTATCACTTATAACTTTTAAATATTTAGTCGTAGACGTGATCTAAAAAGTTATTCACATAGAACTCTTTATGACGTAATGAACGATACCACTTTTGTTAATTGGTAGTTTACATACAGATCTACATATAGCCTGTTGTTAGCGCTAAAACCACGATTTTTTGTACATGTACATTTATTTAGTCATATATGAACTAATTTCTTAGTTTGTTTGAACACCAAAACTTGACCAGGGAAATATACAAAGAGTGGGTGTATAGGATGAACTTTGATCTAAAGTAAGTTATTGTTTTATGGGATGTGTGTGCAGGTGTCTTATTAGAAGAACGTCGGCGCTGCTGTCCCAGTATCTACCGGTCAAGACAGAACAAGTGGTCTGCATCAAGATGAACGGGCTTCAGGAAGAGTTGTACAAGAAACTGGTGTCATCTGACGCTGCCAGGAGAGCTCTAGAGGTAGTCTTGTAAGCTGTCTTAGCATGTAATGTATTCAACACGTGTCTTCCTTGCCCTACCTTTCACGCTTTCATATATTAAGCACCTCGATGTCTGAGGCAGCAATAGAACCTTCAATCTATACATTCGAATACCTTATACATTCTTCCTTTTCTAATTATAAAATTCCTCCTAAAATATTCCTACATATTTCGAACTAGAGGTCTGTATGGAATAGTGCTGTCACTAGTACCCGGTGTTCCGAGTTCGTAGCTCGCTGTGACTCGAGATATTTTCAAGCTAACGATATCTTACTACTTCTGAGCATTCGATTGTCAATTTTGCAACACAGTAATAATTCTTAAATAATTTAATTTCTAAGTTATACTTTATTTGTGAAATATAGCTTTCATTTTCTATTTGAGATGCTCAGATGCAGTCTAATAAAAAGATGCAGAGGTAGAGGAAAGCCTCTGAAGTTTGTAAATTACATTCATTCTCATTACCCAGATTTGTCACATGGAAGATTGGAAATATTGTAATACCTTACATAGGAGATTAGGGGTGATATCTTGTCACTGGTTAAAAATCTCCACTCTAAATAAACTGGGCAACGTTAACATTTAAGGACTCCTGATGTAGAACTAGTTGGTTGGAAAGATCTTTAAGACCTTCATGTGTTTCCAAAAACCACTCAGAATGGTCGTTTGCATTTAGAGCGACTCACTTCTTTATTCCTCTCCTGATGACGGAGCGGTCGAAATATAGTAAATATTTCATTAATAAATATTAAAATAGTAAATAGACACGATGTTTCTGTAGTCTCTTTTATGTGTGTTTTTTCTGTGAATCTAGTTTATATAAATAGCTGTGTTATCTAATCGGGATTCGATCAATTTTCTAGGATAAAAAATCAAACTCTCGTTGCCAACGTTTCGGTTTTATTTAAAACCTTTTTCATAGGCAGAAGTAAGAAAATGAAATTTACATTGTTGTTCCTTTAAATAATGTAAATTTCATTTTCTTAGTTAAAAAATTTTTTCTTCTACCTATTATAGGTTTTAAATAAAACCGAAACGTTGGCAACGAGAGTTTGATTTTTTATCCTAGGAAATTGACCGAATCCCGATTAGAGAACATACCTATTCTATCAAACGGTTGATATATTATTGAATCTGCTATATATATATATATATGATCAAACCACAATAAGAAATGGGAAAACAAGACTAAGATCTTTCAACCGTAACAAGCGGTCTTTGTCAGAGTCAAAAACCCAACTGATGTGTGTTTGTGTGTGTATAATAACAACAATATGTAGCAAAAATTGCTTTTATATTTCACCTTCATCGTTATCAGGAGAAGAAGTAACGTCACGATATATAAACAAAATATCTGTAGAATTTAAAAATAAAAGGAAAATGACTACTGCAGATAACGCTATTGATCGCAGGTTACCTCTTCTCTGTTTTTTTGTTCACTCCATTGTAATGATTTATATTTCCTCTTTCCTTTTTCTTTTGTGTGTCTTAAATTCTCAAAATGAATTTAAGACTGAAAGTCTTCAGTTTACTAACTGTATACTTTCTACTATCCGTGTATCGTTTCGTGTCATTTCTTCTAATTGACTTAGAAGAGTTATTTAAAGTGAGTCACTGGTCCAACAATGATATATATTGAAAGAAGATATGTTTTTGTTTGCTTATCCGTTTCTTTTATTTTGCAGGGTCACAACAAGAGCATAGCAACACCCACTCAGCTTTATCCTTAGTGATGTCACTTAAACAGCTCTGTAACCATCCTGACCTCGTCATAGATAAAATACTGGAAGAGAAGGAAGGCTTTTCTGGTTCAAGGAGTTTACTGCCTGATGGATATGAACAGAGTTACAAAAAGTAAGCCAACTAATTCAATACACTTATATTACTCTATATCGCTGGTTGGAGGTGCAGAGCTCCTTTGTAATATTATTGTAAGAATATACCGTCTTGCTTTGTAGGCTTTCCTTGTACCTCGACTGGCTTAGAAACTATGCACTGTCAAAACTAAACTGAATGTTCTTTTGTATTATAGGATTATAGGAAAGCAATAGTCTTTTTACCTTATAATACAGAATAACCTTCAGTTGGCTCATGTCAATGGACGAGTTCAGAAACTAGTAGAGGTTTACTATAATATTCAATCATCCTAATAATCGATTACTGTCTTCTTATAATTCTACGCTACACAAGAACATCTAATTTTATCTTGATAATGGATAAATTCTGAAACCGTTCAACGTTTGTGTTAAACGTTATTGGGAAGAGGGTACTTTTTATAGCAAATACCTTATAAAGGACCATTTATCAGATTTTAAAAATTCATAAACACCAGAAAACTGTTATTTTTAAACCATCCGATCTAGTTGAAACTCGCTGGTTGGTTGGAATTTACACCATGACCATCATGTTTATGTTTGATTTTAAATACCTGTATTTATGCCTTAAATAAATTCAAATGAATATACTTGATTGATTTCACCGAGGTTAATATTTTATGTGATATCTACATAGTGATGTAATATATTATGTGATATCACAGTAAGTTTCAAAGTTAAACAAGTGAACATTTATTTTAACGAGTAAAGAATTGGAATAAATGTAACAGAATAAAGAATCAGAAAATTAATTATTTATTTGCTCATACTAGGATAAATTGATAAATCAAAGTCTCCACACACAATAAAAAAGTTTTTTATTCTACGAGTTTCGAACAGTTAATGTTCATCTTCAGGTAAACATCTGAACGAAAGAGTGGAGGACCGGGCAGAGTGGAACGTTCACTCAGAGTGAAACACGTTCGAAAAACATGGAATCAAAAGGCTTTTTTATTGTGTGTAGAGAATTTGATTTATCCATTTACACCAGTATGAGCAAATACCACACAATTACCGATTGCACCACTAATGATTTATTTTATTGCTTTGTTCTGTAGAATTTGTTGTCAGATCTTTTTATTACATTAATGGTGTACTTATTTACTGCGAATGTCGATTTTTATTCATCAAGCATTCTTGAAAATCAATACAAGGTTCAGTATAAATGATAATGGTTTTGAAAACGTTTCATAGGGAATATATCGTTGTTGAATTTTACTAACAATTTTGTACTCGCAATGCTTTGATCAAACTGTCAATTCATCCAGAAAACTGATATGCATTTAGAGTGAGAACGATTTCTTTTTGTGGCAAACATCAAACTGCTGATAGTCATAGGCTGAATGGTGATCATGGACTTGCATTTTAAGAATAAAAACAACAGATAAATGCATGTTTAAAGAATATCATAAAGGAAGACTAGTGTTAAAAACATTGATTTCATTTTGAGTAAATAATTTTTTTCCTGTTTTCTATTTCAATTAATAAAAATCCTTTTTTTTAATTTTGAATGAAGTTGATATTTAAGTGCTTATATAATACTTTAATATGATATAATGCTTAAATTTGTAATTTGGTCCATTAAGAAAAAATATTGGATATCCCTGGTCTAGATGCATAAAAAACTATTTAACAATTTTAAGATTAGGTTGTCGAAGTTAGACTCTTGAAAAAGCTTGCAGTTTGAGTTGATGTCAGTTGAAAAAAAAGGGCCCTGGAAGTCGGAATAACATACTCGTATGTATTATGAAAGGCTTTGAATGATAACAGTGGTACTCCTGTTCCAGAGGAATATTGTCGATTGAGGCATCTGCCAAAGTAATGGTGCTGGACACTCTCTTAGCAGTAATCAAATCGACTACGTCAGACAAGGTGGTTCTTGTATCAAACTACACGCAGACCATGGACCTTTTCGAGAAACTCTGCAAGCTTAGGCAGTACACATATGTACGTCTTGATGGAACAATGACAATCAAGAAGAGAGGAAAGGTATTATCCCACTTTATGTGCTTTGTTTTATTAACACATAAGTCTTACATATCAAGTTGGTTAATGTAGTATTATTATGATAATCTCTGAATTCTTAATTTTTTATATTTTATGTTAACCTTATCTCTATATGTGTAAAGAGGTATAAACTACCAAGATTATAAATACAGTTATATTATAAATACAAGTAAAATTCAAAATGGGTTTCTTGAGGATTTGGTTCAAAGAATTAACTACTCCTGATTATAAGGAAGTTTCGCCCAAAATTGTTTGGCATTTTCTGAAACATAAGTGCTGAAAACAAATACACAGAATATCAACCAACAGTAAGCAACAAAGAACAAAAAAATTAAAAGGAAACCAAAAATAGAGAGTGTATTGTTTTTTACTAGAACAATAACACTGTCTATTTTTTGTTTTTTTTACTTTGTTGTTTGTTGCTTATTATGATTTTTGTTTTCTGTTGGTTGATATTTTGTGGATGTATTTGCTTTCAGCACTTATCTTTTCAATAAACTGTTTTTAGCCTTGAAAATGCCAAACAATTTTGGGCGAAACGTTGGCTTATAATCAAAAGTAGTAATGGGGCCTAAAAAATCCAACCCGACCCGACTGAAGCCCGCGGGTATCAAAGTCCCACCTGACCGATATATTGGGCTTATATTGGAGTTTATTCTTCACCAGTCAAGCAAATCTCTGTCATCTATTTTATCTAAGTTATTTATTTTAGTACAAGTATTCTAGTTTAACATCCATACATCGTATTAAAATACATAATATATATTTATTTAAAAAAAAATTTAGCGAGAGAGAACTTGAGCCCGACCCAACAGGCCCGAATTTCGGGTCGGATTTGGGCTCAGGCTGAGGATCTTACCTCTACAAGAAACCTATTTTGAATTTTAAGAATCAGTAGTCGAAAAGGTGCGTCAATATAAGTACAACCACGTCTTAACTCGTGTGCTGCTGTTGGTAACCGATTTCGAACCCTGCTCACCTTCAAGGACAACTCACATCTTCAAGAGTTGTTCTTAAAGATTGATAGCTTTTAAATCGATCTAACGTCATCAGCAGTAGTACACAATACCAGTAAGACGGTATTATCCATTGTTAATTTAAATTAAAAGTCATGTCATTAGGAGATGATATACCATATATTTCATCAATTCCCTTTTGTTTCAGGTGGTGGAGAAATTTAACAACCCCGACAGTGGACTATTCGTATTCATGCTGAGTTCTAAAGCAGGAGGATGTGGACTTAATTTGATCGGTGCCAACAGACTGGTCATGTTTGACCCCGATTGGAACCCTGCCAATGACGATCAGGCCATGGCTAGGATATGGAGGGATGGTCAAAAGAAACCTTGCTTTGTCTACAGGTTTCTTAGCGTGCGTATAACTATCTTTTTCCCTGATAGTCAGATGTCAGTAACATTCATTTAATAATTTGTTTTGATTACTGTTTCAGACTGGCAGTATAGAGGAGAAAATTCTTCAAAGACAAGCTCATAAAAAAGCGTTGAGTTCTAGTGTTGTCGACTGCGAGGAAGATGTGAAGAGACACTTTAGTTTGTCGGAGCTGAAAACACTCTTCACTTACCAAGAAGGCACCAAAAGTGATACACACGACAAGTGAGTCCACATAAATGTGTTTATAACTCTAGGACTTTGTGAATTTGAATCTTCTGCTTCTCAATCTCCTTTATTTATACAAATTAGTATCATACGATCTGTCTTAGGATTGCATCCTAAGAATGTCCAGAAACAAATTATGTTTCAAAAATTAGATGTTTTCTCCTTCAAAGTAATGAACCATTCAGTATATCATTTTAACTTCAGCTCCATGCTGAATTTTTTCCTACATGTTTTTATATAGTTATCGAATTTGTTTCATCTGTTCGAGCTATCTTTGCGCCTATAAGTGACTGTATGTTACAAAGAGGAAAACATTTTCATTTATTTATATAGCGAACAGTTCTCATAGTACTTGATTCCTTTACGGTTTAATCAAAGTGAGTGTGTACTGCTGGATGGGCTGAAAAAATCAAATATGATCACACTCATATGAGTCCCTGGACATACTCGTAGATGGCCCACTCCTTCTGAGTCGTCAGTTTTAGGACTACATTTGTATCCAGAAAGATTATGTTGTTCCTCGAGGAGAAAGTGCCTTTTAACCTGGGGGGTGGGCCTCACTTCAAGAGTTTTCAAGTCCACCTGCCAACTGGTAGACCTTACCCAATGGTAAGGGTCGAAGATTTAGCTCCCTATTGTTATTTACGGAAAACCTCACGAGAAGATACTTCTTCTCACAAAGCGACTTCCTAGAGAATCTACCAGTGGGAGAAACGACAACCAGCATAAGTCCAACTCCAACGATGGAGTATGCGGGACTTCTAAAAAACTCCCACATGGGCTTACCCCGCCCTCGTGGTACCAATGTTATTTGAGAGCTCTCGGGTGGAACTCGAGCCCCAGGTCTTACTGAACCTGGTTTGGATGCAGGTAAGGTCATGACCGACAAACTTTCCGCCTGTTGGCCAGATTACGCAATCAGGGTAACCAGTTACTGACTCTCGCAGCGAGGAGGTGTCCCTAAACACTCTAGTATCTAGGGTAATTAGTTGGTTGGCCGACCAAATCAGGAGGATCTAAGCCGTTCATTGGACCAGAGCCCTTTTGTGGCCACCCTCAAAATCAATATCACATTTATATCCGACAATTGGAAGAGTACAGGAAAATGTTACATTGGAAAACTATTAAAGGCCTTCGGTAATCTAAAAAAGTTTCTATCATACTCGAGAATATGGTCAGAAAATGTACTCTTATTGAGTAAAATGGAATTCAGGACTTGATGGGAGTGCTTACCACTCATTGTCTAGTAAAGTATATCTTCTCATTATGTAAAGGACAGATGAAGTGGCATGTAGAAACAACACGTGAAGAAGATGTAAAAATAACAGCGCACATACTGTATGATTGTGAAATTTCCTCTTCTAAAAAGCTGCAATTCTTTGAAGAAAGGTTGCTTGAACGCTTGAAGATAACGAAGTAATGAATTTAGTGCCCATCAAGATTGTTAGGTTTCTTCGGGAATTAATTATTGGCTGGATCTAGTTTTTTTCCTCTTTAGAGTTAAGTCACAATAGATCTAATTAAGTCGAGGTGCTTAGTAGCGCACCTATTGCAACCCTGCTCCCCACTAATCTAACAATTGTTGAACACTAATGTCTCCAAGGTGATGCGCTTAAAAGAAAAAAAACATCTGTTTGAGATCGTCAATCATTGTGAAAAAAACAGAAAACGCTTGAGTCTTAACTGACCAGAATAAGTCATCTTTATGTTGTTGATCAATGGAACTGCTTTCATATTATTTTTAAATCCACCAAGAATTATGAATGGCAGCCTCTAAAAAACCTCTTAAACTTCTTTTAAACAGGCATTAAAATATTTTTTTTATTTTATCTATTATATGTATAATTTGTTGTTGTGGCGTGGTAATTCTAGTAAATAATTGTAGATGATTATGTAAATTCTTTTGAAAGTGTTGAATTATTTGTTGACTCTGTAAGTTTTATGTTTATTATTATAGAACATCCATCTAATATGTTATGTAATAATTTAGGAATACTCCTTTGTTGAAGCTTCTTTTCTTCCTCTGTATATCAGCTAAACTGTAATTCCATGCATATTTTGAGTGTCACATACGTTAGCATAAGTTAAATTAACAAAAGATAATACCTTCTTACCTCTTATACAACTGTTAGTGCAGTTGGGCCGGTTTCGAACGAACGCTGCTCGTCTTCAAAAGCAAGCGAGCTGGTTGTGTTATAAGATTAGTACACCCTACCAGTAATTGATGCCTAGATTTTATTTCACACTATTATTATATATTTTTCATTTTTATTTATCTACATTTACACTAATTTAATTCACTTATTATTTTCTTCGTCTTTATTATAAATTCCATCAAATAGTATTTCCAAATACAAAAGCAATTAAGATAGTAAAGGTAATAAATAAATTATATATATAGAAATCTACGTAGTGAAATTTTGGCACCACCAGTTTACAGAAGGTATATAACCCTGCAATCCGAACGATTTATATCAGTTGCTCTTGAAGGTAGGCCACATCCGAAACCGGTGCAACTCAATACCAGGAGCAGTATACTGTGTAAGACAGTAATCACTTTTCTTAATTTAACTTAGTCTATAATTAGTGGTTTTTATATTTATTTTGAATTGTTTAGGATCAAGTGTGGACGGTGTGAGAGTGGGATTCAGCTCACACCGCCACCTTCAGACGCAGACTGCACCAATGACCTGTCGGCATGGCATCACTGCTCCGAGCGACGCTGGCTCATTGACCCTGTGCTCAAGAGCTGCTGGCCAGCCGGGGTATCTTTCGTCTTCTACCAGCATTCTCACAAGCAACGCCCCAAGGTCGGCCCACAACCTTAGTTTATTGCTTTTCTCCATGGAACAAACATTAACCGAAACCCCTACTCCCTCCATAGTCATAAAAAGGTGTTCTGAAAAATCTCTCCAGCTCGTAGTGTGTGTATTAAATTCACAAAAACGTTAACTTTTTATTATCGCGATCCTTGCACTGAAAAATATAGTAAATTGTTTCTATAGTATAGTATACTATTATACTATTATAGTATGAAGTATAGTAATTCAATCAGAACTCGAACCGCTTACATCAATCAATACAAAAAGTCAAAGTTCCATATTTAGATTAGCGCCTCCAGGTAGCGTGTTTGCCCTGAATAATGAAGATTTTAGGTTTGAATCTTGTCCATGACCCTAAATATTTCTTATGGGATATAGACAATCTTCCTTGTTTAGAATTAAATATTACATTTTTCTAGTAGAAGAATGTCGTCCCTCAGAGAGGATGTAAAGCTCTAGATCTGGAGCCCCTGTTTGATTTCAGATAGTCATTGAAGAAGGTTCCTACCTTAATAAATTTGCAAGAAGTAAAATTTAGGACTCCCTATATAGAATCAACTCGCTACTGTAGCTTGGCAATGTCTGGAAATGGGTACCAAATAATAAATGAGCCATACTTTCCGCTCTTACAAACAGCGGAAGTATGGCCTGCTCATAAGTGTGGGCGTTAGAAATAAAGAAGGAGGCAGTGATATGTGAGACCTAATTCTTTCTTTAGTATAAAACAGTGAAATGTGTAAGGACTGTTTTAGCTGGATTCATATCGAGAGTTTTCTACTTTACCCATCCCTTAACAATTTGTAGAGCATGCTGCATAAGCTCAAAGGCACTGTCATTCTTCTTCTTATAATAACACAATCATCTTCTTATCCTTTCGTTTCGAAATCTTGTTTAACTGGAGTATTGATTACGTTATCCACAATAGGAGCAATAACACACTTTTCTGAGGGCAGCCTGAAGTAGTCCCAATTGCAGTTGTGGTAGTTGCTATACTTGATACAACAACAATAACTCATACGGATTGTCATTTTTAGTGTATTATTACTCTTCCGAAATTTCCTACGAAAGACATCGTAGTAAGACATATTTAATATGAAATTTTAAATTGACTGAATCACTGGAGAAGTGACTTGAAATTAATAGCCATTTTGTCATAAAAATTGGACAAGTATCTTTGCTATGCTTCAATATTATCAAAAATCAATGGGGTTCTTAAACACACCAGAGCTAAATATCTGACATTAAGATTTTTGAAGAGACTAATATGTAGATTGGTTACTACACTTAGTAGGACAATCATTCATAATAGGTAGGGTGTTTTGGTTTTAACTGGTATAGTGTTAAAAACAGAGAATTCCATTTGCAATTTCTCGTTTTAACCATAGGATATTCGACAAATAGGGAAGGATTGTGATTCTGCCACTAACATTTTGTTTAATTCACGAATATCTATCTTCACCGTTTATTATCTTCTCTCTTATTCAGCAGAGTGGACAGGTGTCGTAAACAGGGATCTGGATTCATCAATTAGAATGTATCTAGACTTCAGTATTGGATGATTTGAGTTTTAATTTCCCGTTGACCTGCAATAGAACATCTTGAAAAATATATCTATTTTATAAAATTTTGATGTACGCTTCATAATTTAAATTGTTTCACATCATATTTATGTTTCTACAAATGACTCTAAATGTTTTTATACTCAATTTTGAAATTCTCTTTCATTATTAAGGTGGTATAGTTTCTCATCGATTTCTGTTATCTCTTCATTATAATTTAATTGAATAAGTTTTTCATTTTCTTCTTGGGATAATAATGTCTGAAATATGATATTCAAGTAGGTTCTTCTAGAGATATTTTGTCTGTTTCTCCTGTTCTGTTCTGAATAATGTTCAGTTTATCATTTTGAATGCGATGAAACTGCTGAATAGTATCTAACTCTTTTACATCATAGGAGAAATTATCATTTATAATTACATAGGCTTCTATTTCTTTCTCTATTTTATGAGAGATTTGAGCTGTAATTATCTCATAACTTTTTTAAACGCCGCTAAACATTTAAATGATTGATTATTCTGAAATATTTTATCTGTAATTGTAGAATTTTAGAATATATGAGTGTTACATTAGACCACTGTCATGAAGTAAAGTTACTTCTTTCTTGTCCTCTGTTTTATTTAATCTGTTTAGTGATGTCCAGCATCTATTTTTTTATTCTTCTAGTGCTTGGTTGCTAATTCATCTAATTCAATCAAATGAAGAGTTTTAGCACCATGATCTGTCTTTTATTTCTGAGCCAATATGTTAGCTCATACCTGCCAAGATAGCCAAGCGATTCATAAATACTGGACGAACTTGTATTCTTTGATTTAAAACCTTTATGCACGGAGGAGTGATTTACAGGTGCCTTCTGACTGCCTTGCAACTATAGTGAATTGTTAGCCTTCACTAACTTGATTAATAAGTTTTTCAGTTGTGGTGACTTGCTCCTTGTCAATGTGATACTGGGTGAATAATTTTAAAAATTTCTTTTTACACAATAATAAAGAAGGGTATATTTTACATATTTTTATGCAAATCAAAAGATGAGTACTTTATTAACTGAGCAGTTTGTACTGGAAAGGGTTTATCTTTTAATCCAGGCTTTATATATCTCTGTTCAACAGGTGGAAGATAAGCCGGAGAATGAAGACGAGTTGTCTTCAAATGATGAAGGTAATGAAGCCTCTGAACCTTCTGATGAAGATGCATGATTTAAAATTTCTATTTTCTATTACCAATTAATTAGTATTTGCAATCGATTCAGATTCATGTAGTTCTTTCTCAGCTATTAAGCAAATAAACTTATAGAGTGAACCTATTCGGATCGCATAAAAATGTAAATGTCTTGTATATTCTGTATGTATGTATTTCAATAAAAGTTATTAACATATTTTTATTCAAATTAGTAATGCAGACCTTTTAATTCATGTAATTTTCATAAATAATGTTAGTTTCTATCATATACACCCGTAATTCATATGTATACAGCTGTCGTTATGTAATTATTAAATTTGTAATCGCTGACTCTTTACATAAAACAGCCTTTCTTACTGTTTTTATTTAATATATAAAAATAGATACAAAAAAAAATACAATTGCAATTCTTATAGAATTTGCCTCAGATTTTCACAGAATGTGTTGAAAGAGTTTAATTTTTTTCTCTTTTCAGATTGAGAAATACCGTTTACTTTTAAAATAAAATTTAATTTGTATCTTAAAACTGTCCTTCGAGGTACCTGGGTTTTCAAATAATTCTCCTTCATTGACTTGCTGGACCTCTTTTCTGATATTGAATTTGACTATCTCGTAGATCCTTTAACAGTCCTCTTTAAATTTTTCTTACCAGACCCAAATTGCTTTTTTAGTCAGTGAAGATTATCCAAAATTTTGAATTGAAGGTACATAGTAGTCTTGGATAACTATTCCAAATCGCAAAGTGACTTGTATTTATAAGTAAACTGTATTTCTTGACCTGAAAAAAAGAAAAATAAGATATTAACATTAAGAATTAAGATTTAAATTTGTTATCTGTTTCTATACATCCCGTGAAAATTTAAGGTTATTTCAACAAGAATGGATGAAATCATTGGCCTAAAAAACGTCGAACTTTTTGAGACACCTAGCATAAAATCTTCCTGCTGTGGTATCTTCCTACTACTCCTCAAGGAGTTTTTTTATATGACTAGGGATTATAATAGATCATTAATAGGTTCGAAAAAATCACAACAGATACTGATGCTGTTGGAAACCAAAACATCCAAAGAAATAAGGTGATAACAAACTGAGCTCTTATGATAAATTTGTTTCCAAGTAACTGAATGGTATTTGAACTGTATTTATTTTGGGCTTTGACAATTTTCATAAAAACCTTAAAACGTTTTTTTCTTACCCTTGTTTTGTTAATATGTATAACTAGATACAATGATAAAACCACAATATGAAATGGGAAAACAAGGCTAAGATCTTTCAACCGTAACAAGAGGTCTTCGTCAGAGCCAAAAACTCAACTCTGACTCTGACGAAGGCAGCTTGTTACGGTTGAAAGATCTTAGTCTTGTTTTCTCATTTCATATTGTGGTTTGATCATTGATTGTTATTTCACGTGTTTATGTGAAATCTTTTTATAACTAGATACATGAATTGATAAAAGTGTCAATCGTGGAATGAATAGTAGCAACATTTACTAAGACTCTGACAGTTTTCCAAGTACAAATCGAACTTTCAAAGTTGACATTTCGGTTTTATTAAAACCCTCTTCAGTCCTACAATAAGCAAGATTACATAAGGAATCATATGACAAATAACAAAAATTATCAATGAAAATCTTTTTTCAAACCTTTAAATATTATAGTTCTTGGTTTTTCAGTTTCAAAAGTGCATACTTATGAAAGTTTTCTTACTTATTAGTAAGGTATATTTATATTTGTTATGTTACTTATGTTGTATCGCATCTTGTTATAAGTGTGTAATGGTTGATGTTATATGATCCATGTATTGCCTTTTGTATCTTTTGCTTATGAAAAGGTTTTTAATAAAATAAATTAATAATTTGAATGTGAAGGTTTAAAAGAAATCACATCCGAATAGAATTGAAGTCCTTGTTAAAGTTTCCTTTCTTTTTCGAACTTTGAAGAGATCATTTCGTATAGTAAAACTTAAAAGAAATTTTTTATGTATCAACTGAACTTCAAAAATTTGTCTATCTCATTTTTTACTGAATCATGTATAGGTTAATTTTTTATTGACATTTTAACATAAATAATAACCACTGACTTAATCTGAAGATCAGATTCAAAGTACAATGTACTAATTTTTGGACGTGTATAGTTTTTTTTATTTATTTACCCTCTCAATTAGTATAAATATTTGCATTAGGTGATTTATTAAATCGTTAAATTTTATTTCACTGATGACGAAACAATAATAATTATTCCTTCTATAGTTTTGTTTAAAATGACCTTTATTAATACTGAAGTCAGTATTTTTATAAAAATTTTGTATTATAAGTTAAGTAAATTATTTAAAATTAAAATTATTAAAAAGAAATATGGATTTTCAAACTAATATGAAAAAAAATACAGAAGTTCATAAGATCTTATTAAAAGTTGAAAGTAATTGATTGTTCTTTGTGAAGTGGCGCCTCTGGTGGAGATATTAGTAACTTCTCTGTCTCCCCTCTCCAAACGTCACTCGGCCCCTCTTGTGGAACCCATCCCTGGATCAGAGGCCATATTGGACCAAGTGTAGACGTGAACAGTTTAGAAGCGCAACCAGCTTTCAGGTTTACCCCAAAAAATAGAAGAGAATGATTATTCTAACTTAGTCATTAAGCCAATCATATTTCATTGATTGTGTAATTGATGCTAACAGTCGTGCAAATTGATTAGTAATTGACTGATTTGCCTAAAGTGGGCCTGCAACGCAGCAACATGGCCCTCAAAAGTGAGACAGAATCTCCACCCAATGACAAAATAGTTATTGGAGAGCTTGAAAGGTGCAGTAAATGATATTTTTTTTTTATTTTAGCAAAATATAAAAACGTCTTTACAATTCTGGTTCTCGAACCAACATCTTATCAGTTGATTGATAACATAATTTGTATAAGATAAAAACATGATAGATTGGCTTGGTGAATGTTACAATATCATAGAAAAATTTTAGTGTGCCACCCAGGAAATTACTTAATGCAGAACGCTGACGCAAGGTAGGGTATATTTTTAAATAAATGTATAACCTAATGGGAACAAAGGGCCAGTTAGAAAAAAGTTTAAAGCAGCATGTGGAATAATTCTTTTTCTCGAAGCAGTAAATATTTATTCTAATAATAGTCTCTGACGTCACGTGTGGTGTAGCCTCGGAACTCGATCTCAGTTTACTTATTTGGTAATTTATATAATTTTTTTTTTCTTAATTGTTCACTTATTTTATTCTCTTATATTGTAGGATTTCAAATTTTCAATTTGTTTTTCTTGTATTCCTTGCTGTGGGGCCAAAAAATGGTGATGGTTTTTCTTCGATTTGATTCGTAGCCTGGGGTGCGGTTAGGTGGGGGTAATCCACGATGCAAACGTCCTTGAGATACCAGGGGAGCCCCCCGACAGGCCCGGCTCTCTCTTTCTCTGACACACTCTCTCACTTACTCCTGGGTCCTTGCTCTTCTGTCTTGACCTACCTACTTCCTTTTATTTCATTTAAAATGACTCTTAATACACCAGGTACTAAGCATTTTTTTTTAATAAATCACATCTCTAATAAAGTAGGAGATACTAATTATAACAATATAAATATCTTCGTACATAAATTAAATGCATCAGGTTTCGATATTTACGGATAACACTTGAAGGCTAGTCCGTTTTGTCACCTGAATTGATAAAATAACTCAGTTCTATTCATCACATGTTCATTCCTATTATTATAATTACCATTTATAAATATTTAGTAGCTTGCTGCTTTTACGATGTCACCATGAAGATTATTCAAGGACTCGATTCAGTAAACGCATTGTATTTAAGTTTAAAGTTTAATTTTCCTTTCTGTGTTTCCCAAATTACTTCAACCTTTAATTCTAAAGGAACTAAATAAAATAATTATTTATATCAGGATTGATGGCATTAATATTCCTAGTATATAATTTTTTTCTTCTATTTATTTTTATCATCTGATTGCGATAATGTTATCATACTCTACCTAAAGAGCATATAAGTAGTGGGCATTTCTCAGAAGAGGCAACTATTCTTGCAATTGACTTTTTAAATGTAATTCCTTTGCTATGTAATTTGTTGAATTGGAAAACAGTTGCGAAGTCATTGCCCTTCTAAGAAAAGCATCATCCTGTCAATCATTATTTTATCGATATTCGTACTGTTGATTTATTTGATTTTGATATCAAAGCCAATTATCATTAATTAATTTCATCACGTAAGTTATCATGCCTCTTCGCTTATGACGGTCGATATAGCTCCTTTAATTTTCTCTCATCATTATACCTTATCAAATAATCCCTATCAGCACTAATTTGGTGCCATAACAGATTAACCTTTTATTTATTATATTCTACCAGAATTATTGTCAAATTGATCATCATTAAAAAATGTTAAAATCGGAATATTTTTTTCATTATCTCAAATTATTTTAACGCAAACCTACTTAGCAGTACAAGCTACTGATATACTCATCAAAGTATTGATGACAGTTGTTAAAAGAAAATGTTTTAAACTTCCTGGCATCATTGAAGCTTCCCAGTTTTATTCAAAATTTTTTACTTGTAACTAAGGACTTCGTAATTTTGTACATTCTAAAACTGAAGGATTTTTTTTTAATGTATTTGATCTCCTTCATTGATAAAATATCAGTTCAATCCTACCCTCAGAAGTAATTTTTTTTTTTAAACAAATGCATTCTTTTTTTATACTGATAAAGTTTACTTCTACTAATAAGCTCGGTGATACTTAATCCCTTCAATATTTATAAATGTGAATTTGAAAATTCATAACCAATTGAGAAGGCTAGTCTCTCTTTTGTTGTCTTGACTTGAAAAGTCGGGATTTAGATTGTACTAATTCATTTTATTTTTTTCCTTTTTTTAAGTTCAAATTGTATCAGCTAAAATAGTTATTTCTAACTTTCAACATTGGTTTTAAATAAGAAAAGTGTTACATTTTAAGTATATAAAGTTTAATTTTTTTTTCGATTTTGCTATGTTCTTTTCTCAAACCCCGTTTGAGAGTTATATTTATTTTTGATATAAGTTTATATAGAGACATGCGAGGTTGAATGACCTTTGCGTGTAGTTGTATGTCTTAATCTTATGTAAAATAGTCAAAATAAATTTGGGTTAGCAAGTCTGCAAGTCTGGTCATCCGTTCTGAATTACGTAGAATGATACGGACGAGTGACCTTCAACAAAATTCAGGTAGTGAACACAATTGATTAGTAATAATTGTGGTACCTTAGTTCTCGACCAGAATTGGTTGCAGAATTTTTTTTACAACAGATTTGGTTAAAAACCGAAACTAACTTTCCCATCAGAAATGAGTTGATAAGAAGTACAGAATCCGTTCGGTCTATCATATACAGGGGTTTTTTTTAATCATTGTAGGTTTCCCTGTATAAAAACGTATATATCGTATTGTATTTGACTCTGACGGAGTCCGCTTGTTATGGTTGGAAGATCTTAGTCGTTTTTCTCATTTTATTGTGGTTTGACCTTAAAAGCGTGTATTTAAACTGCTAAAGTTCGAGTTCCAAAATTATGTTCTAATTTTGGAGTAACCATTTTCTCGACGTCTCTGTTCAAACTCCATTTGTTTGAGTTAAAGTCGTTCGAACACCTAAGTACAACTCTGCTTCAATGGAGTTAGTTTTGAAACATACAACATGAATATGTTATCTAGATAGCAGTATTAAGAAAACGAAGTGTTTAGTTAGTTTAGTTTTCTATTCCGAATTTAAAGGTTTAAATGTATCGCTACCTTTATTATAACGTCAAACATAGAATTATAATATAAACTTGTCTACTGTAAATTTTCTATTTTATCGGTTACTGAAGGTCATTTCAAACTAAATGTTCACGAACATCTAATAGGCTTTTGATAATGCATACGTTCCGAAACCTGTCTAGCAAGAAAGGAAGTAATATAATATATTAGTTTATAATCTAATAACCATCGTTATACCAACAACCTAATAATGTTTAAATTTAAAACATCAAGCATGTTTCTTTTTTAATACTTGAAACAAAAAGGACACTTTAAAGAATCATAACTTACATTGTTAGCACATTTTCAATTGTTTAATTTCATTGTTACAAATATTTCCGATACTGAAGTTTAATTGATTTTAATGCAAACAATCATCAACTTTGTTAAGAATATTTCAATTTCTTAATCGACATGATGAAATTTATTTTTAGTCTGGATAATCATCCGAAATCGATTATCAAAAATATTTGCGATGATTATCACTTTGGTAACGCATACAAATACTATTGTTTTTTTACTTTATTTGCATTTATTATAGGTGAAGTTGACTTATTTCATTTTGAGGAAGTTCGTGCTTAAACATAGCCATACGTCATTCGTTGGTTCCATGTGACCCATCACTCTTGCCGCTATTAGTTCCCTCGTTAAGTGCTAAATTGATATTATCCAAACTTCTAAATTGGATAGTGATGACAGTTTCCTCTGGTGGCAGCATACAGCCGTATTTCTATATGTTAACATTAACGAGCTTTCTCGTTTTCTTCTAAACTTTAGCATCTGTTATGATTGACTCTTTTGAACACATTATCGTTATCGGCGTAGGCTACCTCTTGTTCAGCACAGTTCACAAGTCTATTTTTAATGAACATATAACAATAAAAAAATATCATTCTTATATTTATTACTTCAGAAAAATAAATTATAAATTACCAAGAACTGAAATAAAGATAAATTGAACACTCGGTGGCCTTGCTAGAAGTTCGGTTGTCGACCATTGAGTCGTGGGTAGGAATAACGGATTCAAATGAACAACCACTATCCTTGGTTGTGTATTCTATTGCTTTTGCATGGGTTATTTCTATGAGACAAAGATGTTGGTCTGCCTATTAAAAAAAAAAGATCGCAATTCTATATTAATGCTATAATTTGTTCTACAATTTTTCCTTCAATTTAATCATTTAGGTTTATCTCTGGAAATAATGTGTTAAAATTAAAAATTTATTAGTACTGGTTATATTACCATTGAAAGTAAATTTCTCTCTTTAGGTAATGTCAGGTACTGACCTAAACTGTTGTTTTACTATGCCCATGCGGATAGCCTTTCACGTTTAGTGATGTTTTTGGGGTGGGAAGTGTGGTTTACTTGTTATTAGACACTCATTTAGTTAAGGGGGAGCCATATTACTGGTTTGTTACCACATCGGGAGAACTACATTTTAACTCACTCATAGTAATCGTAGTAGTCAAGGTAGTAGGGATCTTTGGCGAGTACCTGGTATCGTCCTGTTGGGAATCGACAGCTTTTACGTTTTCTCCGCACGGCCGCATGCGCAAGATTTTTCAATCTCACTCATAAAAAACCCTGGGTCACAGTCAACATTGGAACCGTCCTTCAGGGCTAAAGGCAAGGTTAGACCACACCTGACCCCTAATATATATAGTCCTTTAAAAAAACATGCGTTAAATTTATTAGTTTGATTACATTCAAAATTAATCCGAACATTCCTCCCTTTCTCTTGTGTAATAACCTAATTCTTTCAAACTTTCTACTTCGAAAATAGCTATTTATTATTTAGTATAATGATTTCGCGATTCGGGCTCCAGTCCTCTCGTGAAGTTCCTAAAGTCCTCTTCAGATTTAATGAAAAGTTTAACGTGGATATCATTTCTAATCGTTATCAGTGGTTTTTTCATTAGTAATAACCCATTTGAATCAGTAGTGGTATTGTTATCAGTTTAGTGATAGCTTTCCTCTAATCTAGAAACCATAACCAGGATTGCTTAAAAAACGAATAATTCAATCGTAAGAAAGCAACGTTTAGCAAAATAAAAAGTGTCAGCTGATGCTAGAATTAAATCTAAATAATAAGCTTGGTTATGTTTAGCACAATAAGAGTCTAAAAATTGAAAATACAGTTTTTTTTTGTAATGATGTCGAAAATAAGACGTTGACGCCGAGATAAGAGGCCTCAAGGTCACGACGGCTGGTGCCAAGCCAATGTTGTCTTGGTACCTGGTCCACTTGTTTAGCTATTTTAAATAATGCCTAAGCAAACAACTTTGAAATATTGTTCCAAACAACACCCATACGTATTATTAACAAGAGGAAGTTCGTTCAAACTGACACGATCGTTTCATAGTGCTACCGTTCTAACCCACATTATAGAACAATTTCATATTTCTCATGATAAGTGTTAATATAATCTTTTAAACAGCCTGAATATACAAAAATTAAATAAATCGTATCATTAAACTTATACAAGAGATTATATACAAAATGTTTAATTCATGATAAATATTAATCTCGCCAAATATTTAATCTAAACCGCTTGCACATTTTGTAAAAATGTTATAAAAAATCTTTTTTTTTACTCTATATTTTCGGGGATAACTAATCTAGATTTTAGAACACAAATCTAGAACACCTTTTTTTCAAAATACTGGTTTTTTGCCTAAATCAAGAGAAAAAAAAACAATTCCCTTGAACGTATAGTTATAATAATATTAAAAAAATGAAATATTATTTATGAAAAAATAAGAATTATGAATTACAATATTTAATAAACAGACTTGAATATTTAGCGTAAAATAATAATCACAAATAGAATAGTTAAAGAATTATATTAATAGCATGGAACAGTCTTTACTGGTTAGAGCGGAAGGTATATTGAAGTAACATGGGTTTCTTCAAAGCTTTTAATAACTAAGTTGAAATTGCAATATTTAGTTTAGAAACTCCTTATTCAAGTATGACGACATAATGGACGGAATTTAGTTTCTTAAATATACAATGTCATGGGCAATTTATTTTCATCGTCAATGCACATTTTCAGGCTACAATTTTGTTTGTTTTACAACGCGTACAGTTATAATGATTCCACCTTTTAGTGCTGGTTAAGGTGTGGAAACTATGGCTCATTTATTATTTAGCACTCATTTTAGCGATGGTTGAGCCACATTACCCGTTGATTCTACACTGAGAATCATACATGTCGCCTAGTTCAAATGTACTTAGAGTAGGGATCTTTAACGAGTGCCTAACATCCTACAGGCTTGGGACCGATGACTTAACATTCCCCCTGAGGGAAGATGTGCTTAGATTTTTTCACCTTCTGTATGAATAAATCGAGGGCAGTGTGGGTGTTGAAACCTGGATCTACAGTCCAGAGGTGATTACGTTACCACTATGCTAACCTGGCCCCTTAAAACAATTTTTGTTTTTCCTTTATTACAGGCAATTTGCAGCATGAAGATGTATGTTCTCTGTATGTAGAGTAGGCTATCCTCATATGTAGACTCATATCACTGATTTTATACCCCTAATAAGGCTTAATTTACAATTATAAGGTATACCTTATAACTGTAAGGTATACCTTATAGTTATAAGGTTTACCTTATAACTGTAAGGTATACCTTATAAACTTATGAAGCTATAGCTTCGAACATCATGATTAGAATAAGAGGAAAAAACACGAAGTCACAATGGCGCGTTTCGAACACTTAGTATTCATCCTCAGGTTACATCTACAATATAATATATGGATAGAATATTTGAAATTTAATACAGAAAAACTCGACCAATATTTCATATTTTATTAATATTTTATATTGTATATGTAACCTGAGGATGAACACACAGTGTTCGATGTGGATAGAATCATTTGTGTGAAGATTTCGTGTTTCTTTCTCTCATTCAATCTTGAGTAAATACAACACAATCAATAATTGCATAGCTCGTGACTTCGAACACTAGTGTCTTCTTTAGACTAAAAATCTTTTTTTTTTCTATTTTACATAAAATTAATATCTTGAAGAAGACCACACTCTATAAATAGAATGTGGCTATATTCCATATATAGGAACCACTATCTACACAGCACGATACTAACAGTTTTATTAGCTCTATCTTCCCAACATCAATGTAGTCTTTAGAAAATAAATATTTTTCTTCCATTCTGACATATAATTTTCAGCCGAAGGTGGTTAATCCATGTATAGAATACGCTAGATATATAGCATAATATTACCAATTTCAGTAGCATAATATTTAGAATTTGGGGTCAGGTTTGGACTAACAGGTAGCAGGCTTGCTTCGGTACTGAAACTTGGAGGTTCGAATCTCGGCTATGACCCTTTATTTTTCATGTGTGAAATGGAAAATCGTGTACACGCTCATCAGAGAAGGATATAAAGCTGTTGGTCCCGAGCCTGAATGATGTCAGGCATTCGTAAAAGATTCCAACTCTAAGCAACTTGAATGAGGCTAAATTTAGGGCTTCCTATGTAGAATCTACCCGGTAATGTGTCTCGCTCATAGTGGGTACCAGATGTCACACTTTCCGCACCTACAACACTAAAAGTGATCGTCTGTAAGTGTTACCATTTGAAGCAATATTTAGAACCTCAATGTCGTCTTAACACTACATTTTCTTCTTTGCTTACCTACAATGTTTGCCCTAAACATGTAAAAAGAACGGGTGTTTGAAGAATGAAAGTCATATTTTGTCCTAATACTTCGTAAAGTTTAATGAACTCTGTGTCAAATCTTCTGTTTTAATGCATTTCCGTATCGTGTACCACTGGGAGTACATTAACCTAACTTATAGCACTCTGTTAAAAGAATTTTATTTAATGATTTTTTTTAGTTAAAGTGTCATTACATATTGTAATATTTTATTTGCATAGTTACAATTAAAATATGCTATATAATTAATATTTAACTACTACTTTGTCATCGCTTTTTTATTACTAATAAATAGATCTTACTAAAAAGGGATAAGTAGATAATACTAATAATAGTACTATAGTACCAATAATAAGTAGATATTACTAATAAATAAATATATCTGTTAATAATAGCAGATTCACAAAATGGAATTAACTTGAGAGAATAATTATTATTTAGAAAAAAAAGACCTTGTTAATTCTTGGTTTTTGGAATGAAGAAATTTAATTAATAAAGGTATCAGTTGAACTCGTCACTTTAAACAGGGGTGCTCACTCATTGTCTGCATGAGAGCCACTTGTGAAATGAATAAGTCACAATCATCATCCACTGTATTTATGCAGAAATGTATTGAGGATTCTTGGAACTGATGATCATTTATGTAATATTTTATCGTAATATAAACCTTCTCCTCGCATTTCTTATGAAAGTGATACGTGTTTTTCTTCTACCCGATCTAGTCGCCCTGCTCATTTGTAAACTCCTTCTTAATTTTAAAAGAAAAAATAAGATTAAGAGGCACCTTTTTAGACTAGCTTATTAGTTTTAATGCTATTATAGCCACTTTTGCCGTTGCATAGTGAAATAAGTTTTAAAAAAAAAATCAGAATTCATTCGACTGACCGTCCAGTATATGAATCAGTGACGGGATGAACTATAGCTGATGTCAGTGCTTAACAACTACCAATGGTAGATCGTCATCGTGTATTGAGCACCACTGGTCTAGAGGGTAAGTGAACGAGACACGCCCAGTGGTTTCGAATATAGAAGAGCGAATGCGGTAAATTTAAAAGTGTACTTCAAATGTAGAGAAAATAACTGTTGGATTTTCTTTCATCAGTTCTACAAATTGGTATCAATTGTAATTAATAAAGCATGTTTATAGATTATAATCGTTTCGTATTTGTTCGAGTGTAAATAATTTATTGCTACATGTGTGCCACTGGTATGAGTGCCATGTATGGCACAGGCCATTTTATTTTTTTCGTTACGGTAGCTAGGTAGGACAGGTTTGAGAACTGAGAAAACGCAGTTCTTTTTGACGCTCAGAGTGCTATATGATTCACTCCCTCCTCCGCCCTGCTAAATTTGGGATTTTACAAATTTCTATATTTAAGTGTGCCCGGTTTATCATTCAGAGCCTGGTATAATGAATTAGATCCTTCAAAAATTCCTTAGTGGTACAAATGAAAATGTTACGGTTTTAATGAGTACAAAATAACGGTATTTTTAAAATATTGATATTTCAAGTGGCCAAGAAAAGAAGTAGGTAAAAATAATGTTAGGTTAATATAGTTGTGGCTCAAATTGAAAGATATAATCCCCAAAAAGGTATTATTTTACCGAAATTCCTCATTGGAATTCTGATCCCCTCATTTTGGTTAGGTTAGAGTGAGTGGCAGTCCCACTATGGAACACACATAGCCAAAGTACTCTACTCTACTCAAGTGTATTTAGGGGAGGGATCTTTAACGAGTAACTGACAAAATGCAGACTCGGGACCGACGGCTTGACGTCCTATCCGAGTGACGACAAGCTAAGATTTATTCGCTTCCCGCGTGAGTAAATCGAGGGCCAGAGTGAGTATTGAACCCCGAATCTAGCAGTCCTGAGACGAACACGTTGCCACTGGGCTACTCAGGCCCCCTTAAGGATCTTTAACGAGTACCTGACATCGTACAGACTCGGGACCGACGGTTTGACCTTCGGTCAAATTCATCACCTTCTACGTGAATAAATGGAGAAGTTGAATGGGTATTGAACCCTGGATCAACCAGTCCAGAGGTTAGCACACTGCCACTACCTGGACTACCCTGGCCCACATCCCCAGATATAACTGAAAGCGTTTACACATCTACGCATGAATGACATAAAACAAGTAATTCCATATACTCACCGCTTTTTGATAAAATGCTACTATAAATGCAACCTTGAGCGCACAGGTGAGCGCTCAAGGGTTAATATCCTGAAATATAATTTGGTGTAAAATGAAACATTATTGTTAGTCTTCATTTTTTATTTATCTTGCTTTAGCACCCCATACTTGAAACCCCTGCGCCCGACACGTGCGTATCCCCTCAGCTTCGTGACTTCAAGAAGAACTGAGTTAATAAATGAAGACCTATCTTTAGATCGTCCTCACGGTTGAAGGCTGCGTCATACTGACAAAAATACTTGTGAAGTGTTATTCAACAAATGACAAAAATATGTAAATAACTTCAAAGCCGTTGACCTAACATAAGCCTCGTGATAATTATTCATATTTTTGTAAATACACCCGTTAGCTTTTATGACATAGCGATGTTGTAGAAATACATCTCTGAATTAGACTTAATGGAACTAGGTTGTTGGTAAATATACCTGACCTTTAAATTAGATATAACTTGAGATTTCCTTCCTTTAGTAATCTGGGTCAAGTAGCAAATATATTCAACACCGGATATACTTTTTTATTAAAGCGAGTTTTCTTACCTAATGGTATCCTACTTAGTGGAAAACACGATTTATCAATCACAGAGGCTTTAATTATCGCCAGACAGATTCCACATCAATGTGTTTTCCTTTCAAAGTATTATTCTTATATACACTTTCAAGTCGAATGGGAAAGCTTTAATGGGTCAGCCTAGGTTATCTATCACCTATTCCTAAATTAGCTAATCTTATCGGAAGTCTCCATTGTATACCTATATATCAATGAACAACCAAAACACTGTGACATCCTAGTCCTTCCAACGTCTACTAGTTAATTTCTTTTTTATTTGTCTTATAAAAAATGTTTTATTATAACTACAGGAAAAAAAATTAGTTTCTTTAATAATGATATAATTTTTAAAGTGTTATTATAACTCACCAATAATATTAATAACAGCATTATCTATGAAATAGACTTCGTAACGCAAATGTTATATATGTTTAATATATATTGGGTCTCCAACCGTCTCTGTACCAGTGCGCTTGGTTTCTCTCTCTCTTATCTCTTCTGAAGACGGTTCAACTGAAATTAGAGACTTTAAGTGTATGCTCTTAATTTCTCTGTTTCTTTATGTACATTGAACTTTAATATATATATATATATATATAAATTATAACGGACTTAACACAATATAGACACTGACATAAATTCACTTCTAAAATATTGGATAATCGGGCATTCACCACACTGTCTCCCTGGGGGATAATTTGCCTCCTAACAGTGGCGATTGTCAGAATATAGAAGTGAGTTACATCAGTGTATATATTTGTATTATTTTCGTTACAATTATTATCTTAAGTCATTTGGACCATTTCCTATGATTCCATATATTCCTATTCTTCTTAAGGAGAGGTGGTCTACTCGAGTGGTTCATAGCTTGTGAGTAGCTAGCCCCTGAGAGCCTAGACACTTCTTTAGTTGAAGAAGTTCTCTACTCAGTGGCACATTTCCACTGAGTAAGCCCTAGATTCCTAGCCACTTCCTAAGAAGAAGCACTCTGCACAGAATGGCACATATCTAATGAGTAGAACCCTAGAATCCTAGGCTTCTTAATGAGAAATATTCCTCTCGAATGGCTCATTGCTAGTGAGTACATGGTCCTTATGTACTTCTTCAGGAGAAGAAAGTTCTGTTGGAGTGGTACATTTCTATTGAGTAGTCAGGCTGGAATCATAGACGGTTCTTAAGGAGAAAAAGTGCTCTGCTGTTGTAGAACTTAACTAATGAGTGCCTAGTCCCTAGATTCCTAGGTACTTCTCAAGATGAATTGCTCTGGTGTTGTAGAACTTAACTAATGAGTGCCTAGTCCCTAGCTTCTTAGACACTTATCAAGATGAAGTGCTCTGCTGTAGTAGAACTTAACTAATGAGTGCCTAGTCCCTAGATTCCTAGGTACTTCTCAAGATGAATTGCTCTGGTGTTGTAGAACTTAGCTAATGAGGCCCAAGCCCCTAGCTGCCTAGGCACTTATCACGATAAAGTGCTCTGCTGTTGGAGAACTTAACTAATGAGTGCCTAGTTCCTAGCTGCCTAGGCACTTATCACGATAAAGTGCTCTGCTGTTGGAGAACTTAACTAATGAGTGCCTAGTTCCTAGCTTCTTAGACACTTATCAAGATGAAGTGCTCTGCTGTAGTAGAACTTAACTAATGAGACCCCAGTCCCTAGCTTCCTAGGCACTTATCAAGATGAATTGCTCTGCTATTGGAGAACTTAACTAATGAGTGCCTAGTTCCTAGCTTCCTAGGCACTTATCAAGATGAATTGCTCTGCTATGGAAACTTACTAATGAGTGCCTAGTTCCTAGCTTCCTAGGCACTTATCAAGATGAATTGCTCTGCTATTGGAGAACTTAACTAATGAGTGCCTAGTTCCTAGCTTCCTAGGCACTTATCAAGATGAATTGCTCTGCTATTGGAGAACTTAACTAATGAGTGCCTAGTTCCTAGCTTCCTAGGCACTTATCAAGATGAATTGCTCTGCTATTGGAGAACTTAACTAATGAGTGCCTAGTTCCTAGCTTCCTAGGCACTTATCAAGATGAAGTGCACTGCTCGAATAGCGCATGACTAGTGAGTACCTAGCCCCTGGGTGCCTTGACGTCCAGTATACCAATTCTTTATTTATGACAACGAGTATAGAGATATAGAAGAGAGTTGTGTTATTTCCTTAATGTTTTTCGCCGTAATTTGAAGTGTTGTCCTCATAGGATGTTTCATTTATCATTATTTATTCTGCTTGTGAGACATATTGGACAGGTCATATTGACAGTGTTGCCTATAATATTGAACACACCCCATAAGAGAGAGGCGCAGCCGGTGTGCCTCTCCAAAGCCCACAAGAGTCTAGCAGACACATGAATATCAGAGTTAAAAATTGAAAGTGTAATTATGCATGCATTTTTTTATTGTTGAATTGAAGTAGAAAGGTAATTAGAGTGCACTGTCACAACTATTATTCCTTATATTCAAGGGTTCCAGGTTACCATTTTTCGATCCAACTTCGTCAAATATTACTTCTTCTCAAGCAGTTGGCATTAAAAATACCTGGTATAAGCAGATATGGGCATTGTTAGAAAGGGAGTCCAGAAAAGGTCTTACACAGGCACATTTTTTTCCTCTCAAGGACCCCGATATTGAAATCCAGATTTAAGGTTATCCAACTCCTATGGTGCTTATACAAAAAATATCGAGTGTTTCTTTTTTTTAAAAAAAAAGTCAATATGAATATCTTATTTAATTTAATATAGAATTCCTAAAATGTTTATAACGAAATTTGGAACCGTATGTGTAAACACAGGGACTGGTTCTGGCTCCAAGTATGCTAATTGACCTTTCTCCAAAAACCCTGGAATGTCAGGCTTAACGTAAAGATTATTCCGACTCTAAATGATAATTAGCGCTTTTAAGCAAGCTGTTATTTTAATCTGTGGTTATGTATTGTTCGGCTTGATAACTGTCAGTTATTTCTAAGTTACCTGTCGAGAAGTTTGGAATTGCCTGTGTGTCTGAACTCTATTAGCAGGGCCGAAATCTAATCGATACTGTCTTGCAACACTCCCTCCACTTAATTATTCATTCATTCTAAGAATAATACGCCCGATATATCCTTCAGCAGAGACGTTTTTCATAAAAAATAAAAGTTTTTTTTTCTTTAAGTTCAACTGTGTTTAAACTTTTTTCGCAAAACTACATTTTATTGTTGTTAGCTCAGTGTATTATTTATTTTCTGACCTATAAACAGCATTATGTTTTAAATAACGTATTTTTTTGTTATTTTTTATCAAATCATTTCAGTTGATAATTATTGCTAAATATCTCTGTTTTGATGTTTTTTAATTTAGTAGGAAGTAACGTTACTTACTTACTGAGTAGCTCGTAAATATCCAGAGGGTTCCATTCCATATTTCTCTCTCTCTCTCATCTATATATCTATTTATCTCCATCTATCTACCTATCTATCTATCTATCTCTCTCTCTCGCTCTACCTATCTATCTCTCACTCACTCGCTCTCTTTCTCTCTCCCTCTCTGTTTCTATATATCTCACTCTCTCTACATATATTATATATAATATATATATATATATATCACTCACTCACTTCTCTCTCTCTCTCTCCTCTCTCTCTCTCATCCCTATCTCTATATAGCTATTTATCTCTATCTCTCTCTCTCGCTCTACATATCTATCTCTCACTCACTCACTCTCTTTCTCTTTCCCTCTCTGTTTCTATATATCTCACTCTCTCTACATATATTATATATATATATATATATATATATATATATATCACTCACTTACGCATTCTCTCTCTCTCTCCTCTCTCTCATCCCTATCTCTATATATCTGTTTATCTCTCTCTCTCTCTCTCTCTCTCTCTCTCTCTCGCTCTACATATCTATCTCTCACTCACTCACTCTCTTTCTCTCTCCCTCTCTGTTTCTATATATCTCACTCTCTCTCTACATACATATCTCTTTCTCTCTCTCTTCTCTGTGCTTATTCCGTGAGTTATGCTTACGGGAAAGGGAAATTTATGATTTTGTAGGGAAGCATAATGTTAAACTATTTTCAACAGCTCCCAGTTAGTCCATGTTAGTTTAATAGTTAATACAATTCATGGCATGGGGAAAAAGCACAAGTGCACATCTCAACAAGCGGCTGAAAAATTATAACAAGATTTCACAGTAAACAGATGAAATAGAAATGTGAAGTCCAAACCACAGTAGGACATTCAGTAATGAGACTAAGCATGTTTCAGCCAAAGCAATTGGTCATTGTCAGTCTGATTCAAACTGAAAAAGAAGTAAAGAAATGAAAAGGACATATGATCTGATATTGAGGAGGGAGGGAGGCAAGACAGGTATATATATATTAAAGAGTGTAAAGTGAAATGAAAGGGAACAAAGGGCTAGACAAGGCAATCCAAGATAAACCCAAGAGTTCAGGAAGAAATAAGTGAAAATATCTGCTAGCTGTCAACCCTTGTAGATAAATATAGAAATTCTGTTTATACGAGTATTTAAATATAAATGCCCGACTGTCAGGCGTTCGTTCGCACATTGATATTCCTAAATAACATCTAATTTCAAGGGAAGGGAGGTCATTTTCTTGCAAATTTTTCAAATCAGGATTTTATGGAAAAAAAACCAAAAACAATTTATTTATTCATGTTTAATTAAAAAAAAAGTTTTCTTGTGAAAAACGCGCCTTCGGCACTTTTAACAGGTAACTACCTATGTTTAGGGTTCTAATAAACTTAATTGGTATAATTAGGTACAATTCATAAACTTACTATGGTTCGAACTTTTACTTCTATAGTTCGAACGAGAACACAGACTGACAGTCATTTGGCTATGTCTATAGAACGACTGAACACACAGACAGACAATCATTTGGCTATTTCTATAGAACGACTGAACACACAGACAGACAATCATTTGGCTATTTCTATAGAACGACTGAACACACAGACAGACAATCATTTGGCTATTTCTATAGAACGACTGAACACACAGACTGACAGTCATTTGGCTATGTCTATAGAACGACTGAACACACAGACAGACAATCATTTGGCTATTTCTATAGAACGACTGAACACACAGACAGACAATCATTTGGCTATTTCTAAAGAACGACTGAACACACAGACAGACAATCATTTGGCTATTTCTATAGTGTAAACGAGCACACAGACAGTTATTTGGTCATTTCTATACTTGAAGGAACACACAGACAAACGGACTCTTTGTTTTATGTTTATAGATATTTATAGAATATTAATCCTTGATTTTCTATCAAATTATATTGGATAGAATTATTTTTGAATTACATTAGACGTTTTTTTAATGAGAATGTGAATGTTGTAAACATATAATCCATGAAACAGACAGTAAAGACAACTCATTAATACTCTCCTTCAAACAGAAATGTATTATTCAGTAGAGGTTTTGCATGCCGGGTCACTCTCTCTACTGAATTCGTGTTCCTCTTTGCTAGTAATCACTAAAGTTTTTTATGAAAACAGTTCTGATTGTGTGTTCATTATATTACTGAATAATACATTTCATTTATCTAGTGCAGTTAATTTAAAATTCAGTTTTGCTGAAGAAAGCCAAATTAAATTTCATTAAATATATTACGACTACTGGAAAACATGGCTTTCTTTTCCCCCTTTATGAGTAGATAACACATAATGACTGATTGAACTTCCTTTATGTTACCCACATAGTGGTTTGATCTATCCGAAGACTTTGTATTCCACTTTTCCCATTACCTCGTGATGTTTGCTTGTCTTACAAAGCACGTATTTCTAGGCTTTCTCCTCCAGTGTTATTCTAAAGGTAGAAAGTGTGGCTCCTTCGTTAATTGGTAGTCAAATTAGTTATACATAAATTCATGCATATTGTTAATACCACTGTGGTTAGTATGATAATAATGAAGAATAAAATAAGCCGTCTTACCTCCTACACTGCTACTGGGGTTTTCCGACCGGTTTCGGGTCAAATCTTCGAAAGGAACTAATCCAACGGGTCTACTAAACCACGACAACGAAATCAGTTTCTTTCGAAGATGGGTAACGCCCGAAACCGGTTAGAAAACTCTAGCAGCAGTATACGAGGTAAGACGGTTTATTCTATTTCTAATTTTAGCTATAAGTTAGGTGGGTAATTCCACATCGGGAATCCTAAATTTTGGTTTACTCAAGTTTATTAGAGTAGGGAGTACAGTGGAACCTCATAGTATGAGCGCCTCATCCTACGAGCAATTCGCTTTACGAGCATTTTTTGAGAATTCTTGTCTCGTACGACGAGTAAAAATTCGTAGTACGATCGACCGTTTCAAGTTTAGTAGATTAATAAAAGTGATTATTTCTTGCCTACACTTTTATTGTTCATATTACATGTACAGTATAGTTTTTTCTTTTGTATTCAAAAAATAAACTTAATAACAGGCATTTTGGGGATGGAACCGATTATTTATTTCATATTAATTTTGATGGCAAAAATTGCTTCGTAATATGAGTAAATCGCTATTTGAGCTCGGTCTGGGAACGAATTAAACTCCTACTGCGAAGTTCTACTGTAATCTGATATCATATAGGCATCGGACCTGACAGCTTTACGTCTCTCCTTTGAAGAACGGTGGTGTGTGTCATATTCCATCTTCAACATTCCAGGTCTTTGACCATGACCGTGACCACGATTTGAACCCCAACCTTCATAATAGCGGCACAGATAATTAGAAAACACTTGGCATTTAGCCAAATCTTACCTCATTTTGAGGTCAGTAACAACAGAGGTTCAGTTTCAACCCATCAATTACTTCTGTTAATCATCGTCTCTTTGAAATTTATTTCATTTTTCCCACTATGATGGATTGATGGATTGACAAATTGAATAACTACAGTTATTTATTTGTGTAGCCACAAAGTAGTTTGATTTTATGTGCAAACTTTTTATCTTACTTTCCAGATAATGAATAGATGCCACATAATGCAGACTGGAAAGCCCTTTTAACTTACTTCCCACATTAAGAGTCCATAGGATATAATGACAGATTGAATAACTTCAGTTACTTATGGCGTCCATAAAGAGTTTGAGTTTATGTGGTCTTTATATACCAGTTTCGTCATTATGAATATAAAGGTGGATCAAAATATTCTGACACCATTGTGGGCTTAACACAAACCAAAAATAGTAAATACTTTAAAAGAAATTTTATTTTCCGAATTTATACGTCATTGTCATTTTATTTCATTAGGTTTAAAAAATCAAATCAGTTTAGTGCTTTCCATCATTCTTAGCACACAGTTGGAGACGTTCATGGAAATTATTAAACGACATAGAGTGTTCAACATTGTCATTTTCGAAAAAGTATGAGCTTCAAATGCCAAATTTTGACAACGCACACCAAACGGTTTACATAAGGACTATGCAAGGGATTTGATCTGAGTGATTGTACCCAAACGTACGATCAACAAAAAGACCTTTTTAATGGCTGACGTTTTAACCCGCGTGGGATCGGTTTCTACAAAAAAAAATGCAAGGGTCGTTCTTGAAGCTCACGTGGGTTAGTTTGTGACTAACAAGGGAAATTTTGCCTGTTGACGCTACTAAACAAGTCAAAATGTGCTCCTTCATTGAAAATCAATACACTTTATTGAAAATAAAATTACATGTACATTCCAAAAAAATTTTTTTTTGTTATTATTTATTATTTTTATCTTTTATTAAGCCTAAAAATGTGTTAGATCATTTTGGGCCACCCTTATAACGCATAGTGATAGATACGAGTATATACCGCATGTATGGTTTACCAGTTCCTTATGGAAACCGCATTATAGTTGACTCTCTGTGGAGTCTTTTTATCCTA
Source organism: Hermatobates lingyangjiaoensis (assembly GCA_026182355.1). Classification (NCBI taxonomy): domain Eukaryota; kingdom Metazoa; phylum Arthropoda; class Insecta; order Hemiptera; family Hermatobatidae; genus Hermatobates; species Hermatobates lingyangjiaoensis. The sequence continues at coordinate 2,945,169 of JAPFBL010000018.1, read as the reverse complement.
CACATTCCTCTGAATGTGCAGTTACACATAATAACAGATTCAACAGTTTTGTTGCTTAAGTCAAATTAGTTTTTAAATTTTCATATCAATTTATGTAGAATTAAATTTTTTTTTGTTTTCAGTTAAAAAAATAGACAAACTTCTGTTAAACAGGAGTATAATTGTATAAGGTTACAAACATTGAAGAAAAAAATAGCGTTAGTAAAATATTAATCCATTTTACCTCCATTAGGGAACCATGGAGGTATTCCTTTGCTGAATTTTTTGTTAACGTTCTTTATTGTTAAGTTTACTAAATGTGGCAATAACGTGATTAATATTTCCAATAAACTGAAATAACATTATTGCAAATTATACTATTACGCTAATTATTACTTACTGAATTGTTATTTCATAATACAGAATAAACACAGTTTGGAATCTTATACGTCAATGGCATACAAGGTTTTTATTGTAAAATTGAAAACCTTTTTTATTGTTTCCTCTGGAAAAATGGGTGAATTCTACAAAAGCTCTCTCTAAACCGAGTAAATGAAATTTCACTTTTACGTAAAGTGAATGGCAGGTGGAAATGAATATTTGAGCTACGCTATAATTGTTAAAAAATTATATTTCTTTCAGTACATACCTATGATAGTTGTAGATGAGTGTTGTGTGGGGATTCACATGAGTTGTATAGTTTTTTTTTCTCATTAGCTTGGGAGGGTCGAGTGATTCTTAAAGGGTTTTAGGTCAGAGACATTCTTGCCTATTCGAGTGTAACGGAGGTTGGGATGACCGCCAATACTTTATTGAATTTAAGAAACACTGTTTTTTAATTTTACAACTAGTCCAAGACTGGATGATTTGGTTAAGCACCCAACATGTCATCGGTTAATGTTACATAGCTAAAACGAAATCCAAGTTGACAGACGACTTGGTCAATGTTATTCGCGTTAAAAAAAATATTTATATTTATCAATTGTCAAAAATTACGAACCATAATATTTATAAGTTTAAAATAATGATGGGTCTCATTACAAACAACTTGATCTCGTCTCTTTTTTTCCTGAAGATGGATTTTCTAAAAAGAGCTAGTATATTTCTTTACTCTGTATATTACTCTTCTTCTTATTTAAACTTGTGTCAGAAATATTCTGACTTATATTCTGACAAGCACCGTGCCACTTCCTTTATTGAAGACGACCATTATGAGGGTCGAAATGTTGAAAGTGAGTCCCTAGTGTGTGTGTTCCCTAGTTCTCCCTCCCCCCCTCCTCACAACCCCTCACCATGATGTTTCTGCACCTTGTGTTCTAGTTGGGTTTTTGACTCTGACGAAGACCGCTTGTTACAGTTGAAAGATCTTAGTCTTTTTTTTTTCATTTCTTATTGTTTGGTTTGAACATGGATGTTGTTTCACGTGTTTATTGTGAAATTTTGTTACCAAAGTATATATATATAAAAAGACTATAAAACACTTTGTAGAGATCAATGAAACAACAAGCTTCTAGAAAAAATCAAAAGCAAAAAAATATCTCCGAAGAACTTAAAAATTATATCATCAGAGGGTGACAACAAAACAGTTTGTTGTCGCTCTCTAATAACATAATTTTAAAGGCCTTAGAGCATATTATTCTTGGTTTTGAGTTTTAATTTTTAGGAGAACATCTAGAAGGAACCAAACGATTGAAGTCGTTGAGTGTTTGGTATTCTCTTTCTCATTTGAGTATATCTTATTAATAATGTTCATACTATAGCAGTAGACAGCTTCTAGACTGGAACTGCTAATTTCGCCCTGTCCGAGGGATGACGTATTCAGATTTGTTTCACCTCCCGCGTGAATAAATCGAGGCCATAATGGGTATCGACTCCGGTTTTACCAGTCCAAAGGCGAGCACGGTGCCACTGGGTCCTGGCTCCCTGTTATTTTTAGTAGATGGCTTTCTCACATTTTATAACCATTATTATTACACTACCCTTGCAAGGGTAACAAGGAAGAGTGATCTGAGATACAATGAAAAGGAAATAGGTATGGAGAAACAACGCATTGCTAATACTCCATATAAATTATTATCGACTGTATAATTAATTGAATTAATTAAACTAATTAAGTCAACAATTCAGGTACCTGTTGGCAAGCCGTGTAACAGTGGTCGCTTTGATTTGGCGAATAATTCACAGATTATAAAGGACTTGGTTATAAATGAGAACAAGTGATTTATTTGCAAGCAGTCACGTTTCCGTTTCGTTGATGACTTTAACATTATTTTAACCATGAAACCCACAATACTGTTAGTTACGCTCATCAGATAAAGCAAAAACTAACAAATGAGTTTCTAATTTGAATGTAGTTGATAAAAATAGACTGTCTATATATAGTCCATATATATTTATATAGCAAATTCAATAATGTATCAACAGTTTGATAGAATATGTGTATTATTTAATCGTGATTCGGTCAATTCTCTAGGTTCAAAAATCAATCTCTCGTTACCAACGTTTCAGTTTTATTTAAAAAATTTTTCATAGGCAGAAGTAAGAATTTTCTTGTTAAAAATAGATGCTAGGACTCATATTTAATATTTCAACCCTTTAACGGTCACCCTCAGGAAAGAAGTTTGGCGGCGGGAAGACGAAATGATAAACGCAAAAGGGTCTGGCAGGACAGATAACACTTTAAATAAACTATGAGACATAGAAAGAAACATAACAAAGACTCATTTTTCAATATTTCGACCGTTATTATTGTGTGAATAAATTACTTTCTAAGAAAAAAGTGGAATATGGGTATCGTTTTTCTGTTACTTCTTAGAACTAATAAAAACTCAAGAATATAACTCTGGGATTATTTGTAAATTAATCCCAGGTTTTGTAACTCTCTTACAAATAAAGCAACTCTCTTTTTGTCTAACATATTCTGCTCACAAACAGACCAATTTGTTAAACTTTTATTATTGGGTTGACAGGAACTTGTGAGTTAGTTTTCGTTTTAAAAACTCAGTATCGAAATTTTGAGCCGAACGTAATACTTTCATACCGAGAGTTAATGAAAGTAAAAATTAAACTACGAAATATAAATTAATTAATTTTTATTGGGGGTATGTGTTTAGAAGACCTCTTTTGTTTCTTGACATTTCAAATAAATCAAATTAAATGGAAGGTAGATAAGATAGTGGACCACAGAGGCCTGGAATCTAAGCGATACTTGCAGGCCAAGTCAGTATGAGCGCGAGAGAGAGTAGTTGTTAATACTCTGGGTCATGGTTTGCCGGAATAGTCTCGTAAAGACCCTGAAGAAGAAGCCGTTGCCGGCTGGTTCCTTGAGGTCATTGACTGGTTTTAACTGCCCCATCCACCACACCACGCAGCCCACAGATGATTGTCCTTGAGGCAACAACAAACCCTACTCGTTTCCCCGGCAACTTTCATCTCAATTCCAAACCATTCTCGACTTTATATAATGAGATTTGTTATAAAAAATTAAACAAGTTCCTGTAAAATATCATCTCAAATTTACTATCATGGACCTGTTGGCATTGAATTCCTAAATAGTATATTTCTTTTTATTTCGTGTAAAACAGTGTTTCTCAATTGAAAAATAGCGTAGTCTTAATATCACCTAGACCTAAAATGTGAACCTCCTTCTTTTGTTTATTATATACAGTTTATTGGAATGTTAGATATATAACGTAGAACCCTTTTTTGTGTTCTACCGACGTAAATAATTGATTGTATATTCTAATTTTTTGAAGAGAAATATGGCTGTTGTCCTTTCACTTTTTTCATCAAGAAAATCGTCAGTGCCGATAAAATTCTATTGATTTTGTATTCTCATGAAATTTTCCCTGTTAATGCTCACTTTAATACAACGTTATTGTTTATAATGCTTAAGCGAACAACTTCAAACTATAGGCTAACTTTATTTTATATTCTCTTGAAAAAGATGCAATATTACCAGTGAGAATGCTTTCTTGGTTTGATAAAAGTTTAACAGAAATTGAACAAACGGCTTCTTATAGAAAACAGGTACTTAGATTTTTTGGTATAATCATTATTATTAGAGATAACGGATAAGATTTATGATACATTTCAACCCAATATAGAAAATGATAGAGGCATATTAGGAGACAAGGATGATTTAGCTTCTGTCATTTATTTTCAGTGGGAGATGTCAGAAATGTTGTTATAGAGCAGGGATTTTACTAGACTGAGAACAGGGAGAACAGCTCCTCTTAGTTCTATCATCTGAAAGAGTTGTGGCATGCGGTCTTATAATGCTAATATTATTCAGGTCTCGCGAAAGGAAGTCAAGAAAAGATAAGGCCCAATAGGGATTTACGGAAGTTGGGGAAGGTTAACTCTTGGATTAAGTGCTTGAACAAGATGGGCATGGAAGCTTGTCTTCGTTGGTACTATATCTAGTTATGTAGTAATCAATGGACTTCTATTTCAAATCATATTTAATATCCACATTTCTGGTGTATAAAGGAGCCTTGACTTTAGGTTAATTTAGGTTAGAACACACTATGTATGTTTTCTCAGTGACAGTCCCACAAGAGAGAGCACACATATGCCGTACTATGGCCCTTCGTGATACCATACAATGAACATTCTAAATTTGGAGTCGTAAATTTTACTCAAGTGTATTTAGATAGGGATCTTTAACGAGTATCTGACATAGTACAAGGTCGGAACCGACGGCTTGACGTTCTCTCTGATAGCCGATGTGCTCACATTTATTCACCTCCCGCGTGAGTAAATCGATGGCCAGAGTGGGTATTGAACGCCGTATCTATCAGTTATCACTGGTCTAACCTGCCCCCCAGTCCTGGCTTTAAGCCAGGTTCATTTATTCTAGACAATTTGAATGCAGGTTTTTTCGTCGTCGCAGCATTGAACCAGACCGAACATCTATAGGTCCATGGAAATACTTCCCATTTTCATGTCAACTTCCATATTCATAGGCCTCCTGAAATGATTTAATTTCTTTCATTCATGAAAGAAATGATTTAACATGTATACATGTGTAGAAAAAACAAAAAAATTGCAATATTAAATTATAATTTGCGTGTATTTGATCGAGCAAGTTCCGCATACTTAAATATTTTGAATGTAGTAATTATGGTGAATGTTTGTTTTCAGGATGATTTATAAACCAATACAACGTTAATGAATGTCTTGTCAATTTGAAGAAAGGTGTCTAAAAGGGTGTTTAAGAGTTAATATTAAATGTGGTGAGGTTAAATATTTGTGAACACAATGAGCCAGATAAAAGGGCTTCCCTTCGTCTCTTGTGTTCGTTGTAATGTTAGCTTACCACTTGTTCATAACTCATTCATTCTTCTTCCCACTTCTAGTTTTTTTTTTAATTTTTATTGTGCTCTTCGAAGCCAGTCTTGAAATACGTCTGCAATTTATTAGTATACTTATACTTATAAATAGAGAGTAATTTATGAAATATTAAAATACCCTATTGTTATATCTAATTGAAATAAAAGTGTTTATGTATAAAAATCGCGTCTTTTGCAATTTTTCGATCATTTTAATGCTCAACTCCCTGTACGCAGGATACTAATGGACTAAATTGGTACGGTTTGATACACTGCAAAAACATACTATATACGTTAGATAGCAGAGACATTACCTCAAGAGAACACGCATACACCGAACATAGGACCTTTGTGAAACCACACAAGGATATTATTCATTGTGAATCTCAAATTTTGCCTAACTCAAGTACATTTAAAGTAGGGATCCTTAACGAGTACCTGACATCGTGCAGCCCGGGAACGATGGCTTAAAGCTCTGTCCGAGGGACGACGTGTTCAGATTTATTCACCTACCGTGTGAATAAATCGAGGGACAAAGTGAACTCCCCGATTCTACCAATCCAGAGGCGAGCACGTTGCCACTGGGCTACCCTGGCTCATTTGTAACTGGTAACATTATAAGCTGTGCCAACACTTTCTGCAACTGGTTTTGCTATGTGTTCACATGTTGCACGTCGACATTTTTGAATAATGTCAATGCTGTTTTGAAGCGAAAGAGTTCAGATTTCAGTTGTCCGGCTGAGACATTGCTCTTTTCCAGTCACTAAGATCCGACAGTTGTGTACTACTCAACCATGATTTTCCCTCCAAAAATTAAAGAAACAGATCATTGACGTTGTTCAACTAATGTGGAAACATCAGGTGGGACACGCCATTGTTATACATAATATGGAGGTAATACTGAGCTCTTCTCTGCTCATCTCAGTGATACCAGCCTGAAGTCCAAAGACAATACTAACCCAACAAAAAGTTTAATTTCTTGTCTCATTTTGTGACGATTCTTTGTGTGAATACATATATTTCACAATAAAGAAGTAAAATCAAAAACCACTTCTAAACAGCAGTAATCAATTTATAAAGGAAATAAGATCTTCCATCCAAAACAGATGGTTCTTCGTCGGAATCAGTCTTGCACTTTCATATGTTCAAATTCTGACGAATCAAATTTTAAAGAATAGCTTTGGTTGAAAAGTCATAACCCCATTTATGAAGTTTACTCTTGTTACGAGTTTAGACATATAAATATACTTTGTTTTTACTACTAGCATTCATCGGTTCATAAAGCCTACAAAGTAAACTAAGCTTTTCTCTCATTCTTTGGAATAAAAATGATTTTAAAAAAAATTAATAAAATTATAAATGGAAAATCAGAAAAATACAAAAATTGGTTCATCATTAAAAAAAATCAAAAGTACGATTTAAAAAAGTTGTAGAAAAAGTAAAATGAAATTATATTGGATCTGCCTAATGATTATAGCATTGATAGAGAAATGAAAACGTGATTTAATCATTGGAAATGATTGGTGTCACATGAAAATGCAGCGAATTGATTGGTAGAGTTAAATCCTTTAATGATGGATTTGCGTTTTTATACCTTTTACAGTATTATAAACAATTCTACAGGTATAAGAATGTAATATTTGGTGATGTGTGATTGGAAATGTGATTGTATTTCTATTTGGTTATATTTAATTTTTTTGTCACGTTGTTTTCTCTGGTTGTTTTTACAGTACTTCTTTAGCACGACCACTAGATTTTCGGCACTGGAGGGGTTTAATAGTTAATAATGTTAGCGATCTTGTTTATGCAGTTGTTAGGTTAGGTTATGTTGCAGTGACTCTCCACGAATGAGCACATATAAGCCAAAAATTGGCCCTTCCTCTTTCAAACAATGAACATTTTACATTGGGAGACCTACACTTTGGTATTTTCGGACGAAATTTAAATTATCATATCTCCTTTTCTTGATATATGAATAATATCTTTCAAACATCTAAAAGTTTATGTAATGAAGTTTAGATTATGCCCTCCCAAAAAAAAAAAAGAAAAGCTCTCAAACACGGCCTTTTGAATCTATTGAATAAACGAACAGATATTTCAAAAGGAACTCTGAAGGTAGAGAAGAGAAATGGGATTAGCAGTTAGTAGTATCAGGATATGAAGAACTAGGAGTCAACAATGAACTGATTTAACAGTGTTGACCCTAGGTGTTGATTGGGTCTGCAGGGATTTAATGTTATGTGATCCTACTTATGCAGTTGTATCAACATTGTTGTTTTAAAATCTGCTTTGATAAGTTTTATCGGATTGAATTTAGTTTTATTATTTCACTAAATTATTTTTTTTAAAAATATTATAAATTATAAACTCTCTTACCATGTGGATTGTCTTCAAAACTCCTAGACTCGTTCGGATCTTTTAATTATCAAGAGCAAACTGAATGCAGAGAATTCTCAAACTTTTGGAACATTCTGGTGTCTTGGACATTCGTGCAGCGCCATCTATAATGCCTAAAAAAAAAAGTATTCAGATCAATTTAGGTTCGGTTAATTAAGGTTGTTCTCTATTTAACGACTCAGATTTTGTATTTAACTAGTTCCTGTACATACAATGTATTTCTGTACCTATATTTCGTTTCAGCATACAATGAAAATGATTTCTCTCGGAATGCAGATTATGCAAAACATTATTAATTTTCTTATAGTTACTTTTGAAATTTATGTGTGTTGAAATATTAATTAACTATTCCTTTTTTTAAAAAAAAAAAAAAAGTTATGCAATTCAGAGAAAGGTGTCAGTTTCAAAACAAAGTGCAGTTCAACTAATTCATGTGAAGCATATTGATAGATATCGCCATATCACTACCCTGTTGTCGGATTTCGCAACACACATGATGTCATTATTTCTTTAGTGTGATTGTAACAGAAATCCCAAAGTTAATATTATAATACATGCATATTGTTAATACCACTGAGGTTAGTAAGATTTATATTAGAAATAGGTAAAACAGTCATACCTCGTAAGATGATCCTGGTTTGTTGCAATCGAAGATGGACAACGTCCGAAAACGCTCCAACTCCAGGATAATCTTACGAGGTATGACGGTTTTACCTATTTCTAATATAATATTATAATAAATGAAAAAAATGTATGTGCGAGGAGCAATTTGAGAACTTCTGTTCAAGTGTTATATTTTATTATAGTATTGTTCTATGTGACAAACATTCAATTTTCCTTTCAACAATGTTCGAAAATGGTTCAGAAGTTTTCTGAGCAAAGCACAAACTAAGAACACATACTTTTGGTATGTTAACTATGGAGGTATCAAATTATTGCGTTTTCGTCGACATTTTAATAAACGCAAATACATGTTTTGAGGTCCACTTGTCCACACAGCTTTCGAAAATAACTAAGCCCTTTGTTCTGTAGCTGAGCAGGATGTTACAAAATAAAAAAGGTTATTATCATCGAATTTCTTATTTTAGTTACTGTTAGTCCTGAGACAAAACAGAAAGCTTCGCGTCAATATTACAGTTTCTTAGCAGATTCTTTAAAAAAAAAATTCGTTTTATATATTTCTGCTAAAATTACTTTGGATCTGGGTAATATGTAAATTTCTTTGGATTTAATATGTAATTGTTAAATGAAATTCTATTGTACTCATGTTTATAGAATTCCGAGAAAAATAAAAACGTGACCCAGTCATTAGAAATAATTGATGCACATGAGACTGAAGCGAATTGATTGAATTAATTGCTATAATGATTGATTTTCGTTGTTGTTTTTATTTCAGTATTGCAAATAATGCTACAGGTATAATATAATTCTTATACATAATATTGTAATATATATATATATATATATATATATACCAATTAAAAGAAACGGTCCAGCGGACTTTTTTACAATAAAATAAAAAACGAAGGAAACACACAGAAAGACACAGACATAACTCACATCGATATTTCGATGTGAGTTATGTCTGTGTCTTTCTGTGTGTTTCCTTCGTTTTTTATTTTATTATATATTAATATATATATATATATATATATATTATATATTCAATGTTTTGAGTTATATAATATTGAGTTATATAATATATATAACAATTTTTGAGTTTATATATATATATATAATTGCATTATATGTATTATATTATTATCTATATTATATTATATATTTATTTCACAGTCTGAAATAAATTCAGACTGAATAATTGTCTGAATAATTAATAATAAGTAATTAGGTTTAAACAAAAATGTTTGTTTTTAAATAATGAATAAGAACACTGGGTATTTTATGATCCTTTTGTGGTTCTCTTGTTACTGAATTGTTTGTTTGTTTGGTTTGTTTTCTGCTGGTTGGTATTCCGTGGATGTATTTGTCTTGCTTTACTTATGTTGTTAGTAAATTGTTTTTTAGCCTTGAAAATGCCAAACAACTTTGGTGAAACGTCGGCATATAATCAGGAGGTGAATTTTTATTACTAAAATCCTCAAAAATCCCTTCTGTGAACTTTATATATATACATATATAACATGTAATATAGAAACGGTACAAACCGGGTAAATAAGTAACTGATAACAAAGAGCAACACAAAAGAATGAAGACCGTACTAAAATCAATACTTGGACGGCAGTTCGTCTTCATATATTTATATATACTGCATTTCTCGTTTGGATTGCACCCAATGTGATGCTTTTTATGTGGGTTTAGCTTCCATCAAGCTAAGCTTGCGTATGAATAATCACAGGTCGACCATTGCCAAACGCAGCGACCTTCCCATTGCCATTGATGTAGTTCTCACGGACTCAGTTTCAATGACTGTTTCCGTGCACAGGTTCTTAGCAAGATAATGATATAGCCTTAATGTCTCTTTGAGAACTTCAGAAGAAGCTTTTATTAGTCTCCTGGGAGATAGATCTGCTCCTGGACTTAACATCAATCTTTAATGATTATTTTTTATTAGTTTTAATAAAACTTTGTATTCCTTATTTATTTTTCCTTAGAGCTCGTTCTTTATTAATCTTTCTTTTATTAGATTAAGTCATACCTCGTGAATCGAAGGCCTTGTAGACATGCAGAACCGTCGGACGTCCATAACACAACGATTCATAATGTATACATGAATACATCATAGTTTAAAATAGTTACAATTTATTTAAATAATAATAGTAGCAGTATTCTTTTATTCACAGATAACAATTAGTCTTTTTACTTTATTTCATTTTTACTTTAGATAGATTTAACATTCTCGTATGTTGCAAATAAGCCTAACATTAAGTCGAAAAGAACTTTGAAATTAATTTATTTTATTAAAAATTAAAATAAATTAGTACTAATTTATGACATTTAGTTAGCTGTTTTTAGTAGTTTGTGCTGCAGCAGATTGTGATGCATTGATTATATCAAATCGGTTTGACGGTTCTGTAGGATGACGTCATGAAAGCTAGATAAGTAATGTGACTCCACCACTTATTCTATTATGACTCAGTTCCTTCTATCCATGGTGGAAGTCTTTATAACATCTGGCATAAAAATGTTTGTTCAACAAACTCGGTACGAAACCTCAAAATTTACATTTTTATTATACTTTGTTAAGAAAAGAAATCCATTAGAAACTAATAATTCTTTCGGTATCCTCTGGAGTTTTAGAGTGGACAGTATAGTTCATTCATTCTCATTTAGAAACATAAGAATAGTGAAAGTATTGAGTTCGGGACAAAATTTCAATTCGAGTTTTCAAAACATCATGTAAAATACATATTGTAATATCCCGCCCGAGTCCAATAAAATAGGTTTCGGAAAATCGGTATGTTTATCTGTATGATGCACATGAGTGTAAAGATATCGTAAAAACAAAATAGTTATATTCGCAAAATTGCATATTTCACCTAAAAGAAATCAATTTTTGCAATTTGGTATAAATATATCATCCCACCTTTGATCAAATTAACTATAGTTCGGGTTTTTATCTGCCATTTAAGATAGTAATGAGTAGAAAATGTTCTTAACTATTTCTTAAAACTTGAAAACTTTTTAAATACATAGATATATTTTTATAGAAATAAATAAATGTTATTTATTATGACCTTTGAATACATACGGCATACACAACTGTCCCAATATCAAACATAACAATATCAGTTCATGTACACTAATATACTACTTAAGTATACTTAAATATACTAATCAAGTATACTAAAACTTGAGTATAGGCAATATGATGGAAAGGTCTTACATTATGTTTATATTACTAAATATAAGAAACGGTCCACAAGGACTATAAAACTTTAAATTACACAAAGCACGACACAGAAAAAAGAACACTTACAGAATTCAATAGTTCGAACTGTTGTTCGTCCTCTCTTCTAGTCTACTCCTGATGACGAACAGTTCGAAATATTGAATTCTGTAAGTGTTCTTTTTATTCTTTTTTCTGTGTCGTGCTTTGTGTAATTTAAAGTATTATGTTTATATATATATTAATGCGAAAATAGTTTTCACTGGTTTTATGTGGATGCATACGCACAGTATACTATGTAAAATGAAAGAAAGATTTCTTCAAATTAACGGAATCAGTAAAGAAAATATTTCTATTTGTCGTGAGATTTAGTGTGTTAGATTTCCTTAGTATGGTATACCTCCTAAGATATGTATGTACTGTACTATGTAAGATACGTACTATACTTAGTACATATACTATGTACATGGATATACGTACTAAGAGGAAGGTTCAAACCACCAAAAAAAAATAGAAAAAAAGACTAAGACCTTTCAACTGTTACAAGCAGTCTTCATTAGAAAACTGAGTTGGGATTTTGACTCTGACGAAGACCGCTTGTTACTATAACCCATTTCTTATTGTGGTTTGAACATTGATTGTTGTTTCACGTGTTTATTGTGTAATTTTGTTAACGTATTAAGATATGGATACGTTGATTTTACATGTATTTATAAATTGAACTTTAAACTGAGGAAGACAAAAGGAAGGACAGATACCCACGTTTATTTATAATCTCGGCATCCGCCGTACTCATGAAGTAATAGAATAGACAGGCCTGAGGAGTGAAGACTGCAGTACCACTCCTTCACTCTTATCCATTCTATAATGCCAAACGTGTCTGTCAGTCCTATAATTTAATAACTCAGATTACATATAAAGAACACATAGGAAATACTGATTTGATTTTATGTCGGCCTGGCTTAAGTTTTCTTAGCTAAGCTGGTTGCTAAGATAACCGTCGGTCAACGCAGCAGCCTTTTGCTATTGCTATCCATGCAAATTCCCCCTTCTGATGGCATTCTCCTTGCACATTCTCCTTGATGCTAGATTAACTCCTAGCCTTAATCTCAATCGTCAGTTCATTCTTTATTTATTCTTCATATTTTTCTTTAATTTTCATTTCCCTTTTTATCTGTTTAAGTTAGCTTTATGATTTCAAATTCAAAATACTTTTCTTGAGGATTAGGTCTAAACATTAACTATTCCTGATTATAAGCCGACGTTTTACCGAAGATTGTTCGGCATTCTCATGGATTTTTTTAAGAAGGAAAAAAAATATTTACGATATTTATTCACCAACATCATAACAGACACGAAAACGTTTTCTTTGGAACAATTCCTCAAAAAACCTATTTTGAATTTAAAGTATCAGTAGTCAAGAAGCTACATTTATGATTTCAGTTTCTTTTGTTTTTTTTTTATTATTTTATTTGTGCTATTGAGAAATATCACTGTAAACCCCATTTCTTTAGTTACTGAATGGTTTATGAGACACAATTCATACCAATCTAAAAGTGTTCGTTGTGAGTCATAGGTCTAATTATAAGGGGCACTTCCTGTGGGGTGAAAGCTGCGCTAGTGCAGGGATGCTGGGAGAGGTCGCATACTGCACCACCCTTGTTCTCCCTATCGATTTGCTCCTTTCGCTCACTCTCTCTCTCTCCCACAGTCCCTCTCCACGGCTGCCCATACATATGACAACAATGCACTTAACGCAACCAAATAGAAATATCAGTAAAAGCGATCCACCTTTCTTTGTTTTTACTAAATTCTAAAGACCAAAACACAACAAAAATTATTAGTCTTTTTTTATAGCAAATAATTTTTTTTTGTTTACGAATTTATGCATTTTAGTCTTACCAAAAGAAAAAAAATGTAATTTTATTTCTTTCGTTAAGAAATAAATCTTTGGTATTATACAGTATAATACCAAATTATACTATTTTGGTATTACAGTATATAGTATAAACATAATACAGTAGTATTATACGGTATTACAGTAGGTAGTATAGTAGTATTTTACTGTACTGCTATGCAGTACAGTAGTCTTAAAATGTATGTATTGCAATACATATATTTTGTACTATTTAATACTACTGTATTATGAAGTACAAACATAATATAGTAATATTATGTTATATTACACTATAGTAGTATTATACTATCTGTGTAATTATGCATATATTTTACAACATATAAACTGTATTATCCGATATAAATATTACAGTAGTATTATGCTATATTAATCTACAGTACAGTATTGTATTACAGTCCGATACAGAGTATATACTGCATATATTATTATACATACATTTTATACTAAATAATACTACTGTTTTATATAGTTAAAATACAATGATAAGTAGATAGTATAATATAAATGTATACTGCTGTCATTTTTTACCTTTCGTTTAGCTCAATAATTAGCTTTACGATTTCGTTCTCATTTTTTTTATCATTTTAATACTATTGAATTTTCATTATCGTGAAACAATTAAATATAATCTTTAAAAAAGTTGGTTTGGTTGGAAAACAATATTTTTATTATCTACTTAGTAAAGGATGAAGGTTTATATAATTGATATTAATTAGTTATGCTTATTGTGGTCAATAATGATGGTATTAGAAGAGCTTAAGGACGCTTAGCCATTATCAGCGTGATAGGAGATCAAAGCGAGTACTGTCTGCTAATCCGCGACCAGTCCTTAATCAGTCTGTGTTGCGATTCTTTGCCTGTCCTCCCAACACCATTCGTTTATCAACTACCTTCGATTGGTCCTTTTATAGAAGTATTAGATGTTTACAAAAACCATTTACTTTAGTCAAATCGTATTTTTAACTACATGAATCATTCTCACTTAATCGCTGAAGATTTCCTGATATTTGCGACGTTTTTAATGATATTTAAAAACATTTCACTAGATTTGTTCAATACAAATTATCAACCTATTCACTGTACTGGATTAATACGACTAATATTAGCATTTTAATACTTCTTAACATTTCACTAATTACTCTCTTTTGTAAGTATAAATGTCATACTAACATAGCGTTTTTAGTAGTTTTTATCAGGAAAATATTGTTTTTTCGTTTGAAACTTAGACCGAAATATACTGTTTTTAATTCGGAAAATGACCACATGTAAATCAAACCTTAGCAGAACATTCACTTGTCTTATTACTAAAAAAATATATTTAAATAACACGTTTGGAAATTATATTTTGAACATTTCTCAATATATCATTCAGAAATATATATTGAGAATATATTTACCTTCGTCTAATTAATTTACAGCCTAATAGAATTGTTGAATAAAATGACTTCCCTTTATCATTGAGGTGTACAATTAATTAAAAATGTTGAAATATTAGTTGGTAGAGCTGATTTAAGGTAAACATTATGTAACAAGTTAAGGGTAAATTCTAATTGTGTGGTATTATGTTAATTTGGTATTAGAATGTGGGATGAATTTGTAATTTTTGGTTATTAGCTGTCATTCTAGAGAGAGTTTGGAATAGACAGGACCATTATGAATACGCCATCTCTAAGGTAGCAACACTGCATTCGGTTTGCTATTTCAGCTATCAGCCATTACTGCATTTCGGTTGGGAATAGGCAAAGTTTTAAATTGAAATAAACTTCCAACATTTTCATGATTAAATTAATATAAAATATGATATTTATTTGAAACAAAAAATAATTCTCCATTTGTATTAGTCCTAGATATATATATATATATATATATATATATATATATATATATATATATATATATATATATATATACAGGTTTGATTAAATAATACGCCATATTTACGATTGACTAGTTTCCTTGTGTATTTCTCAAGGATCTGAATAATCTTCTTGTACAAACATCTAAATTGAATAGAACATTACCAATTTAGAACATTATTCAATTTAGATGTTTGTACAAGAAGATTATTCAGATCCCTTGAGAAATACACAAGGAAACTAATCAACCGTAAATATGGCGTATTATTTAATCAAACCTGTATAAATGAAGGACTGCTTCCTAAATATACTAATATATATATATATATATATATATACTCATAAATAAGCGAAAATACATCTTTAATTAAACAAATAACTAATCTTAAGAAAAAAAATCCAGTTTCATATGGATATCTAACGAATTATAATAAAATGTATTGAATACATTTACAATTATCAACTGTCCAAATAGCATTATGACCGTACGAAAAGCTACTGTAAAAACCAACCCTACCATACTATATAATCAATTTTTTAGCAGATCAGTCCATATATATATATATATATATATATATATATAATATATATATATAATATATATATATATATATATAAAACTGAATTAGTATTGTATTTACTTTACTGATGTGGTTATATTGTTTAAGTAATAAGTCAAACTAAATTTGCTTATATAAATGGTTCAGTTAAGAAACAGCTACATGTGTCGTAATGGACCTTCCATTAATCAAGTTTACTAATTGTGGCGTTGACTGCAGCACCTTCTTGACTACCACTAAGCAGTGTTGACATCTTTGAATTGTATTCCCCTTTCCCTATGCTTATACTAAAAGTTATCATTTATTTTAAATTAACCTGTAGAGATAGATATTTGTAGAGTTATATTGTTAGAACATAGCCTCATGTAACATTAATACATAAGTAAGAAACCAAAATAATACTAAATAGAAACTTAACCTAAACAACTTGTTTTCTTTCAATTTCATTTGAAACATGGAATTCATTATTTTAACTCATAAATATGTCATTTCTGTAACTTATGAGAAGTAACGAATTGAACTTCAGTCTTTTTATTCTATGTATGAAACAGAACAATACTTTGAATGCATACGATTCGTCGATTTATCTTATATAATTAGATTTTCATTAATTGGATTCATAATTGGATTGCATGGCAGTTACTGTAATTCATATGTACCAATAATTACAATAAGCGGTTTCCAATGTTTATACTTTTCAAATTTTAATTTGTAGGACTGTTTTAATATTGTCTTAGTTAAACAAATATAACTTAAAATGAGTTAATAAATGTAATTGAAAAGAAAAGATAATTCAGTGTGATGTGTGAATTTGTTTTTCAATGATTTAATAGTTTAATGCCATTGTTTTGACATTAAAGCTAATAACAAAGGAACGTTATCAAGCTCAGCTCTGTTCACTATCTAAAATTCCTATCTTACAATATTTATGTCGAATATATTAACGAGTTTTTTTTACATTTAAAAAAATTCTATTAATAAAATTTGTAACATTGATACCTTTAAGACTATCAGTGATTGAAGCTTTGTGTTTTCATGTGTTGTTTGACGTAAATGTTATCATATACATGCTTAAAAGATAAAAGAATCCCAATGCTTTTCTGCTTGACTTTAGAGCAAAAAGAGTTACAGTTATCTGGTATGCTTCCCAATGAATGATTGTACGAATCCCTCATACTGTAGGTCATTACCCTCATCGTTTACGCTCAAGTAGCGGAGGTAAAACGTTCAAACCAGACAGATAGATAATAAGCATATTAAATGCTTCAAAAATGTGTATTTCCATTTGAAAATGGTTTCTTCAGTAGTTCATATTTAATCAAAATTTATTACTTATAAAAAGAATTTATCTTCTTTTTAAAAAACTTCTTTAGTGATTAATGTAATAAACAGTGCTTGTTTATGTGATTTTCTGTTTAACTAGACCTTTTTTGTTACATAAAATTAATAAATTAGGTATTCTTTTTAATTGAAACTTGAAATAAGAGTATAGATATTTGGTGGATGTAATTGAAAATGAAACGGTTGACTAGGACTATTCAAATTACTGGGAAAACACACACAGAAAACTGACCAAAACTTTCTTCTACCCAATGTGGGTGGTACTTTTTCCCAATTTTTCGTTGAAAATGTAAACGTTGACGCGTAAAAGTAACCATTAAAAATGTATGACTCTATAACAAGAGAATTCACCGCAATAACAAATGAAACAAGTCTAACGCCTTGTTAGGAAGGTAGCTCGTTCCCAAATAACTCAATTCTTTTAGAATAAGCTAGTTCGAAAGGTCTTTAACTCGTTATTGTATTCAATTTGCCTACATCACGATTTATTGCCAATTTTCTTAAATGTAACTGTATATAGAGCAACAATTAATAATTATTAAAATAATAATAATAAAAGTCTTTATTAATTATATTTTTAACTAAATAAAATACTTTAATTCATTAATGACTGACTATCTTCAAACGAGTCTATTTATTTAATTCAAATTCTAAATCCTGTTTACTTATAGTGTAATTAGGTTCTTTAAAATAAAATTAGATTATGCCTAATAAAATTGGAATACATTATTTTCAATCCTTTATGTTCATCAATGTTTAATGTTTAGGTGTTTATGTGCATGTGGTTCATGTAAGTACAACATTTGTCATAAATATTAAGATTGGTTTGATCATATTTTCTCGAACCAACAGTTTTTATTAACATTAAAAAATATATATTCCAATTTTTGCAACTTAACTATTTAAATTTTTGTTCGATATATGCTCGGGATGTTTCGTTATTTCTCGTGTTTGAATCGGTTTTATGGAGTCTTCGAACCCTTACCCAGCTGACTGCATTCTGTATATTATCCCAACATCCCGCCATATTGGAAGCTTTCTACTGCAAGCGTTTTGTTGATAACAAGCAGCGGCATAACCTACTCGACCTCATTCTCTGTGACAAAGTCACAGATATAAGTATACATCTATTTTGATACATGAATCCGAAAAAAAAAATTCAGGATGATTGATTTTAGGTTTGTTTATTAATTTCATGAATAATAATAACATTTACTTTGGTATTATTTCATATTACTGTAAGGTTATGTGACCATGACAACGAAAATCAGGTGCATATTGTTTATGTATATATGTCGAAAAGCTATTTTAATTCAACGAATTTATTCCATAAAAAAAGAAATAAAAAAAATCAGTGATTTGGATTCCCATCTTACAAAGTACAATGATGAACACTATCTTTATACAGTTCAGGTGCATTAAACATTTGAGATTAATGAAACCATAAAAAAATAATTGTATTATTGGTTATATTGATCATTGTACACAATATTGTAAGTGTAATTCCCTTTTATTTCAAATTAAGCTGGAGGGACATTTATCTTTAGGTGAATAAACATTGTGTAGGTGAATCTACTTCAAATAGATTACCTCATGGTGTTATCGAAGACGCTTAGGTAATAGCATTCTTTTAAGTGTTGTTATTTTAATTTTAGTGGAACAGCTGAAGACTTGGAAGATGGTGAAATTTTTGATGATGAACCAGACAAAGTTGAAGACACACCACCTAAAGGTGTGTTGGTCGAAGAAAAGGTTAATGTTATTTTGGAAGGGGAAAGATTTGGTAGAGATTCCGATGTTAAGAAAAATAAAGGTTCTTCTGGAGGAGGTGATAGGAAAAAATGTGGGAAGGATGGAAGAGACCTAGGTAAGAGAAGCAACAGCTCAGAAAGGAAAAGAGAACGATCACGGGATCGTGGAAGTAGAAATAATACCACTCCTTCTAGAAGGAAAAGAACAAGAGAAAGTGAAGATGAACACAAGCCTTCAATGAAAATAGTAAGTTAATTTAGAATACTATATTGATTATTACAATTGTCTTTTTAAATGACATTACAATTATTCAACAAATAGTTGACAGTTGTTTAGAAACATTTTGCAGTGATGCTGAAATTTTGCTAAATGTTTTAGTTAAATTTTTAATAATTGGAAATTTATAATTTTTATTAACCTTTCTAGAAACAGAGGAGAAGTTCTGAGAAAAAATCTCTTTCCGTAGAAGAAGAAGTAGATGAAAGTGAAATGATATATGTAAGGGGAGGAAATTCACCCACTACTCCAAAAGCCAATGAGTGGGAAAGGTTTAATTCTGGTGAGTTTTTTCTTAATTTTTTATATTTTGTGTATACCATAAACATAACAATGGAAATATCTTTTTTGCATTTATATAGATGAAGAAGTTGATCGAGAGAGAGACTGGGAGAGTGGTAGTGGAAGAGGAAGAAGAGGTAGAGAGAGTTTTCATGGATCGGCAAGAGCTTCTCGGAGAGCAAGATTTAGCAGAGGAGGATTGAAGAGGAGATTTTCTTCAAGAAAAAGTGAATTGACTGTTTGCAAATTCTTTATGCAAGGAAAATGTCAAAGGGTAAACATTTTTTCTGACGATACTTTTATGGATATATAGTTTAACCCCTTTTTTTTATCAAGTAGAGAGAAAAATATTTGATCCATTTAAATCTAGATATCCTTTTCTACATTCACTATTCTGTGCCTATAACAGTCCTAGCTGTTAAAGTAAACTTCAACAGTTAATTGTTACCTCCAAGAGCCAGTCTGAAGGGAAATTTAAAAGAAAAAGTATATTAGATATTGAATCTAATATTTTAATATTAGATATTGAAACGAACTAAATATCTACTGGAAAGTTCGAAATAGTAAAAGATCAGTTGTAATTGATATGGATAGCAATTAACCCTAAGTCAATCAAATATTATTGTCAAATCAGAAATACCATTTTTTTGTCTGAAAATGCTTGTATTGTAATTTCTGTTCATAAAACTATCGAAATATGATTATAAAAGAATATGATCAACCCGGAGTAAATATATTAATGCCCCTCTGACATTCTGTGTTATTACAAGTATGAAGAAAATAAACGAGGAAGTATAAAAATAATATATACTTTATATATTATGTATGTTTTTCCTTAAAAATAATATATACAGAAGTAATGAGGATTTAACTGATAATAACCCAATATAATAACAACGAAGTAGTAATTTGTTGTTAAAAGTCATTGTAGACTATGTCAAATGTAAAATTAAGTATAGTGTGCTGAAGCTTAGTAAAAGTAATAATTATTTCCGTTTAAATAAATTATTTATTTTTGTTCCAGGGAAATGATTGTCCTTTTTCTCATAGTGCTTTGCCTTCTAAAAAGATGGAGTTATGTAAATTTTATATGAACGACTGTTGTACAAAAAAGGATAAATGTCTATACATGCACTCGGACTTCCCATGCAAGTTTTTCCATACAGGACTGAAATGTTACGCTGGCAAGAGATGTAGGTTCTACCATGGAAAAATTAATAGTGTTCTACGCTCCGTGCTTAATAAAGTAAGTCAGTTTAGTTGTATGGAATTAATGTGTGATGTGTTTATACTCATGCATTAATTAATTTAGAATTTTATGTTTGCGTACACTATTTGTTTTACTAACTAACTTCATTCATAATGACTGGAAAGAAATAACTTACATCTTAGGTAAGCTGAAAAAACAGCGTCCATATCAAAGTACTAGAAATGTTTAGACACTACTATTCTTCGCTTTGGAGATGTCTTAACAGTTTTTATCCACATATGATAGAAATTTGAAATTTTACTCTGGATTTATCGAGGAAATTTTAGTAATAATTATTATTCCCCGTGTAAAATAGTGAAGCCATTATAAGTTTATATGGATCTTGTCATTAAAAATAGCTTTTCATTAACTAATTGTTTTGAATTTCGAAACTGAGAAGTTTATGTCATTTGATAATGTATTTCATTGTTTGTTAACAGTGTTCTTAAGCAATATCTGTTTATTGCACTATTTACAATTTGTTTTAGTTATTGCCAAATCAACGTAAACTGTATACTTTTATACGAAAAAAAAATATAAAAAGATGCGATATTTTTTATTATAATATTAGGAAGTTTGTTTGCAATGTTCATTTTGCTTAGATTTATCTTAAAGTAAAGATAAGAAAGATTAATAACAGAAAGTTGAACGTGGAATTTAGTTTAGTTTTTCTGTATGGATGACAATTTTTCTTTTTTTTTCGTTGGTTGAGAAGAGTCAATCAAAAAAATGTACAAGGAACATATTATTTTCATCGACTAAAAAAAAATATTTCCTTAATATCTCGTAAGTTATTGTTTAGCTGATGATTTAGTAGTACCATAACAAAATTAATATGACTTCAGCGTAATTGAGTAAAAGTAATTTTAGCGAACTTACATTTCGAAGTGAAGGATTCAAATAATGTTTTAACAATGTCCTGTGAAAAGAGTGAAAAAATTGTATCATTGGATTGGTTCTAGCATTTGGAAAGAGGTGATCTTCAAATGGAACACGAAAACATGAAAGAACAGTTCGTCAAGAAAAGCAAAGATAGGGGAAGTCGATTTGACCGTCCCGATAGGAGGAGGTCTCCAGACGAAGGTAAGAAATTCTTTGTATTCTTGATAACTTTTTTTTAGCATCTTTACTCAGATAATTTTCCTTTCAGATGAAGGAAGTACTCCCATGCCTTCACCGCAAAGAGATCATTTCAGTGACAGGTACAAATCCGTTCCATTTAATAACTCATTGCATGTCAAGATATTTTCGTTAAATGAATTTCATTGATTTCTTTAATTATCGTAGTTTAAATTATTGCAGTTGATTAGTTTTTAAGTTGTATGACGCTTAAGAAAAGAAATAAAACGTAAACTTTTTTTTTAATCTCATAGACCATTCATCCATCATGAGGCGGTACGTATCCTTAAGTTGATAGTACCTTCTATTTCAAGAATATTAATTAACTGAATTAGCGATAGGTTAACGAAAAAGAAAAGAGAAAAATATTAATTAATCATATTGGAAAGGTTGGTTAACAACTTTTTTCAACTAATGAATTAATTAAATCATTAGTTGTGCAATCCGTAATTGTGTGGTATTTACTCATACTGAGGTAAAATGGACAAACCAACAAAAGTCTCCACACAAATGAAGTTTTATTCAACACGTTTCGAACACTTTGTGTTCATCATCAGGAAGGCACTATAATACAAATTATATCTAATTAGTTACAAAAATTAGAGTGAAATAATAAAATTCAATTAAGAGAATTCAAGACATACCCAAGGATGTGGTACTGACGGGTATGTCAGTATCCTTGTCATATCCTTGGGTATGTCTTGAATTCTCTTAATTGAATTTTATTATTTCACTCTAATTTTTGTAACTAATTAAATATAATTTGTATTATTGTGTCTTCCTGATGATGAACACAAAGTGTTCGAAACGCGTTGAATAAAACTTCATTTGTGTGGAGACTTTTGTTGGTTTATCCATTTTACCTCAGAATAATGAATTAATAGTACAAATTACATTAACTTATAACAAATTCTGTTTAACTAAACAAAAATCTAAAATCGTATTAAGGAAAAGGGTGTCTATTTAAGTGCAAATGAAAAAAAATGTTGCAGCTACAGATTTGAATATGATTCATCTTGTTACTATATAAAGAAGAGAGAACATTGCAGATAGCGAAACCTTTATTTTCATTTAGTGAATAGTAGTTATTTTAGTACACATTTACTAAGCAAATAGAATATAGTGTGAAATTATTATAACATACATTATAATATATACAGTATATGAGTGCTGAGTAATTATCTCAGTCCACCAACAGAGGGGCACATAAACCCATTCTGAAAGTGTCAGCTTAGAATTTTCAAAAACGAATTTCTGATGGTCATATTCCGTTTTAACTCTTTGCACTGTTTATTTCCTAAAGATTGAGTACGTGATTTTGTTTAGTTTATTATTTTTGTACGTCACATTAAAAGAAATAGATGACTTAAGCGTAATGAAAGTAGAAGTAACAAAACTCAAAAATACATTAATGTGCTGGATTCCAAACTTTTTTTAAAGAAGAATTTTTCACGACTTCCTGCATAAGAACAAGTGTTATTTATTTATAAGAGATACAGGGAGCTCATTTATTGACATTATTGAAAAAAATAATTTTAATGTTATAAATAGAACGAATTCATTGTTTTTATTATATAGCTCCCTAAATGCCAGAATAGTTAAATTGTTACCTAACCTACTTCATGGTATGGATGAGTCTGCATATCACTGTAAATTTTCTCACGGTGGGGAATCTAACTGAACCCTACTACCCTCATTTTCTTTTCCGAATTCATTTTGGATGATATTTGCTCTTTACTACAGCAATCGCCAAAAAAACTAACTTCTCATACATATATGAAAATTAAATTGAAATCTTCTGCTCTTTGTCATTTAGGAGGGACTATTCAACTTTTATTGCAGTTCAACATTTCTGTCAATTCCATGCTACCGAATATCATGTTCAAGCTCTTGTCACAAAGTCTCTTTTTCAAGATGACATTCTCTTCTTCTGTAAAAATAAATTTGATGGAGTACCAATGTTTAAATGATCATGGATCCATGCTCCATTCGATGGTGATATCGAAATCTTAAGCTTTTCTTATATTTCACTTATTGATTTTTATCCCTCCAAGATATATTTTCGTCACATTTCTTTGTGAATCCCAGCATCAAACTCTGGGAATTTTCAAACAAATTTGTCTTTCAAAGAAGAAAACTGGGCTCGAAAACTGTTTCCGACTTCATAATGATTACAGGAGCGAGCATGCTTTCTTTCGTTGTAGATAAGTCCATTTTGTTGTAAAAATATATCAGAATTTTGTAATATTTTGAGCACAAAGTAAAATTTTATTACAACAGTATCACCAACAACATTGGTGGAGCTAACAATACTATCATTTTCGTATGCTTATTTTAATTATACAGCTAATGACTGCAATGGATCTTCAGTTAATAAAACGAGAACAATACAAAGCTAACTTATCTGTACTTATCGGTCAGAGTTAAGTTTATTTATCAAAGTTCTACACGTTTTTGATGATTATAGGCCATTTATTTTCTTATGGCAAGGAAATAAGGTGGTTCGATAAATATTTTTCTTATTTCTATATAATACAAAATATTAAAGTTCCGGGTAGGGGGATATACGAAACGAAACCGTGCTTTTACAAGTCAAGATTGGAGAACCCATATTGCAACATAAAAAATGTGAAATCTAGTAATTTGGGTTCAATAAACTTGAATTGGTTCAATTTTAATATCCTCTAATTCAATTTTTTTGAATTTAAGTTCCCCAATTTTGAGAGTTAAACACCCATGAATGGATTTTCATCAAAATTGGTATGATTTTAGCCACATTAGAATCAATCAGCTAACTAAAGTAATTATTCCTGAGGTTGTAATAAGTTAACAAATAGTAGAGTTTACACACCTATAATTTCTATTTTCCTTTAACTTTTTTCCGTGAAAAAATTGTAAAAGAAATATTTAAAAGAAAAGCTGATTACCTTAATTACTTTTGCTGCGTGGAAGTCACCAGACCACATAATTGAGAAAAAGTTATTTCTCAAGCAGTTTAATCGGTTCTACAATCAAGAAAACTAATATTTTCGCAAGCCAGCTTGATTTTATAGACTGATGTAAAAGAAAGCTTTTTTGTTCAAAAATAAATGTCATTGGGGTTTAAAGGGCAAACAGTTCAATAATAAGCAATGACTTTTCAGTGATTCTTCAGAACTACGACTCATTAATGTAATTATTGATTAAAAGCTCTTTCAATTATTATTTTTAACAAATTAAATTAGATGACAGAACTATAATTTTTAATGGAGTGTAAACAAAGATATGAACAAAATTATACATTTTAATGTAGTTGCACAAGTTTGTTTTAGAATAATTTTAAAAAAGAGTTCAGAAATTAAATAGATGCAGTGAAAATTCTGTAATGACTAAATCGTGCGGAGTTAATTAATGCCTCTTGTTTCCTATTCATTGGAGAATCTGATTGAATATTCTATTTCAGTGGAATTCTAATTTGACTACCTATTAAATGTAAATCATTTCAATGAATGTTATCTTATCTTCAATATCTACGCTCAGGAAAAGATAAAATAAAAATTGTTTTATTGGAAAACAATGCTTTTTAGACAAGACCATTGCTTTCAAAAAGCAGCATTTTCTCTCTCTCTCTCTCTCTCTCTCTCTCTCTGTTGTCTAATCTTGTTTATATAAGAAGGTTATAAAGTATTTTGTTTGTGAAAACGTTTATCTAATAGAATTCTAATGTAAGAGAGTTATTAGACACCTTTATTGTAGCTTCTATATCCAAGATAGTATACTTCGTTGAAGTATAATTTTCAACAAATTGAAGTGCATGTTTTATATAAATATTCCATACAGAAAGAGTCGCTATTCAGCTGAGTTCTTTGGATTTTGATATCTGTCTTATGTGGGTGCGCTATTATTTTATACAGTGTAGTTCTTTTAAAGATATTTGGTAAATCATTATCTGCGTGAGTGAAACAAATCTAATTATTAGGAATTTTGATGAACTATTATTTAGTAACTAATCAAATACATTAGTAGTAACACATCACTGTAACGAAGTACAGTATATTGGGCAATAATCTAGAATCTAACCAAGAACAGTGTTCTAATTTCTAGGTATCCTATTTTGCTAGTGTAGTACCTCCACAAATACATCGTCCGTAAACAGAACGAAGAAAAACTTGTTGGCAAAAAGTTGTTACACATGTTTTTTTATAAATTGTGATACGATGTGAAACCTAAGTAAGAAATTTAATTCAAAGTAAGCCCACTTGTTTTAATCGGTAGTTGAGGGTATCAAAGAAGCATATACACTCAACAGACTTCTCAGATTACCTAAACAGTGGAACCTGAGGAAACTACATTTTATCTACGTACACACCACAGTGCGATATGAGACACGTTAAAACTTTATACTATATTACAATATATGAGAAGTTACTAAAACGGAAGGAATGAATAGGATACTTATGCGTCTTATTTACTTTTTTTAATTAAGTAAAATATACTACAATGTTATTGACAATAGCATCAACAATTTCACTTGAGTATACAGGGTAATAGAAGTAAACACATGTTGAATCAACAGGGTGTTACTTTTAAGAAACTGGTGCATTTGTGGCATACTTCATCTAAACAGATTTTGTAAAAATGAAATGAATGTAAATATCCTGATGGAGTTTCTCATATTATCATGTCACTCATATTGGGGGAAAAGTCTTAAGGATATTGTGCTTTAACAACAAAAGATTGTTAAATATAATTACCAGTTAAATTCTAAAAACTAGGGGGAAAACAAATAAAAAACAGTAGAATGTTACCGTCATATAAATGAATGTTAATTTATTCATAAAAAAAAATATTTTTTAATAAGATTCGTACTTTAACTGCCATTAAAAATCGAATACATGATTATTTATGATAAAGGTTGAACGTTCGTTTTCAGAAAGGGTAGTAAATTTTGATAACGTTATTTTTGGATTTCAAACTGAGATTTATTTTCTGCTACGGTCTTGGTAGTATGTTAAATCTGAAGAGGAACATGAAGCATTTTCTGTGTGAAAATGTTTATGTCCTAGAATTCTAATATCGTAGATTATATTAGACATTCTTATTAGGAGATCTATATTAAAAATTCAGTTTTGTGTTTTGGATCATTAATTTATTGTATATATCAGATTTTTAATTTGTTTATATTACTGAATGCTTTCAAACATTTAAGTTATATGAAAGAAAAAATATTTAATTGTCAATTGGCAACAGCAAACTTTAAACTGAATTCTTCTGACAGGGAAGAGTCAAGGAGCCCCCCTCATAGAGACTCTAGGAGAAGAAAGAGGAGAAGTGAACAGGACTACTTTGGTCCAGAAGGAGATGAAGCTGATGATGGCTATAATGAGGCTCAGGAATCAGCTAATTTCGACGGACCTGAGTACAACTCAAATGAAAATCAGTCTCATGAGAGTGAGTGGATTTATTTATATAATTTAAAATAATAATTTGGGTGCACATGTGTCTCTAAGGATCAGGGAATTCTGCCAAATATTATCATTTATATCTACTAGATTTATACACATAAATATATTTATTTATTTATACACATAATATGATTCATAATATGAATTTATGTATCATTTATTATCTTCCATCTTCTCTCTCTCTCTCTCTCTATATATATATATATATATATAATATATATATTATAATATATATATATATATATATATATATATATACTTTTTCGTTGAAAATACGATCCAAAACGGACAAATATAGTTCAATATAGACAAAGAAAAACATAGAAAAATCAAAAGAACACACTTACAGTCTCTAATTTTCGGTTTGAACCGTCTTCAGGAGAGATAAGAGAGGGAAACCAAGCGCACTGGTTCAGAGACGGTTGGAGTCGCCACCGACTTACTCTTTCTCATGACTGGGGCAATCGAAATGTAGTAGTGAGTTTCCATTATTTCTTTTGTATGTGTTCTTTCGGTGAATTTAGTTTATTTAGTTCCTGAAATCGTTTCTTTAATTGGGTATATATAGTAATATATACAAATGAGGTTTGTTGTTGTTTATGTATATCTGTATATCAAACTATTAAAAGAAAAGAACACGGAGAAACTACAACAAAACTTACATCAAATTCCGACCTTGTCGTCATCAAGAGAAGAAGATTTCTGCTCTGCTGGCAGGTATGCTGTTGCAACTGCAACAGAAACTGACAATGACTATGAATAGCATTGTTAGCAAATGTTGAGAAAAAAAATGGTTAAATATTACTTTGTTAACAGCCTGTTCACTAGAATGGGGTCAATTGCTTGCTGAGGCATTAATTAATCACACAGCTTATAGGGAGACACTCTTCTGGAACGAGAATAGTTACCCAAGACTTGGCAGGTCATATAATGTGGGAGAGGAAATCGCGGCTTATTTTCTTTGACATTGTCTATCACTGATTTAAGCATGTGTGCTTTATCTGAATTCTTTTATGACATTTTAAAAGATCTAGTGAATTCTGAAAGCAGATTTATTCACCTCTCTAGTTGATTCAAAGTTTCAATTAAATAAGTTTCCATAACTTTTGATGAGTACCTTAGACATTCAGTTAGTTTTAGTTTTAACTTTTGCATTGTCATATTTAGACAACTTTTTGAATTTAAAAAAATTAGAATAGTCCACTGAAAATTTTATTAATAGAATTGGTTTCTATTTATTTTTATACATAAATATAATTTATATCATATGTTTACAGTGGAACCTTGACATACGTGTGTAATTGGTTCTAGTTTAATTAATTCCAGCTAAGCTTGTATGTAAATTACAAGCAATTTTCCCTCTACGAACTAACGTAAAATGCGTTTCAACAGCTCAAAAAACATTCAAACAATCCATAACCCTAAATATGGGTGGAAAATATTTAAATAGTTGATGATATAATGTTGAAACGAAATATAATGATTAAATAAAAATGTAATATGATAGATTTATTGGAGACTACTGTGGTGATAGGAGATGAAACTTGATGCAATATTACACCAGATGAAGATGAAGTGAAATTTATATCTTTGATTCATTTAATAAGAACAAATTAACACTAAATTTACAGTGTTAGTATCACATGTCATTCAAACTCACTGAACTCACAAATACATTTTAATTTTAATGTCATTACTCCTAACAGTGCAATGATTTCTTCTTGTTACTTTTTTATATAGTTACATGTTACGGCACAATGTTTTATAAATCTCGGTTGGTTTTGTTGATATATTATAGAATACGAAAATGAGGAGGAAGCGGATAACCTACCTGTCAATCTTCCTAGAACTCAAAGAAAACTCTTCAAGAGAATACAGCAACAACAGAAGAATACTGCCACTGTCCAGGTAAGGTCGCTCTTCAGTTATTACTTTCGATTAATATCGAAACTGAGTTTCAAAGTATTATTACTTCATTAAGCTATTGATTCTGTTTCAAATATATCAGAAAAAATCGTTTTAAGATAAAAAAAATCATGCTTTTAACCTTTTAGAAAGGTTTACATCTAAAGATTAAATTAAGTGGTATAAATATTGCTAATATTGCTATAAATTAAGATAATTATATATTGATATCTTTGTAATTACTATTTTAGTTCTTATAATAACATATAATTACACTTAAGGGTTATGTCACAAATTATGTATGTCTATGGGATTTATGAATTGTATAAATTTACCAGTTTCAATAGCAATCATTTCGCACTCAGTAATTGGCCACTTTTCACCTTGTATAATAACTTCTTTTTTGAACATGGACCTTTCTTTTTCGTGTATTGGGCATTTATACAAAATATTGTACAGTTTTGGAACTTTGCTACACATTGACAAGTTGGTTGGTCAATGATGTTAAACCGGGCAAGGTGAGGTTTAGTTTTCCGTGGTCAGTTAGAACCATAGTGGTTTTACATGTATGTTGTATCTCTTCCCTCTCTCTATACCTCTACGCTCTCTTTCTTAATCCCTCTCTTTTTCTTCCAAACCCTACATCTCTCTCTGTCTCTCTTGCTGGTTTTTCTCCATCTCTTTCTAGCTGTCCTAATTCTCACTCCATCTCTCATTCTCAGATACACTTAAACGACTCAAATTCCCTCTAAATTACATCTTTCACATACCACCATCTCCCTCTCTACTATTTCCCGTATATCTCCGTCCCTAAATATTCCTTCAACTCTCTGTATATAAGTTTTCATAGTAAATCTGTCGTACCATCCATCTCTTAAATTTCTCCTCGTTTCTTCTCCTTTCTTACACCCACGTATATTTCTTCCCTCTTTATGGCTCTTTTCTCAAACTCACTCTTTCTCCCTTCCCTTGTTGTGTTAAATGGTTATTATGTTAAACATCATGTGCTAGACATGAATAATGAGTACCATTGAGTCATGTACTCAACAAGTGGAACAGGTTGTTTATCGGAATGTCAAATTGTTTCTTTCCTCCTTTAAATCAATTGATTTAAGTAGAAATCAAACAATATTTGTGAAATATTATTTCACTAAATTGTGCCAGAAGTGCTCCGAAAGGCTCACAACTTGTGTGAACAAATTCATTGCTTCAGTCCCCTTTGGGGTACTTGTGTCTTACATCCTTCTAAACTCCTAGTCGCGTCGTGACTGTGGTCGAGTGAGGATCTACGATTCCGTTGTCTGTGCCTTCAGTATACCTTGGTTGTTCGGCGGTGGTGGGTTACTTGTGCTGACCCTTGGTGACAGCATCTGTTTGAAAAAGGTGTTTCCTGTTTCCAAATTCCAGGAGGAGGACAGTTTTAGTGTTTTGCTGGTGATACTTGAGGGGCAGATCCCTTGACCCTGCTCAGAGGCCTGGATACCTGACCCAGTGAGTACAATATTACAAACCTTCCACTACCTGCGCAGAGGCGGCAGTCACACAAGTCCGTTGAATATCCTTTAACCTTGAAGTTCAAAAACCTTGCCGCATTCCCTGCTGCTATCTTCCTATCAGATAATTGATATCTCTGTAACAGACTTACTGTC
Source organism: Hermatobates lingyangjiaoensis (assembly GCA_026182355.1). Classification (NCBI taxonomy): domain Eukaryota; kingdom Metazoa; phylum Arthropoda; class Insecta; order Hemiptera; family Hermatobatidae; genus Hermatobates; species Hermatobates lingyangjiaoensis. The sequence goes on along the minus strand of JAPFBL010000018.1, from coordinate 2,914,262 downwards.
TAAGAAGCAATGGTTTAACATACCGCCTTTCAATAGCGACAATTCAAACAGATAGGGTTTGGAGTCTTGCCATTCATCTATTACCCTCCAAAATCCCAACTACTGGGTAAACAACACCCCATAATTCTCACTACCTTTCTTATTAAAAATCATTTCAATTCAATCAAGTTTATCGATACCACTTTAATTAAAATGATAAGTCCCTCATTAGACAACCAAGGGGAAGAAATACGAAAAGCCATGGAACAGTTAAAGAGCGTCACTAGGGACGGTCTCAAAATAAGGAAAGATCTGAAGATAAACATAATTGAATCAATGACAGTCATAAACAAGGTTTTCACAGAACTGAGAACAGAAGTTACTATTTTAAGAGAAAGGCTAAAGGATACAGAATTAAAAGATAAAAATCAGATGTTATACTCTAACGTCATGAAACAACCAGTCCAGTCCCCATCGCACCCAAGCCAACACATACCCAACACAAGTCAGGTAACAATAAAAGCTATAGTTAAATCCAAAAACACGGAACGTACTAGTGAGGAGACAAAAATGATTATTAAATCAACTCTAAACCCATGCAAACTAAAGGTTGGTGTAACGGCCATTAAAAACATATCACATGGGAGAGTCCTGCTAGAATTTCGAACAAAAGAAGATGCGGCCACAGTATGCCAGAAAATAAATAATAGGAAAGATGAGGCTTTAGAGGCAACTGAACTTAAGAAATTCAATCCAAGATTGCGAATTCCCTATATACCTGACGAAATAAGCCTAGAAAATGCACCTGAGGTAATAAAAAATCAAAATAGTGATCTAATTCCCAAAGAAAAAATCATAAAACCGATTTACATATATACAAACAAGAAAGGTTGCAGAAATTTAATAGTTGAAATGTCACCCTCATTAAGGCAACGAGTCATTGATAAAGGATTAAAAATTATGTGGAATTATTGTCGACCAGTGGACCATTTCTCTGTTACTCGTTGCTTCAAATGTAATAAATATAATCATAAAGCCGAAAAATGTACATCAGATGTAGCCTGTCCATTATGCTCAGGAAACCATCTCATGAAAGAGTGCAAACAAGAACAAACAGAGTTCAAATGCCCAAACTGTGTCAGTTACAACAGAAATGCTCCCTCTGGAAAACAAGTAGATATAAGGCATTCCTCTTTCAGTAGATGCTGCCCTCGATATTTAAATGAGGTTGAAAAGTTGAAAAATAGAACGGATTATGGAACAAACTGAACCAGTGCTATGTATCCAGGTCAACTTACAAAAATCGAGAGCAGCCACATACAAACTGCATAAATTTATCACAGAGAGGAAGATCGATCTAGCCTTCATACAGGAACCTTATACAGTCAAAGGCAAGGTAGCAGGATTTCCCAGACATTACTATGTTTACCAAACAGGGCAAGGCAGAGTTAGAGCAGCTATCATAGTAGTTTCCAACAAGGTAGCAGCTTTAATTTGTAATCAGATATCGGATGAGGACAACGTATTGGTAGAAATTCACACTAGTCAAACCAAAGTTTGGGCAGCAAGCATATACATGCCCTACGACGGGGAAATGAATGCCAGCCTAAACAAAGTGGACACAATGTTGTCCCACAGCTCTTCTTCACTGATTATAGGCATGGACAGCAATTCCAGATCCTCAGCATGGTTTGATTCTGCTACAAACCAGAGAGGGCGAACTTTGGAGGAATACCTTTTCATCAAGCAACTGAACGTACTAAATAGAATGAGCAAGACGACAACCTTTCAAACAAGTAGGGGTAGTAGCAATATAGACCTGACAGTCGTATCAAATGCCCTTTTGCCTGTTGTTAGTGGATGGGAAGTTAATTTAGAAGAAAGTCTCTCAGACCATAAGTACATTTTATTCCAGGTAAACCTCATCAGAAACCAATCTGATAAATCAAATCAATATAAATTTAACACAAGAGGTGCAGACTGGGACAAGTTTCGCCATCAAATGAACACTGAAATGTGGAACGTAATAGACAGCAGCAGTCGTACAACTCAAAACAACTTAGACAACAACTTGACAGAAATAATTGAACGAACACCCATATTAGACAACTTCATTACCAACTTCTTTGAACAAGTTATCAAAGCTTCCAAACTCACTTTTCGTGGAGTCAGGGAGGGAAGGAGTGAACATTACAAACCAACAGTAACCTGGTGGACGCAGGATCTAAATACTATAAGAAAACGTGTTGCAACACTGAGGCGAAAATACCAAAGAACGTATAATAACAGAGAACTTAGAGATTTGAGGAAGCAGGAATACTACAGTTTGAGAGCTAAATATAAAAGAGAAATAGAGAATACGCGGGTAGAGTCATGGAAAAAATTTTGCTCTGTGACCAATGAAAGCAACCCATGGACATCTGCGTACAAACTAGTAGCCAACAAGCTTAGGAAAAAAAATATGTCTTTCTACAGTGAAGCGCCTTGACGGCAACTATACTAAAGACGTAGATGAAACACTAGAGGTCATTCTTGAACATCTACACCCGACAGACGACCCCAGCAGTGACAACTTAACACACTCGGAGTGGAGGCGGGAAGTGGAGGAAGCACCCAACACACCGGATGACGCTCCGTTTACACCTGACGAAGTTGAATCGACTATAAGATCCCTCCACCCAAGAAAAGCACCTGGACATGATGGTATAACCTCAGACATATTGCAGGCAGTGTTCCAAGCATTTCCCAGGACGGTAACGGCCATGTACAATCAGTGTCTACTTAAAGGAATCTTCCCTCCAGTTTGGAAAACTTCAAAATTGATTCTGATTGAGAAACCTGGAAATCAAGATTCAGATGATGCCTCAAAATATAGACCCATAAGTTTACTGCCAACAGCAGGAAAAGTTCTCGAACGCCTCCTCATAAATAGAATAATGCACCACCTGACCACCAACAACCTGGTTTCTCAAAAGCAGTTTGGATTCCGACCACAAACAAGCACAAGCGATGCCTTAAAATTTGTCAGACATTTCACCTCCCTGTATCTCAATATCAAATGGGAGGTACTTCTCATATCGCTAGACGTTAAAGGAGCCTTTAACGCAGCATGGTGGCCGAGTATTCTCCGAAGTTTAAAACAATTCAGATGCCCTAAAAATTTGTACCTGCTATCTCACAACTATTTTAACGAAGATTTGCTATTTTAACATCAAATTTTATAAACAAAAAGACTGTCATATCAAAAGGATGTCCCCAGGGTTCCTGCTGTGGTCCGGGATACTGGAATATAATGTATGATTCCCTGTTAAAACTTCCATACCCCCAAAACTCTGACGCTATCTGCTTTGCAGATGATTACCTCATCATGATTGCAGGAAAAAGTACCGTAGAGTTGCAAACCATCGCCAACAGAATAATAGACCTAGTTAGCAACTGGTCCATCACTAACAAAATAACTTTCAATACTAATAAATCGAAAACTCTACTCATATCCAGAAAGAGACACCCCGGAAATGTGAACATCAACCTATTGGGAAATCAACTGCAACAGGTAGAGGTTTTAAAATATCTAGGAGTCTACATCGACCAAAAAATGGACTGGGGCTACCATATCAAGGTTTTCGCGGAAAAAAGTATGCAGCTAGTGAATAATCTCGCTAGAATTGCCAGGGTGCACTGGGGCTTAAGCCACAAAGCCCTTAAAACTATTTATAATGGTGCCTTCATACTGCTAGTATTATATGCGGTGCCCATTTGGAATAGTGGACTGGAAGTTAAAAAGAACAGGAGGAAACTTGAAAGGGTACAACGGATGATGGCTATTCGGCTAATTAAAGGATATAGAACTATTTCTTACAATGCGGCTTGTGTAATAGCAGGTGTCAAGCCAATCAGAATCATGGCTCAGGAACTGGCGGACATTAGTACAGTTAAAGACGGAGGAAAGGTAGACGGGATGGTGGGCACTATTCTAGAAAGACCAGTGGAACCCAGATATAGGCATCATCCAAAGTTATTTTCACCCATTCTCTTGGACTCCAAAGCTAAAGTCAAATATGAAGTGTTCACAGACGGGAGCAAAATGGACGACATGGTAGGCTGTGCGTTTGTAGTGCTGGAAGGAGAGAGGGTAGTCTCTGAACAAGGATTTAGACTGGCTTCAGTGTGCTCCAACAACCAGGCAGAGCAACTCGCAATATTGCAAGCGGTCATCTGGGCAACGGGGACAGTAGAGGTCGGCTGCTCGGTCCGCATAAACACAGAAAGCAGGATTACTCTAGAATGTCTACAGGTCAACAAAAATCATTCACCTTTGATCAACTTAATAAGACAAAAACTGGACAGTTTAAAAGCAAGGGCAACAGTTTATTTTACCTGGGTCAAGAGCCACATTGGTATAGAAGGGAACGAGTTGGCTGACCAGCTGGCCAAAAGGGCGGCCCAACAGATAAATACAGAGCCAATCTACTCTCACATGCCAAACACTGCCCTCAAGCAGTGGGCCCATGAACGTAGCATGGAGTGCTGGCAGAAGTTGTGGGAAGAGGCGACCAATGCTCAACTTACAAAAAGATTTCTACCATCTGTCAGTCAGAGAAAGAAAAAGAACCTCAAAGTGGACTGGAGACTGACCCAGTTTCTAACAGGGCATGGGAGATTTGGCCACTATCTCCACCGCCTGAAACTTGTCAACTCTCCAGGGTGTAGCTGTGACGGTAGGTCACCTCAAACAGTTCAACACCTCCTGTTCGAATGCGTTGAGTTAAACTCAGAGAGGAGTAGGATGGAGAGAAAAGTGGTGACTGCCGGAGGTGCGTGGCCCCCGCAGCTTGCAGCATTGTTGGAGGAGGGCCTAGTCGGTGCCTTCGGGGAAGTGGTTAACAAATATTTTAATTTACTGGGTTGATTATGATAGCCTGTATTATCTGTGTGCTCTGTTGTCATTGTGGTTATTTTGTTGTTGTTTAAGCTGTATTTGCATATCATGATGGAGATTGTTGTGTAGCATTGAAGATTTTGATGCGTGTGGTGCCTTCGGGTGGAGCATGCTGTTTTCTGACAAAAAAAAAAAAAAAAAAAAAAAAGTCATGTACTCAACGTATTGTTGTGTCATGTACGTACTGTTCTGATTTAATGATAACATCCTAATTTTATTTGACGAGTATCAGGTCGGTTAGGTTGTAGTGGCAGTGCCACGAGAAAACACACATTGGCCTAACTTGGACTCTTTGTGATACCACACAATAAACATTCTACATTTAGTGTCCTAAATTTTTCCTAACTCAAGTGTATTTAGAGTAAGGAACTTTAACAAGTGTTAGACATCGTACAACTTAGGATCAACTGTCCTCTCCGAGGGACAACATACTCAGATTTATTCACCTCCCTCATGAATGAATCGAAGGCCAAAGTGACCTTCCACTTTGAACCACGCTCTACCAGGCCAGAAGTGAGCACATTGACACTGTGATATATCCTGACCCCCTTGACGTGTGTTATTTCTTTTCTAAAAGATATAACAGAAGGTGATTGATTACCTTCATAAATACTATTTGCTACATCTTAAATTAAATTAAACAATTCTAAGGCGGTGCAATCAGTTATTAAGTGGTATTTACTTGTTTTACGGTAAAAACGTAAAAACATTTTTTGTATATTAATGAAATCTTCACATATACAAATTTAATAATATAAACAACGCGTTTCGAACACGTAGTGTTCTTCTTCAGGCATTAGCCTGAATCTTTATAAATTGGTTGTTCCTATGGTGAAGATGGATTGGTTATAAAGTAATACATTTGTAAGATTAATATCACTGTAAATTGTCCAATAACTTCCTTCTCTATATCCTTATAAAGTGAAACTTTATATACTTTATATCTTTGTTTCCAGATGAATGACAATAGAATGGATGATGACCCCAGAGATGACAACTGGTACTCCTCAGATGAGGAAACAGGCAATCAGAATAGTGCTTTGAACACAATCTACCGAAACCTACCCGGTCTGGGACCTAATCACTCCAGTCAGGCCCCGCCGCCGCCAGTCAGTCTGTACCAGCACCAGCAGTCCAACATTCAGCTGCCCAATGTCAGTATCTACTAGAGCAGTAGAGCATGAATCGTGAAGAAAATCTAAGCCAGTAAAGGCTTATTTCTATTACATAATACATTTCAAAATGTCTATCAAACTATGAAATAGATAAAAAAATCAAAAGAAAATCGAACTAACGACCTTGTCTTATGACAGCGGCTTTTACTAAATGACATGCGTCCGTTATTGCTTCATTCGGACATATTCATCTATATTATTATAGTAGAAAATAATATATATAGATTATATATAGAATAATCTATAAAATGTACATCTATACTTTTTCGATGAAAATACGATCTGAAACGGACAAATATAGTTCAATGTATATAAAGAAACATAGGGATATTAAAAGTACACACTTACAGTCTCTAATTTTCGGTTTGAACCGTCTTCAGGAGAGGGAAACCAACCGAACTGGTTCAGAGAAGGTTGGGGGCCAACAATGTTGCCGCATGCGCGCCCGGTCACAGAAAATAAGGTAGACAGGAATGAAATGTAATTAAATTAAATTGATTTATGTTTTAATTATAATTTTAATTTTAATTATTGCATATAAATAATGAAAATATATTGATTAGACTGAAGCTAAAATAATTATTTATGGAAAGTTGATGTTGTTAAGAAATATCGAATCCTCTGTGATTAAATTTAAAAAAATCAAATATTATAAACATTAGAAAAGGTTTATTTAAGCTTGACTCAGTCTTTATGAGGGCATTCAAGAGGGTTGACAGCTAGCAGATATTTTTTTTTTACTTATTTCTTCCTATACTCCTTTGTTTGCCTTAACATCTCTTCCCGGTTCATTGACCTTCCCTAAACTCTGCACCCTTTAAAATGCCTCTCTTGCCTCTCAACCTCACACTAGGGGTTCTACATCTTTGGTTCAGTTGGAATTTGACGCTGACGAAGACCACTTGCTACGGTTGAAAGATCGTAGTCTTTTTTTCTCATTTCTTCTTGTGGTTTTCACATAGAATATATATACTATATCTACATAGTGCATAGTTCGATCAGACTCCTTTATACAGTGTTCATATCCTTTCCTGTTTCCTCGATTGAGAAACTTATGTTTAAAGAGTTAGAAACGAATTTTCCTTTTTTGTGAATACAATATATTGATGTATTCTTGTTTATAAAAAGAGAATTCTGTTTGAAATTAGTAATGGTTGAACTAAAAATGGAACAGTTGTATACAGTTCAATTTAACTACTTCATGAAACAATTTCAAAAAAATTAATATCTTTTCCCGTCAATTTTATTGTTGCGTTAACGGCCCCATATCTTGTCCTGTATAGTTTATGAACCCAGAGTTTACTATGGAAGATGGCCAAGATCCAAAAACTGAACAAGTGAGGAAGAAAATTCTGGGAGAATATGTCGCATTCTTCTTTAATTGTTACAGTCCCTGTGGATATTGAACTTCATTTATTCCATTGTGTTGAGCATCTAGCTTTAGTTATTTTGATTAATGATGATTTTCGCTCTAAGTTACTGTTTTTCCTTTCAATTTCAGAGTTTACCTGATATAGACACGACTGCTATAAGTAAATTGTTATCTTCGCTAAAGGAGAGAATGCATAATAAAAGAAACCCGGATGAGGCCAATTCTGGGCCCAAAGCAGGTGTACCAGCTCCTCCTTCAGTCTATAACTCTCATCCACCTGTGGAAGAGAACAGGTTTGTTTTATAAAAACTAAAGCTCCTTTTCAATATTAGAGCTCCAGTAAACACTGCTAAATATTTTTTTTTTTTTTGACTGCTCATTTATTGTTTTTAATCCACACTCTCCGTTTCTAGCACTGTAGATAAAAGTGTTAGTGTTGGGTGTTAGAATGTAAAACTCCAAAAATATAAAGTTCTTTGCATTGTTTGCCTTTTTTGGTAGGCGTTAATTCTTTCTTTCATATTTATTCAGTTGATTATTTGTAATCAGCGAGGTTTTGTTTTTTTTACAGACCGCGTGATCCTCGATTACGCATGGCACAAGAGAGGCCTCCCCTCATCGCAGACAAACCTCCTCTGCTACCTCTTCAGCTACCGCTGATGCTAACTCAGTCCGATCTGGACCTTCGCATGAGTGACTGCCCCGGCTCTCTTGTCTCCTCAGACATCGACTTACGCCACCTTCCCTTCAAGCCAGCCCCTGTCCACCAAGCAGCCAACGAGATTGATGCCTCCCTTAATTCCCATCCACCCATCGAATACCGCATTCAAGCCCTCACCGATATCAAGGCTGACTATTCAGCTGTTGCCGCCATGGCAAACCCTCAGGTAACACCATTTCTAAAGCGACTCTAAACTTGCTTTCATATAAAGCAGAACACAATAAAACTCTGTCGCCAATAGTCCTTTACATTTTACAAATTCATTTGTGCAAATCACTTAATTCTTAAACTCTTTCAAGTAAAGAGTAATGCGTTTCATAAGAACGATGATAGGTTTAGATTCCTTTTCTAGTAAGTAGTAATCAAAACTCTAAATCATGCCATAAAATCAATTAGATACACATCATATACATACTGTTTGATTAGAAACAGATAAATAGTAGCTTATATTTTGTAAAAAAAACAGTAAACATAGATTTTTATAACAATTAAGAAATCATTACGATATGAATAATTATATCGAACACAAAAGTAATTTTGCTTCATAAGATCACATTAAATTTATCTCGTGTCGAATAAATGGTATTATTAAAATAAAGTATTGAAATATTTTCAATACCTGAAGACATATATTTGTATTTGAAGAAGAAGAAAAAAAATGGATGAAACATTTCTCTCTCTTCATTGGATTCTAAAATATTATAATTACTTCATGTTAATTGGGGTTTTTGAGGTTGATTATATTAAAACTTTAGAGAACAGCTTTTAAAAATTTGGATAATGACGAATAAATACTTTTGTAATCATGGTTATTGTTTCTTCTTTAAAATTAACATCCAAAATTGACATTTTTTATTATTTCTAAATAGGAAGTAATTACGTGAGTGAATTGTTAACTCTCAACTTGAATGAGGTGCAGATTTAGGAGTCTCTTATTTTCACGTATCTAATGTTTTGAAAGGGAATATAAAGTTTGATTGAATGTACTTTTGGTAATTTGTGTGGCATTAACTTGACTACCAACAACCTGTTACAGACTTGTGCCAACGACCCTCGGCTAAGGCGCTTCTTACAGAACGTCCCTCAAGTTGTAGCTGCTTCTTCCACTCCCCCAGTTGCCGTTCAACCAAGGCCTACTGAAGAAGCACCAGCCGCAGCACCTCTTCCGAGAGATCCTAGAACACGAGCCCTTGTCAACGACCCTCGCATCCGGCGAGCTGCTGTTCTTCGAGCCGACCCCAGGCAACAACCTTTGGATGTCGACCTACGAACCCCTGCTCCTCACCATGTCGGCTTTTTTAACAACCAACTTTAAGACTGACTGACTCCCTGTACATACCTGTACATATCCCCTTGTACAGATAGCTTTAAGCAAATGATTCGTTTTTATTATGTACAGTTTTATAATAAACATTATTGTGATTTCATCCTAATACTCTACCAAATGCGCTTAGAACAATCCATTTTTTACTGACTGTTTGTTTAAGTCATCATTGTCCTAGCAGCATAGTGACTATTTATGAACTTTGGAAAAATCACAAGGCTGTATTTAATGTGAAGTACATTTCTAGTTTTAATTTTATAGTCTAAGCAGTCTATTTAATTTTTGTAACGATTAATGATGTTTTAAGTTATACCTTGAACGTATTTTGTACAAATAATAATTTTTCTATTGAATGATTTGACTAATTTACTAAATCCTACTGGCTTTTCTCAATTTGCCGTGTTTTATCGATATGAAAAATAACTAACGAATAATTTAAAAACCTTGCAGTAAAAAAATACCAGTGCATTAATTGTTAAGTGAACTAAAAAGAAGTTCTAAATCAATGATATTCAACTGGTGGGCCCGATGCAGCACTCTAATTGATTTTCGCTTCCCGCCAAGGAAATTATAACCGACATGTTGAAGAAACAACTGTCCTTAACACCAAATAAATTAGAAAATATTATCAATAATGGTAGTCTTTTTTTGCTGTTGCTTTAGACGAAAGAATAGATAATTTGATACAACTTAACCGATTACATATATTAAAAATAAGAATAATTATTTAACAAATCTTTATCCTTATTGTATGGTAAACCAAAAATTTACGAGAAATGAAAAAATTAATTTCTATAGTAATATTTAAATATAATCAAAATATAAAACTTCATTAAAGATTCAACATTGAAAATGCACCCTCAAAAAACAAATATTGATATAAACAAAATAAGACTTCGTCACCAAATTCACCCGCAAGTCTCTCATTGAAGCTTTATTTCTTGTTTTTCTTCTTGTATATAAATTATTTATTACCTAAAAATAAGTGATTTTTTATTATTAACACGTTCTTTAGCCCTTGAAATGTTTGTAGATATTAAAGTGAGCGCGGACTTGCATAAGTTGGACAAGACATTCGATTACTTCTATAATTAATTTGCTGTCAGTATGTAATGATACTTGATTTTCACGGATGTTATGTGAAGGAATATTATTATTTATAGGTTGAGAATGATTAACGATACTTTTTTTTCGCTAATTTTATATGTTTGGAAATGAACTATAGGTCATATTACTAAAGAATACACTTTCGCCTTGTGTATGTCTTCAAAACTTGACCGATTTGTGATATTTTTCATCTTTCAGAGAAGATTGACAGATGCCAAAACCGGTCGAGCTTTGAAGACAAAGAAGAAGGGTTAACATTATTTTTCAACTGAAATTTAATCTCTAGCACTAACAATAATATTTTATTGAACTATTGGAAACTTCGTCAATCTTTTTATTTTTGTTACACTAGAGTTTAATATTATTCATTTATTGAGAAACGAGTAGAATTATTATTTGACTAAGCAATACATTTTTTTTTGGTATTTCTTGTAATTAGGTTTTAGAACTGGAGACGAAAAAATTTACATACTCGATGTTGGATTGATTGCTTCTAGTTAAAAAACTTCTATGATTTGGACTTCTCGGTGATGATCTGTTTATAAATAAGTTCCTTATTTACAGGTTATTCAAATTTTTTAAACAACAAAATTACTTTTTTCTAACTGTAAAAGAGACGCAGTTATTACAACTACTACTCCTACTACAAAACAAACAAAAAATTAATTTTTCATTGCACTTCCAGAGTAATGGTATTTTGAATGACTGGTTTACATTTTCAAAGATACAATTGTAGTCTTTTTTATTATGATTTCAGTTATGGCAAAGGCTTTTGAAGTGCTCGTACTGCACTTATTGCAGTCTAATTTAAATTAGTTTAGTGATAAAACAGAAGTTGATAGTCAGATCCAGACTTCGTGTTATCACTTGTGAGACTGTTTCCTTATTTAATTATGCATGGATTTTTTGTTGTATGATTCTAATGCGTGATGATCTATAAAAATTAGATATGATGAGAGTTTTACTGAACAATTGCAACTACAAGTTTTTACCATAAAACTCTAACACTCCACATTTCCTGACATCTTTGATTGATTGCCTTATAAATTCGATTTTTTTTCCTCCCTAAAAATTTAATGTCATGCTAGTAAGAAAACAGAAATAGAAAAATACGATTTTGATTTCATACTACGTATACCTTTAATGTATGACACCAGTTGTTATTTATTCTATTTGATGTGTTGATTCTATATTTCTGACTGAAAGAATTAATTTTACTTTCTTTTCGTTACAAAGATATATAATTATCCCCACGCGAAGTCCATTTTAAGAGTTCAAGGATCCTGATGGCTACTAGGTTCTCTAAATTACAAGAAAAATCAGTTACCTCAGATCTATAAAAAAAAAACATCTTATCGGGGAAATTAAAAAAAAATCTTATATAGTATATTGTAGTAAACCATCTTTTGTAGGAAATTATAAAAAAAATAAACTATCTTTTATCAGATATTATAAAAAAAATTAACTATCTTACCTTGGAAACTATAAAGAAAATTAATCATCTTACATAAAAGATTCTAAGAAAAATAAACCAGCCATTTTATACTTATGATTATAAGAAAAATAAACAATGTTATAGAGAATATTATAAGTCATACAAACGATTTTATCTCAGAAATTCTCTTCTTTCCCATAACTGTTAATAATCTGTGTATCTTTCAGAGAAAATTGGTACATTCAGTTTCGAAACCTGTTGCTGAGGTAAGATGATATTTTTATTAATGCGTTTTTAACGCCTAGTAATCGGCAATTCTAACAATAATATTATTAAATCACAAAAATTATTGAGATTTATGGGTACAAAAAAAATCACTATTTTTACAATACCATATGATAATTCAAGTATTAGTAAAATTGTTAAAGTAATTTATGTTTTTTCTACTGGATAGTTTTCTTTTTGTAGGAAAAAAAGCAAACTACTTTTGACGTCTGTCCACTTCTCACCTTCTCGTTAAGCGTAAATGCAACCTCAGGAAGAACACTAAGTGGTCGACACTCTTGCTGCTTTTCATAAGACTGACTTCTTTAATTTTTTAATTAACACTTTTTTAGGTCATTTATAATGATTAAAGTTTGAATGAATTAAAATTATTGCATATTACATATTTTCATTTTTATTTATGTATATACAATATAACAGTTATTTTTTTTTACAGATTAATGGAGTTTATCAACACTACAGTGATTAAAGATGTTCAAGCCAGTAATATCATCTTGGAAATACCAACAATCAAAACGCTAAAGGAGTCACACCCAGCAATATATCTAAGATAGGTCGTCCAATGGATAAGCACTATTAGAGTTCAATCTACATTAATCTCACAATGAAGTTAGTTAAAATACCTTGGGAATATGTTTAAGATTTATTTTCTTTATTGATGGTTACACTTAAATTTATGAATTACTGTTATTCTTATATCTGCATCTCATGATTTCGTCATTGGGACTCTCGAATATAAGTAATAATAATAATAGAATTCCCTGGAATAAGGAATCTGTTGGTTGTTAATAGCATCACTTTCCATCCTTGATTATTTTTTTCTATACTATTGTGGAATACTGTTAAAGTTTAATACTAATTTTTCCATTTGTCGTACTCTTGTTGCAGATAAGTTAAGGCCGGTTCATTAGAACTTTGTAGCAAAGAGGAGCAGCAAACAGTGATTTGACTTCTCTGATAGGAGTGTATCGAAGGATTAGAAAGTCATGCCAAACTATCATTTTCAACAATGCAACGCAAAGCGTTCGCTGTCATGAAAAGCTGTGTTTTTTAAGTAGTCAACAATTGGAACACATGAATAGCACCAGCCCACTATTTTCCACGACAGATGACAACATTGAGCGGAATGGCGAGACGGCTATTATCAAGTGAATAAGGCTTTTACTATCGGTGAAATAACCGTGGTTATTGTTTTTTCCCATCAAATCATTCTCAATGAGCTCGGATATGATGCATGCTCACTTCTTGTTGTCTCTGTTTAGCTCAAAATTCTAATACGAGTAGTATTACTACAACAGAATATAAATAAAACAACCGAGGAGAGAATTCAGGGTGAACAGTGTCAAAAGAATTATGGTAATGCTGACAATTTTTGAATCACCCTACTACATCACTAAATATATTTTTTTATTGACTAACTGAAATCTTATAAGTTTGTCTCTAACGCTACCATTTATAGGTCTTTTTCCATATAAACTGGCTCATTCACTATTTGACACCCATTTTAGTTATGGATGAGTTACACTAGATCCGGAATCCTAAATCTAAGCTGACATAGGCTTACCAGACAAGGGGATCATGGCATAATAAAAACCCAAAACAACCATCAGCTCACAACCTTCTCAAGATTTTACTCCCATATAACAAATTTAGTGTCTTAAACTAGTTTCGAACCTGCAGGCTTCAGGACAAAGGCAATCATACTATCTGTTAACCTACAATACATCCATTTATTTAGGTTAAGTAGTTACAGTGGCAGTCCTACAAGGGAACACACATAGGCCGAACATTGTCCCTTTGTGATACCACATAATGAAATTCTACATTGGGAGTTTGAAATTAAGTCTATTTAGAGTAGGGATCTTTAACGATACCCGTCATCATCTAGGCTTTGTACAGACGGCTTAACGTCCTCTCCGAGAGTCGACGTGCTCAAATTTTTTCATCTTCTACGTGAATAAATCGAGGGGCAGAGTGGGTATTGAACCCCGGATCTAAAAACATGTTGCCACTGGGCTAATCTGACCCCTCTATTGGGGTTACATCTTAGCCTTATTATTTGTCGAAGTACGAAATTATTATTCCTTAAAGCATATAATATGAATGAAGCCTGCATTTAAATAGTACTCCTAAAACAAAGTTATTATATTAGTAATTGGGTTGGAAGTATTTATAATTAATGTCTCTTAAATAGTTTATTCTTAGATTATTACTGGCTTAATACCTTTTTTTAAAAATAATCATATTTTCCACCTCTATACTAAAGTAAATATGCAATGAGAATGAATTATCTTTCAAGGACGCTTGACTTAGAACCTTGACCTGACCTTCTTGAATCATTCAAGTTTTATGAAGTGAATACTTCTATATTCATTTGCACCATCAGAACAGCAGTTAATGGTTAAGTCTGTATTACAAATGTTTCAAATTCACTCTTACTATTAAGTCAACTAAAATTTTTTTTTTAATTTCCAAAACTTATTGATTTAGGAAGTTTTTTTTAAAGCTAAGAATTTTGCATTTTTAACTTAGGAATCATTGATTTCTAACTGCGCACGCGATCATAAATAAAAAAAGGTGCCATTAAATAACAATTCATCTTTTATTATTAATATTTATAAGTTACAAACCATTTGAGAAACATTCTTAATGTCAGGTTGGATTAAAAAAGTTATACAAATGTTAATAATTTCTTTGTCCTGCATGTTTCACTGCAGTATTACATGCATTATTTACTTTGATAATGCAATTAATACCAGAACTTAGTATGATACAATACTTAGAATATTTTTATAAAATTGTTTTATTCAAAGCAGTACTACAAAAACATCAACATTTTTAAGAATACTAATAAGAGCATCACGTAATAAAATAATTAAAAATTAATTAGATTAGCACAGTTCAAGATAAGGTAAAGTTTTAAAAGGAAAAGAAAAAAATCGTGTTATTTACATTATATATGCTTTCTTTTCCTTCTAAATTATTATATTACTTTTATTTATTTATTTATTCTCTGTACAATAAAAGTTATGGCAATTACTCTGGGAAAGAGTATTGCATTCAGGTTAAAGTTTCGGTATAGAGTTAACAACAAAAATACATGTTTTAAAGGTCCCATGTGTCTAATAAACTGGTTGAAGGAATTGTTTTGCGTGTGTGCTTATGTGTGTTTGAACCATATTTTAAAGCACAATAAAAACCAAATATGGCATAATCACTAAATTTCATAGGTAAATAACTGTTAACCCTGAAAGAGATATCAAATTGGTAATTATTAGGGGTACTTAATCAGAAAAATATCAGGTTTTTTTCAGTTTGGTAAAATTCTGACAACACAGTTTTAGCAGTTTTTAGTAATGTGTGATCCAATAGAATTGGACAGTATTTTACAGATCCTGTAGACAGGCCTACACAACCTCTCTGGGCGGGGCAATTGGTAATTCATTTTTTTTTTCTGCGGGCCAAACAAAAACAGAAGTTCTAACATTGCATTGTTACATCTATTTCAATACTAAATCATATTTAAATTATAATTTTGGAATAAACTCAGATTTGTATAGTATACTTTTATAAGTCCAGATTAATATAATTTTTTTAAAATGTTATAAAGTTATTAAATTCTTTAAATTAACGTATTGCAATAAAAATAAGAATAATTTAATTTAAAAACTTAATACAAATATTAATATTATCTATTTTCATCAAACAAATTCCACATTCTAATATATTTTGATGTGCATATCTTTGTACAAAAGCATTGGTGCGAAGGTTGGTTTTCTTTACAGTAGGTTCATTTTTCCAAATCGCCTTATACATTTAGTTGCACATCTTAATTTTTCTTTTTACTTTTCAGAGTTGCATCATTTAAAGAAGTTCGATATTTATTTTTCCTAAATGTTATTTTGAGAAAAAAGTTTCACGAATGTATTTGCTCCCTTACATTCGAATTCCCTTACATTGAATACGAATGTATTTTTATGTAAATAATCTTATATGGGGATATTATTTTTCTTTACGCCTCAGCTGTAAAATTTTATTTTTGACTAGCAAATAAAAATGCTAGTCATGGACGGAATCAAAAATTTGATTATATATGGTATTCCAAAATATCATTGGAAATTATAGAATAGTAGAAAATATCATTATTAGCATAGTGTTAAGCAAATGCCTCTGCATACACCACATTAGCTGTCTGTCCTTGAGGTTCATGAAAGAACAAAAGAGTTGGAACCTCTGACTCTTGGGCAAGCAAACTATGGGCATTGTTGACCATGTGAGAATAACTTGGTCTCACTCACTTCAATTCCTGCGTAGATAGAGTTTCCCTTTGGGACTTAGTTACTGTCATTGCGAAACAGACGCTGACAGGATATTGCAATCATTTGAATGGATACTGATGGTGGCTCGGAATCAATGGTATGCATATGACTGCCGAATACCATTACCCAGTCATGATGTCCGCCTATATGGCGTATCTGTGCAGAGCACAAACTCAGAGTCGTGTCCCGTTGCAGATTTTTGGGCACTCAAGTTTCGTAACATGACATTTGTTACAGCTACTAAATCTCAGAATGATTGGTGTTCCTACTTTAAGTTTTTAATCAAGAGCTGGCAGTCCAGGAGAAGTCAATAATGAACTGCCTTCTCATAACTAATCACTCTCTTTCCTGATTTGTAAGTTATTTCTTCGGCTTGGTAACGTAAGAACTTGTTTGTTGATTTAGTAAGAGTTGAGAATTGCTCGTTCACAAAGCTATTTATTCTGAATGGATGATACATCTTCAACTCTGGGAAACACCTTGTCATAAGCTCAAATACGAATATATTCGTTTACGCAAATGAAATTAAAATCAACTATCAATACCTACTTGCTACACCTGTATATTTTCAAAATAAACATTTCTGTGAAGTTAGCAAAATACAGCTTAAAGGTTCATAACTTTGCTTCTGCACTGAATTATCAATATCTTCAGAGCCTATATTTTAAGTTAGGCATACACAAATCTAGTGTCAAAGTTTCAGCTTGATATGTCTTATGGTGGTTGAGTTTACTTGTGACAAAATTTTGCGGACAACCCGACAGAAATTTTTCTAAGGGTGGATACAGTTTCTCTAATGTATGAAACGTAAAGAAAACTTGAAATGAGTCAGTTCTAAGCAATGTA
Source organism: Hermatobates lingyangjiaoensis (assembly GCA_026182355.1). Classification (NCBI taxonomy): domain Eukaryota; kingdom Metazoa; phylum Arthropoda; class Insecta; order Hemiptera; family Hermatobatidae; genus Hermatobates; species Hermatobates lingyangjiaoensis. The sequence continues at coordinate 2,896,760 of JAPFBL010000018.1, read as the reverse complement.
CAGACAAAACATTGGCCTTTCTTTTATTTATATAGATATTGTATTGAAAATCTATATGTCGCTGTAATTCCATTATTTCCATATGCAGTATTTCTGGTATGGTAGAACATCCCTTGTAAAGGAGAAGAAAAGCGCAGATCAAATTTGTTTTAAAGACTTTTTTTATTTAGTGAAATTTTCCTATGATTCTTTTTTAAAAAATCATTTAGAATGGAAAATGTCGAGCAATATTCAGTTTAAGTTGAGACTGAAACAACTTTAATTTCATTTGTAATGTTTTAATATAATTACAAGCACTAGTAACTAAATTATTTTGTCCTTGAAGCAATGTATTTAACTCGTTGATTTTTTTAGTTGCATCAAATAAAAACATTGCCCTGACAACCATTCTTCTTCATTTAAATCTTCAATCATAAGAATTTAAATTTTTTCACTTAACTCGGAAAATCACTTTTGAGCATTTTTCATCACTCAGCCACTTAATATTAGTAAAATACACTAAACCTGTAAAAAGTTATCTAAATTGAGGATGTTGAAGCGCTTGGGACAGTGTATTGTTCCCTGTTTTTATAACCATAACATGTTCCATCATTTAAACGAGTAAGTTTTGTTGATGTATCCTCTATAAATGACATTTAACACTGGAATCGATGTCTTTGGCCTTAAACTCATTCATAAACAACTTTGGTTTTTACCTAACATAACCTTTCTCATAATCTAGAAAGTATTCTACATTCTACTTCTTATCATACAAACATGTTTTTATAGCTTGAAATACACCTTCACCAATTGTGGTATCTTTTAAACTGACAAGGTTTAAACATTCTTGGGCTACCTAGAAAGAATCGTTTGTTTCATAAACAAATACTACAAGTAGAGAAGTTTAAAGCTAATCCCTATTGAAGAATGAACTTTGAATTCTTTGAATAGTTTAGGAAGATCATAACGAGAAAAAATATTTATAATTCGGTAACCTATAGTTTAACGAGACAGTCTAATCATTGAAAATATTTTACTTAGTAAAACATCTCTTACAAGAATTTAAGAGATTTAATTTTTTTTTTCTCTTAAGAATTTTTCTATCTGAAAATGACTTCATTTTTCCAGCAATAAGCTCCGCTACAGTACAGCTTGTTTTGACTACATTAGATTAGTGTGGTAGTATAAATTTAGTTTATTTTGCTGACCTATTAACTCAGTCTTTGGCGTTGACAATTTCATTTTTCGAATTTCTTTACACAATTTTATGTACTTCTTATGTTTTGTTTTGTAATGCCCCTTAACATTGACTTGAACCACTATTAAACCAATCAAAGTTATGAACAATTGCAGAACATCTTTACTGGACGTTACAATACTACATCGTAAAGCCAACAGGAATTTAACATTCATAATGCTTTTAATACAGTAACTGTCTCCCTGCAAATCATTGGACACTTAGCATTATGAAAAAAGTATCGTCTTTTCAATAAATTTTAAATGTTCTATTTTTTTTCATAAACTTTTCATTTTTTTTTTAAATAAAATGCCAGTATAATATTCTAATTATTCTTTATTAAAACAATGTTTCTTTTTATATATAAATAGATAATTTATTAAGAATATTTTAAAATTCAACTTAATTAATTATAATAACTGTAACAACAACAATATCAACCGCATAATAATTTGTTTCCGTTTGTTACCAATATTTTATTAAAACTTATGTCACTTTTATTTATAAAATTAAATTGGCAATATATGCAAAAATTGAGTCCAAGAAAAAAAAGTGTATATATGTGTAAATGTTTCATAAATTCAAATAATATTTAAATTCGTTTTTCAATTAACTGTGTGCATCCATAACAACACTGTCTGGCTCGTTAACGGTTTGAAATTTCGCGCGCAATTAAGGTTTTATAGTGTAACAACTAGAGCATTATTAACATCTCAGTAGTATACATATATAACTCATATTGAAAAATCAGATTTAAACAAAAACCTTGTATGTGTGTCTGTCAACTAATAATGAAAATGTAGTTTTTTTTAATTTTCACAAAAAAACATTTACTACCGATACGAAAAGGCTACCTATTTTACCGAAAACCCCACTTTTCTTGTAAAATTCATTTTGTGAAAAAAATCTGGAGTGGTCTACACTCACCTTTACTATAAGTTAAAAATAACATCAAACTTCTTGACAAGTTGAAGAATTAGCTTAAAATTAGTATTCGTTTTGTATTGTAGAACGAAACAGTTCGTTAGGAACAAACATATCTAATACTTCAATATTCCACAAAGATAATATGATATATAAACACAAGAAAATCTACATCTGATATTAAGTTTTGGTTCCAGAGTGCAACATTTAGATCAGTTAGAGCATTTTGTTTGACAAACCAATCATACCATAGCATCAGAAATTACATGTTTGATTGGCGTTGATTTTTTTTACATGTTAGAATTTAAATTAAAAAATATCGGAATCAATGTAAACTATGTAAACAAATCCGACAAGTATAGCAGGTAATCCATTAGTCCAGGATATATATTCAGTTTTTATATGTTTACTAGCAAATGTACCCGTCTTTGACGGAATCAAAAATTCTATTATACTTGGTATTCCAACATATCAATTATAGTATTATACTAATACTATAATTAGAAATTATAGAATAGTAGAAAACACCATTATTAGTACAGTGTTAAACAAATGCCTCTGTATACACTACATTAGCTGTCTGTCCTTCAGGTTCATGGAAGAACAATCAGTTGAAACCTCTGACTATTGAGCAAGTAAACTACAGTTGACCATGTGAGAAAAACTTGGTTTCGCTAACTTGAATTCCTGCGTTAGATAAAGTCTCCCTTTGCGACTTAGTTAACGTCATTGCGAAATAGACTCTGAGGGGACCTTGCAATCATTTGAATGGAAACAGACAGTGGTTCGGAAGACTCCCCAATACCACATCCAGTCATTATGTCCGCCTCTATGGCATATCTGTGTAGAGCACGAACTCAGAGTCGTGTCCCGTTGCACAGTTTTTGGGTCACTCATGTTTCGTAACATGAAATTTGTTACTGCTAGAAATTGCAGCATCATTGGTGCTCCTACTTTAAGTTTTTACTCATGAGCAGGCAGTCCAGGAGAAATAAATTCAGAGTCAAGAAATTCAATTAGATAATGAACTGCTTCTTCATCACTAATCCAATCTCTTTACTGACTTGTAAGTTCTTTCCTCGGCTTCATATAGCGTAAGAACTTGTTTGTTGATTTCTCATGCCTGTTCATATTAAGGGCTGAGAATTGCTCGTTTACAAAACATTTATTCTCAATAGATAGTACATCCTTAACTCTGTGAAACACCATTTCAATGATGTCAAATACGCAATATATTCATGTGCTCAATTGAAATTAAAATCAACTAACAATACCTACTTGCCACACCTGTGTATTTTCAAAACAAACTTGTCTGTGAAGTTAGGAAAATACAGCTAAAAGCCCCATAACTTCGCTTCTGTACTGAATTAATAATCTATTTAGAGCCCATATTTTAAGTTAGGCACACACAAATCCAGTGTCAATGTTTCAGCTCGCTATGTCTTATGGTGGCTGAGTTTACTTGTGACAAACATTTTTGCGTTAAACGTCCATAACTTCACTTCTACGTTGAATTTCCAATCAATTCATAGCCTATATTTTAAGTTAGACCTACACAAATCTACTGTAAAAGTTTCAGCTTTATATGTCTTATGGTAGCTGAGTTTACCTGTGACAAAGTTTTGCGGACAAACCGACAGAAATTTTTCTAAGGGTGGATTCGGTTTCTCCAATGTATGAAACGTAAAGAAAACTTGAAATGAGTCAGTTCTAAGCAATGTACAGACAAAATCATTATTTTATTTATAAAGATTGCTCTCAATAGACATATTGATTTTAAAAAACAATCGTGAAATTTCACGATTTTTTTTTCAGAAATTGCCAATTAATGGCCAAATAGATCTTCCCCAGGTATTAACAGTGATTCAGGTCACTCACCCTCCAGCTTTCAAAAAACAACTTTCATCCTCCTACCATAATCTACTCTATTTTGTTCTAATATGTTCTCAAAAGCAAAAAACATTTATCATCACATTCTCATCCTGAAGATGGCTCTAGGAAAGACTTGAAACAATTTGACAGTAGGAAGTATGTTATCTAGTTAGGATGGTGATATTATTCAGGAAGACAGAGAAATTTATCAAGATGCAACTGTCTGTCAATTACGGCTAATATGCGCCAATAACATGTGCTTAAAGGAAGGACTGTTATCAAAATTTACAAGTATATATTACTAAAATATATATATTTATTAAAGAAAATCATTTTAGGGAAAAAGGCTAATGAAATAGTCTCCACATATACAAATTTATATTATAAACAACGCGTTTCGAACACGCTGTACCACACTCACCCTTACTTAATGCCTGAAGAAGAACACCACGTGTTCGAAACGCGTTGTTTATACTATAAATTTGTCATTCTGAGGTAAAATGGATAAACCAACAAAAGTCTCCACACAAATGAAGTTTCATTCAACGCGTTTCGAACACTTTTCGAAAAGTGTTCGAAACGCGTTAAATAAAACTTCATTTGTGTGGAGACTTTTGTTGGTTTATCCATTTTACTTCAGAATGAGTAAATACCACACAATTACGGATTGCACAACTAATGATATAAATTTCTATATGTGGAGACTATTTCATTTGTTTTTTACCTTACAATGAACTCTCATATGCTGACATTTCTGTGTATTCATTAAAATGAATAAAAAAACATTAAGTATTTATATTACTTGAGAACTAGCATTGTAACTTTACAATAACTTTGAGTTCTTAGATTATAACAATAATTCTTAAATTGATATCAATATAAATACATTTAAGGAAGGTAGCACTACTGGAGTCTATGTCTCATTATCAAGCAAACATAGAAACAAATTTCTCAGATTTTAACAAGTACATATACATTTTATAGGTATATTAAAATATATATATATCCTATAACATTTCCGTTATATAACTGACAAAATGGTGAAAGCTACATTAAAGTGGAATAAGAAGTGGAAGTAAGACTGGGTGTAGCCCTCAAGTACTCAGTTGACATTTACAGATATAGTTGACATAAACTGAAAGCAAATTAAATGGTCTATCAGAGGTGACACTTGATGACATGGTTTCTACCTTGTTAATTTCTCGTAAGAGGAAGTCCCATGAGGCCAAGCACTTTTTAATTATATGCGAGGGTTTAAGAAAACTGTGACTGGTCAAATCTATATGGACGAGAGGTCAGCCTGCTATGAAATAAAATGTTTTGCTGTAAATTTATAAACAAAGACCACCTTGGAATATCGTAATGATTTTTTCGGGTACACGCTAGGTAAAGGTTTCCTACTAAAAATATTTGGATTGTAATTTTAAAGGATTTGGTAAGCTATCACGTCATGAGACACAAGTCCAGAAATGGTAAAGACAAAATTAACATTAAAATTTGTAAATAAATAAAAATATCCTTCAATCTGAATATAAAATACAAGACAAAATTGACAACTTACATTGATTTCCCCTACGGTATGGTAGGATTCGGAATACAGTTCCATCCAACTTTCTTGAGTATTTCAAAAATCTTCCTTATTCAGTTCATTTTTCGTTTGCACATTTCTATTATGTCACGACCAGCTCAGAATGTAGTAGCATATTCCTAAAACCAAACCAAAATATAACGGTTAATAGCACAAAATATAAGTAAATATTTTTTTAAAATTGAATAAACTTTCTATTTATGTTCAGCACCTGCATCTGGAATAAAAGTCCCAAGGATATCTTATAAAACTCAGAACCATTCTTATCAGTTAAAACCAACAATAACTCAATCCCTAGTAAATACTACAAATAAGCTGCTATGACAGGAGCTTCTCTGTATACATATACCTGCATTTCATATATTAACGCAGAGGAGGTTAGGTGAAAATGAAACCAATCTTTAGCTTTTTCCCAGTGATAGGGAAGGAAGACTGCTATCTGGTCAGGAAAAAATCCTCAGTAGCTAGTTTCTGGTAGACGTAAAATTTTAAGTATGAGCCCTTGTCGGGTCGGACCCAGGATTCTCTCTCACTAACTTTTTTTAAATAAAAAAATATATTTATACATTATGTGTACTAAAACGATGTATGGATATTAAACTAAGGAATATTTGCCATAAAATAAATAATTTGGATAAAACATAACTGAGATTTGCTTGGTTTGTGGAACATAGCACCCAGGGTATACTCCAATATATACCCGAGGGACTGGATTTTTTAGACCGAATCTCCCCTCTAGTTCTGGCTGCCAAGAGCTTTGGCTTCTGTCAGACTGGAGCAGATATCTCAGGTCCTGACATACTGGCTACTTAATTCATAATCCTAAAGTTTTTATCAATACCATGAATAAAACTAACTGTTTATACAGTATCTATTATTGTATAAATGAATTTAAAACTATTTTCCTTTTGCTAAGTTACGTTTAAGTTTCTGTAAAAACTGAGTTTCATTTAAACTTATATGCTGTTAAAACGAGTTTAGAGGGGTTGGTTCGAGACCTCTTATTGGCTATTCGGGGTGACCCTGATAGCGAACAGGTCGTACAGGGCTTTGTAACTTAGGTTACAAATAGTTACATACATCTAGACTTAAAGGTAATGAAACAAATATCTATTTGACAACTATAGAATAATATAGAATAAAGATACAATAAGAATATAATCCAACATTTGTATACACCTGAAAAGTGATTGTGTACTCAATACATAAAAATGTATGAGGTATAAAAATATAAATATTAAGTAAATCTAAACTTAATGAAATATAAAAATACCTATTTAAGAATTAAAGCTTAATATACACTACAGGTAAAATAAGATTATAATATGACCTATGTGCACAAATTAAAATATTTTGTGCTCCAAAATATAAAAGTTATATGAGAATTAAAAAAGAATGGAATCAAAATATAGACTTAAAGTTAACGAAACAGATACCTATTTAAGAAAGATAGAATAATATAGAGTAAATATAATATAATCCGACATATGTGTACACCTGAAAAGGATTTGTCACCAAATATAAAAGTACTATGAAAAACTAAAATGTAAACAGATATGTAAATCTAGATTTAAAAGTAAGGAAACAAATACCAATTTAAAAATAAACAGAATAATAAACAGAACAGATAAATTATAAATAAAATCTAACATTTATGTACCCCTGAAGCGTTCATAAATATAAGACACTAAAATAGTAATTTTATCTTAAGTTGGATATAAAGATAATGAAACAAATAGTAATTTTATAATAGAGTAAAGATAAAATAAGATATAAAAACACTTTGTGCACACTTGGAAAACGACACAAACCATACTTGAAAGTTTAATGTTATATTAAATAAATATATTAATTAAATCTAAACTTGAAGATAATGAAACTAATACCTATTTCAGAATGATAGATAACAATACAGTAAAGATAATATAAGAATCTTAAAAAAGTTGTGTTCACATGGAAAGGGGCTGTACCCCGTACATAAATGTTTAATGGTAGATTACAACAGACACATTAAGTAAAACTAGATTATAGGTAATGAAACTAATACCTATTCTAAATGATTGATAATAATAGAGTAATGATAATATAAAACCTTCAAAGGTCGTCTAACTACATCTGGAAAGTTGTGTAACCCCATACATAAAAGATTAATAATACAGTATATTAAGTAAATTAAGTAAATCCAGACTTAAAGGTAATCAACCTAAAAACTATACAAAACGATAGATAATAATATAGGAAAGATAATATAAGAATATCAATAGATTATTAATAACACCTGGAAAACTGTGTACCCTATACATAATAGTTTAATGTTTAATATCTAGAAATATAGATAGTGAAACAAGAACTGTTCAAACGATAGATAATAATAGAATAATAATAGTATAAGAATATCAAAAGTCCATTGACTACCCCTAGAAAAGTGTTGTTACCGCATCATATGCCATAAAACATATGCTATACATATAGGTAATGAAAATGTTACCTATTCAAAACGATAATAACAATAGAGTAAAAATAATAGAAGAATATCTAAATACCTTTGACTACAACTGGAAAGGGGTTGTACCCCAAACATCAAAGTTTAATCATACATTAAAATAAATATATTAAGTAAATCTAGACTTAATGGAAATGAAACTAATAACTATTCTAAATCATAGATAATAGAAGAGTAAAGATAATACGAAAATGTCAAAGGACGTTTGCCTAAACCTGGAAAAATGCTGTACTCCTTATATAAAAGTTAAATGATACATTAAAATAGGTATGTTAAGTAAATCTAGACTTAATGGAAATGAAACTATAGCTATACTTGGAAAAGGGTTGTACCCCTCAATAAAGTTCAATAGGTAAAAGTTACCTATAAACATAGGTACCCTTCTAGGTAATAAAACTAATAAATATTCAAAACGAAAGATAATATTAAAGATAATATTTAATTTCAATGATCAATTCACTATAATTGGACAAGGGCTCTGTACCACATACAAAGAGTTCTATGATAATATGAAATTGATATTTAAGTAATTCTAGACTTACAGCTAATGAAACTACTAACTATTCAAACCGAGAGTTACTAACCCTTAAAAAAAGTTCAATGATAAATTAAAATAGATATATATAATAAATCTAAAATTGTAGGTAATAAATTAAAAAATACAGAACGATAGATAACAAGAGAATAAATTATTATAAGAATATCAAATGACCTTTCACTATAATTGATAATTACTGTACCCAACAAATAAAGTTCAATGAAACATTAAATAGATATATTAAGGAATCTAGACATTTAAATAATAAAACTAATAACTATTCAAATCAAAAGACCTGATTACATTTGGACATGAGTTGTTCCCAGTATATAAAGCTTAATGAAAATTAACATAGGTATATCTATAAATCTAGACTTATGGGTAATTAAATTAATAACTATTCAAAAAGATACATAGTAATAGACTTAGGTAATCTGGGAATATCAAAAGACCTTTGATTGTTCTCTGACAATGGCTATAACTTATCAATATAATTGAATGATAATTTTAAATAGATATATTGCGTAAATATAGACTGATACGTATTAAAACTATTAATTATTCAAATCGAGAGATAATAGAAAATATGATAAAAAATTTAATAGGTCTTTTGACTATATTTGTACAAAGGTTGTACACCATACATAATGCTTAATGATTAATTAATACAGGTATACTAAGTAAATCTAAATTATAGGTGATATAACTAATAACAATTCAAAATGAGAGATAATATTAAAAATAATATTAAACTTACAAATTCATTTGACTATACTTGGATTAGGTTTGTAACCCATAAATAAAGTTCAATTATAAATTAAAACAGATACATTATGTATCTCTAGACTCGTTATGTATATCTAGACTTATACGTAATAAAGCTGATAAGTATTTGAAACGATAGATTATAAGAGAATAAGGCAATATAGGAATGTCAAAGGATCTTTGAACACATTTGTGCATGGATTATATCGCATACATAAAGTTCAATGAAAAATTAAATTAGATGTATTAGGTAAATCTTGACTTATTGGTAATAAAAGTAATAATATTCGAAACGATAAATATTAATAGGATAAGGTAATATAAGAATAACAAAAGATGTTTGACTACACTTGGACAAGGGTTGTATCCCATATATAAAGTTCAATTATAAATTAAAGTATAATCATTAAGTAAATCTAGACTTAAAGGTAATAAAACGAATGTCTATTTAAGGAGGATAGATTCTATTGAGTCTAGAGAAATATGTATTGTAAATATAGACTCCAAGGTAATGAAATGACGATAAATTACAAGTATGTCTTAATGTTCACAGTAAAATTAATGTATTGAAAATAATTAGATCTTTATATTTAGCTGAATAATGTTACCTTCTTAAAATATTAGGATTATATTACAGCCTGAAGTAGAAATGATCTGTTAGTCTAGACGTAATGGTAATAATACTCATAGCTATTTAGCAACTATAGCTTAATATACAATAAAGTAAAATAAATAAGAATACGATAGATGAAATAATGCTATTGTTTGAGACAGTAAAGTTGATATACCTGACGATGTCCGCTTCCTGATGATGAAGTAGTCTCCATTCAAGACACATTTCAGCACAGTATTGAGTGGCTCATTAGCAGCTCCCTTTTGTAGCCTTTGTCAGGGTCTAGGGTAGTGGTTCTAAAGCTATCTGAAGTCGGGGAGCTCTTGTATCTACGATTTGCTGTAGTCACACTGTATACGAATCTGTATAAATCACACACACTCTGTAAAAAACACACACTGTATAAATCAAGGAATTGTTTATTAAGTCAAAAACTATAGGGAATGTATTAATTTAAAAAATTAAACTTACTTTCACTTTGTTTATTCCTGTCTGCAGAGGATATCAAGTTGATGATTCTGGACGTCTTCTTCGGTGTTTTAGGCTATATTTGACAGGGATACAAGGAACTCGCATTTCTCTTCCATACATTGAACATTTTTATGTCCAACCTGTTTTGACTAAGGAATAATGTTTTTTCACAGTGGTGAGCCAATTATATCTCGTCACTGATAAAATAAATAACCTGTCTGCGGTGAGTAGCTCTTCTTTAGAAGATAGTCGCTATTACTCATCACTCATAATAATAATGCGGTAAAAAAAGGAGATATAATACGTATGTGTAGTAACTACTTTTATATGTCTGGATACATTATACTGAATCACTCAGCGACACCTAGAAATCCCATAGACACCCTTTAAGAATCACTGTTCTAGAGTTCTATCAGATAACGATCGGTCTGGGAAGAATAGTGGAAGTGAGGGAGTTTCAACCAGTGTTTGACGTTGGAATGTCTGCTTGATTCAATTCGATCTTACTCCTATGAATATAAACAACATAATGGAAACACGAGCAATGTTAGGTGCTATAATAAGAATGACATATAAGCTAAACATGATTACATGCGATAAACACATTAACATGCTCACTAACCTGTGTACAGGTATCCTTTCGTCTGTACCTGCAACAATACACAATGGTGTAACACAACGGCAACACAATGGCAACTCACACAATGGTGATGTAAAATAATGTAAACTCTTGGTCAGTCATGTTTCTGACTAGCTGTAATCAATAATTCTATTACTCTCTTATGACAACTATATATATAATATATATAATATATATATATATATATATATATATATATATATATATATATATATATATATATATATATATATATATATATATATATATATACATATATATAGGAGGGGGAGGAGGGGAGGAGGAGGACTATTTTTAGGTGCAGTTTCATTTTGGTCCATCAAACAGTGTCGTTTGTATTGCTCTAACAAGCTTGATTGAATAAAAATTTTTAAATCTTATTGGAAAAAATATTTCCTGTTGTTTAAAAAAAATGAGGTTATTTTTCTTTTCTTGCTTTTGTGGTCTCAAAGATTAAGCCGAAATTTGAAGACTCTAGAATTAGTAGTTTAAGAGCAAAAAAATGTTGTCTAAAAACAGGTTTTTGGCAAAAAAAAGTCACTTTCCCATCATGCATAATTGCCTTCAAACAATAGGGCTCATCTACACTAAAAGGCCCAATTTTTCGTAAAATATCAGTTTGATCCATCAAAGATTCTGGACTTTGATGTAGTGGCCACGAACTTCTGATACATACTCTCCCCCCCCCCCCCCCCACCCGAACAAACATACACAGATATCATCGAAAAAACTTCATAAAACGACTTCTAGGACCTCAAAACATGTAATTCCATTAAACTCTTGAAATCAAATTTTTCATGATCATTGTATTTTACTCATAGTGAAGTAAAAATGAAATACGTATATTATATTAGGAACTATACATATATTATATGTCACAACTATCCTGGTATAGGAATCACTGCACTAAACTATATCATTAAACAAATTCTGTAGTGGTTTTCAGCCAAATACAAGGCTTAAGTTCGTGTTTATCATTCAGATTCCCTTGTTTTTGTTAGTTAAAAAGTCTTAGGTCTTCCTAGAGTCTGCAGACTGCGGAAGTAAGAAAATCGTGATTCCTTGCCCCCTAATACTAAAGTTTACTATTACAGGTATATAAATATATTCAGTACAAAGTACACTGTAAAATAATATTTGGGTGAAAATATTTCCACGAATAAAACAGCGGAGTGGTTTTAAAATGAATAAATGGTTTAAAATATTTCTTTGATATTTGTATAAATTAATTGTTAAAACGTTTTCTTTACATGACACCACTATCACTACATATATGAGCATATCTATAACATACTTGGATGATGAAGAATTAACTTAACACGGGTGACAAAGATTCAAAAATATACTGAAGATTTATATATGATGGAGAAACATGCTTTCTATCTCTATTGTTTGGGTACACCATTGAACGAAAGATTAGAAATTGTAAGAGAAATATCTGTTTTTTTCTAAAACATTAATCACGTGGCCACCCCTCGAAATTTGATTTGAAAGAACTGAAATATTAAAATGATGATATTATTTCCCTCTATTCGGGTGTTCTGATACAATGGCAGCCGGTGTCTCAGCCACCTTCACCCCTCATTCAAATATCAACCGAGTCATTTATTTAATTATGAAATCAATTACACTTAAGCTTTCCTAAGAACTTTTATTTTAAATTAAATTCTACGATAGGAACACTTATTTTAGGTTTATTTGGCATCGGTGAATCAAAAGTGAACTTTTAGAAGTAAAGAATAAAATTGATTCCCATTTAGCTTGTAATTTATTGTATACAGTAGGCATGAAATTATGAAACTTATCTACATGTATAAAGAATAGAGTTGAGATAAAATATTAAATGGCATTATCCATGAATAAAGAGCAATTGATAAATTACCTTAGGCATAATGCCACTGTGCAGTTCCACTGGTTCTTGGACGAAAGTCTATCCAGGACTGGTTCTGACGTGCAACAAACTTTGGACTCCTAGGGTTGCCATCCCCACCATGACTGTTTTTAAACCTGTTCAGTGATTAATTTTATACTTATTGCTTTGTGGTTTACAACAATAAAGAATTGAGAATAATAGTTATAATTGAAATTTAAAATATGACATCTTTTTTTTAATACCTCCAGAAATAAGTTATTACTAAATGATTAACTATGGTTCAGGCTACAGTATTTTACTTCACATAAGTAAAATATAGTGATAATAAAGACATTTGATTGATTTAAACATCTTTATATACTCTAAAGCCATTTCAGACATTGCTTTAAATGATATCTTTATAATATGGATAGTAATAATTCCTACAATGTTGACACAATATTAAGAAATTGATACTATAAACAATCCTTCATTAGGAGAAGAACTGTCTAGTTTTTGACACTGACGAACCAGATAAAAATATTTGATAGTAATTTATGCCAAAACATTGACTATTGTTTCCCGTTCTTTTGGAGATAATAACAAATTACCATATTGCAGAAAAAATCAAGTTCAACAGGAAACAATTTTGTTTAGATACTAGGAAGGCAAAGAAAGTAAATTAATAACTTCCTTTTTGTGATTACTTGTCAGAATCACATTCTTTCAGTGTTAAACAATAACTTTATTTAATATAAAAGAAAAAACTCATCAAAAATCGAATATGGAATCGAAGAGCTATATAAAAAAAGTTAGGTGTATTTAATTTATTATACATATTAAATTTTAAATTCATACATTAAAATACATTTGACTGACTTCCATGAAGGAGCAATTTACCATCTTCTTAATTGTTGATATAATTAATAAGTACGCACATTTAAAAGAGTGATTTTTGACTAATATAAAGGTTATACTATAGATATAATTTCGCTAAAATGAAGGACTGACTAAGTGTACAAAGTATTATTTGAACATACATAAAAAACTGTGACAGCACTCCTTTACTGTGAGTAAATATATTACCAAACTCATTAATAATCAACTTACTTAATTCATCACTCGAATGTGGCTGCCTTCATTATTCAAATTATAAAGAGAATATAATAAATAGTCATAGATTTTGGAAAAATATTTGTAATTCTTGATTGGAGGTCTTTAAACCTTTAAAATAAGTTTGTAATTAAAGGGACCTACCTTCTAGAAACAAGAATAACAGTTCACATTTTAATTTTCCTTGAAGCATTTTACTGGTTATGATAAATATGTAATCAATAGTTAAAGCTGTCGAAAAAAATCTGGAGTGAATGTTATTAAACTTTACCTATATAAGTAAACTGTATATACTATAAATTAATTATTAAGATTTAAATCGTAAATTATAGCAATTTACCTTGGTAGGCTCAAAATGTTTATTTCAAAAATAAAGACGTAGTAAATAAATGTAGTAAATTAATCAATAACTGGCAGAAATATCAATAAAGTCAATATACAATTGTAAAAACCAAATTTATGTTACAATTTCAAAAGAATGTTCAACATTATTAATGGTATCAATACCCATTCTAAAAATAAAATGTCTTTCTTATTTGAAATTGCAATCGCAGGAAAAAATTCACTACTTATCAATAACTTAATTAAGTACATTTTCTTTAATAAACAATAAATCTTTAATTGATATTATCCCTTTTTTAGGATATCTAAGTCGTAGTATGCTTCCTATGTGCAATATACAATGTTTAATACTGTATTATCATGAAGTATAAATAGGTACATCTTTAACAGGAAATGTGTAAAAAATATTTGTTTAATTAATGCTGTTACATGAGGAGAAGTATAACTTCATAATTTATCTTAATAACTGAAATAGGAGGCTTACCAAATGGGAATATTATTTCTTCATTCACCTTAAATTCAGCTTAAATTATAATTTATAGTTCTATAAATGAATTAAGTAAATAATTTTTAAATACTTGAGTAAAAATATCTTACATTATAGTAAATGTACTATTTCTAATTAAAATAGGTTAAATTTTTATGTAAAATATTTTGTGACAAATATATACTGTTAATAGTACATAATTACACTTAATAAATAATGCATTAATAAGCATTTTAAATTCTTTGTAACATCAAGTTTCAAACACATAACTTTATTTTAGCAAAAATATACAAAACATGTTTAACCAAAAGGGACGCCATCTAATATCCATCCGCCATATTCATTGAAAGTAATTAGTATGGAACTAATAATTTTTCACATAACATTAATATTAAACTATTTATGCAGTTATTATACCGTGCAAATAAGTTGAAGCGAAAATTGTACTTACTATTTGAAGTTATCATTGTAGAAATATCAAGTTCAATGAATAAACTTCTAAATTATTAAAACTTTATTTAAAAGCACTTCCGAACGCGTAACTTACTCGTACGACAATGGCGTTTAATGGAGGACAGTTTTGTATTATTAATAGCTTTTTTAAATTAAAAATGATTTTCATATTTTTTTAATCACACCTTCATAATTTATTTTAATAACTTAAATAGAAAGTTATAATATACTTGCAATTTTTTTGGTTATATCTTTAAAAAAAAAAAATATTTAACATCTGCTCAAGTGTACTATAATTAAATTTATTACCAAAATCATGAATAATCAATTTAACTAAATCATTTTTTCAAATGTAGCATGCATCATTTTACAATGTGATGAAAATGTAGTAAATATACTTGACTGTAAAGGCTGTAACTTGATGATGATGATGATGACCTTACATTATTCAGACTGATTATTCTTTTTCTGGCAACTATAAAGCTTTAAATTCAATATATAGTAAGACCATGGGTAGAGATATAACACAAACAAATTACAGTTACATGCAGTTTTGACTTGAAATGCAAGTTGATTTCTGTAATTCAAAATGTTTACATCACAAGTAACCTAAGATTGCTGTTGATATTTATATGTACTCGCTTCATTATAATAGTACAAATGATTCAAAAAAGAACAGTAAATTGCTTCTGAGGGACTAATGGAGTCAAAACCTCATGTATATTCAAAATGTTGGTTATCTATAGTATTCTTGTTTTATAACTTTGTATTTATAATTTTTTAGGCGTATAATATTTGTAAGCATATGAAAAAGGTTTTAAATAAAAACTGAAACGTTAGCAATGATAGTTTGAACCTGAAGAACTGACCGAGACCTCAAAAGAAATTGTTCTGCTTATAATATTTCATGCAGATAAAATAACAACATTCAATTAATACTCCATAATGCTGAGTGCAGAAATTGGCCTCAACACACCAGTGCAATTCCTTTTAATGGTAAAGGTGTGATCTGACAAATAATCACAAGTCACCTTAAAGGGTTAAAAAGTGTGTTTTTTTTCAATTGATAAGTCCGTCGCCCACTTGGGCATTATCACTTCAAGAAGTGATATTTAATATCATAACTTATGAAATTTTTCTAAATAATACTAAAATAGCGATGGTATTAAAAGCAAAATGTCAATTTTCTATAATTAAGAGAAGAATGGGGATAAAATGTTCACATAATGAGAGGGTAAACGGGTTTTTCTTTTAATATAACGTAGAATAAATTACTTTTTTCATATTGCCACTAGCAGTATTCTCCTCAGCAAAGACTAGGTATAAATCTAATTGTTAAACCGTGAGACCTGTAGCGTGATCACAAATTTTGAATACAGACATGTAAACATCATAAAACCATCTTAAAAATGTATTCTGAAGTCATAATAATATATTTCTATTAAAAATACGATTATATGAAGTAAATTAGAACCGAAATGAATGTAATCTAACTTGAGTTACATCAATGGAACTAAACACTATTTATCTCAGAAAAAAAATATCAACCATTCAGGCAATAATTTCTTTTGAAGTGCAAATTCTAAAATTATTATGATTGATTTAAAAGTCATAAATTCAGTTACAGTAACAAATTAGTAACAAATTCAGTTACAGTAACAAGTAGCACTTCTTTGTTGATTATTATTGTAGCTTTTATAACTCTATCAATATTATTCTTCTTCTAAATCAGTATAACCTTCTTCTAAAATTCTTTATATTTAAAAGGTATTGTATTATGATTTAAACTATTATACTTATATTAGTTTTCAATAATATTATTATTTGTAATAATACTACAAAGAACGATTTCTTTGTGTACAGCAAATAATAATTTTACGAGTACTATCTCTGTGGTAACCTGTATGGTTAGGTTTCGAAGTAAAAGGACGATAACAAATTATTTCACATTTTATTCTTAAGAAAATCTCCGTTTATTTTTAAATTATTAGTTCGTTGTTTGAAATTATACAAGGAAATATATTTACTTTGTAATTTGTACTGACTGATTAAGTATATTTTTTTCTAATATTCCAAGAAAACTTTACAATTTTACAGTGAAAATTTATAGGTAAGTGTTTTTAAAGTAATTAATAACATTTAACTGACCATATTTAACATTTTCCTTCCTATTAATCATGAGTATGACAGACATTAATTCATATTACATAAAACTGATGCTAAACCTGGTTTTGGAAGTTCCATTAAATTTTAAATCCGGACTGTGTTAACTCATGTAGTTGAAATATATATACAACACTAATATTTCAATTAATTTGAAAGTATGTTTTAAAAAAAATGAATATATGAATCATGAATCATGCATTGCCAAAGAAGCAATAATCTTAATGATTACTTCTGGAAGCCAGATTGTCGCCCAAACATAAACTTATAAAAAGTTTATGAGTAATAACACAACATTTATTACCTATTGGTAGCTTTTCTTACCAATGAGATCAAATTCTGAAAAATTTATGAACTGATTAAAGTAATTGTTGGTATAATAGTCAACTGTAATGACTTATCAAACAAATTTAGTTTATTTAAATAGAAAGTAGATCTTTGTTAATTCATCACATATCCAAGTAATTATTCTCTTGAAAGAGAGTTTAACATTTGTTTCATATTGTTTTTACTATACTTTATTCATGGTAGAGTCAAAATGTACACAAAGGTTTAAAACAAGTGCTTGTTTTATCAGAGTGTTTCATTTGAAAAGAAAGAAATGGACAAAGTACTAAAAATATAACGAGAATTCAACACTTAAGATCCATAAAGATCCATATAGACTCTAATAGTCTTCATTAATTTAGAAATTATGTCAAAAGGTTTCAGAAAGTTCACTTTGTCTGGAAAAGTACTAGCTACTTTGTCAATATAATTTAAAATTTGCTACTTTGGCAATGCATTATTTATACAATGTTGTAGTCATTCATCTTTTAAAATACTTTCAAATTAATTGAAATATTAGTGTTTTATATGTTTAAACTACATCAGTTACCATCTCGAGTTTAAAATTTACAGTTAACTTTTATTAAATTAAATGTTTTCCTATTTTACTGTTTTACGACGATATTTTATGTATAATCTATCTCACTTGAACAAAAGAACAAAAATTGCTAATATTTTTCTTAAATGTAATGATTGAAAACATATCGAGAAGTAATATTCAGATATATTTTGAATTAAGTTAACATAGATGATGATTCAGTCTGATTCTTATTGTATTAAATAATGCGAGTTGTTTAAAACTATTTGCAGATTGAAACCAACAAATGTTATGAGAAGATAAATCAATGTTAAGACATATTTTCATTGTGAGTTCTACTAGATTATATCAGCATCAGTGTAATTTTCTTTTCATAAGATGACAATTATTACAAAGTTTCATGCAGATAGATTGCACTAATTGAAAAACTAGAAACAAAAAGAAAGAGTAAATACACTTAAGTATGTCTGTAATCTAATTAATAGTTATCCTATAGTTTTACATTAATCATTTGAATAAAAAATTGAATAGTATGCTATTGTACAACAACAACAATAATAATATAGCTTTCAATAAACCAAAATCTGTATAACAAGAGTCATAATCAAAATTAAACTAACCATTATGTTGGGAAAAGGTTATTAAAGTAATGAGGATCAAATTAAGAACTAGAAACACTATTCAAAAGGAAGTTTTTAATATTGGTAGCATTCAAGACTATACAGAGTAATTCTTAGATAGCTGTATCAGTTTAAGAGTATTTTTTATTAATTGACTACTAGGCACTTAATTGAAACGGTTTATTTATAATAAGACAGTAACAAGTCAAAGAATTTTATCGATATTTCTTGTAATTCTGTATAAACTAAACATATCTAACACAATACTAAATAGCTGATCAATAATTCCTTATTTCCTACAAGTTTATCTTATAAAGAGAGACATTTCATTACTGTGTCTTCCCTCATTATTATTGAATGCTATACAGCATTCAGGAAACCTAATTTGAGTTGAGTTTTCTTTTTCTTCATTTGGTTATTATTTCACAAGAGGCTTCCGAAACGTAGTCAGAGTATCAGCTTCTGTAGACTGTTGAGTCAATACTGAAAATTAGTTCTTACAAATTTTTTTATAATAATTTCATAAATATTTTATTCTATACATAAAGTAAATTGTTATTTTTATATTATATCAGTATAAAAACCACATCATTAACAATAAAAAACTAATTTATTCTTAATTTTAAGGTATTTTATTTGTCTTCATAATATATTGAGTTCCTCAGTACATGTAAATCGTTAATATTTTTTCATTTTTACTATTCTTTACTCATGGTAGAGTCAAAATGTACAGAAATGTTTTAAACAAGTGTTTGTTTTATCAGAGTGTTTTATTTGAAGAGAAAGAAATGAACAAAGTACTAAAAATATAACGAGAATTCAACACTTAAGATCCATATTAAACTGAGAGCATTTATAAACCTCCAATCTATGTTTAAATTATTAAATTGTTAAAGATAATTAATTGTTTGATAAAGATTTTATTTGAGATACATTCGTACATTTTAAACCTTGAGGTTCTTAAACAAATTATGTTCAATATATCTTAACAGAACTGTCGATTAATTTCCAATTCCTAGCATGGAAGTCAAAATACACCTAACTGAAGAGGTAACGGAAAATTATAATTATCGTACTTATGACTCAATCGTTGCATTCAAAATGATATAGAACTACAAAGCAATGAGTGATTTAGTTGATGTTTTATAGTACTTAGTATCTTTCAGTTTACTTCACATAAAAACCAATTTCTGTCGTGTTATTAATAAATTTTACATTTCACCAATTGAATTAAATATTATTACATTTAAAAATTCGTCAGATTGAAAGGGATATTTGTAATAATACTTAATCTCATTAGAGACTGTTGGATTTAAATACATGAAATACAAACGGATATAATTATGCATACTTAAAATAGATAAAACGTTATCATTCTTTAACAATATGTACGATCGTATATGGATTGAATTTAGGAAAGCTCATTTTTAATATCAGAGTTAATATTAGTAAATAACTTTATTTAATAGGTTAGGTTAGGTTTCAGTTGTCGTATCACGATAGAATTCACATAGGCGATTATAGGCCGAACATATCATATATTATAATTATTATATGGCCATTTGTGATTCCACACAATGAACATTCAACATTGCGAGTCCTAAATTTTGACTGAAGTTTTTGTGCAGAGATCTTTAACTAGTACCGACTGGACGACGTGTTTAGATTTATTCACCTCTTGCGTGAATAAATGGAGGGCGAGAATGGATATTGAACCTCGGATCAACCAGTGCTAAGGCGAGCACGTTGCCTTAATAATTATAATTATTCAATGACAGTAGTTGGAGTTTCTAAATGCACGTTTTAATAAATACGAATTAATTCAATATTACTAAATCTGTAACAACTAAATAAAATAAAGTAGACAAAGAAAATTAATACATGCGTGCATCATAATAAAAAATGATAAGTATAATAGATTATTTAAAAATCTTTGCTATAGTGTAGAGTAACTAACTAACAACAACAAAAAACCGTTCTAAGGAATAAAGAAGGTAAATGAAAGACTCTCATATTTACAAACAGCTTTATTTAATTTTTGTAGAAAATGAATGTATGAAGTTAAAGGGGCCGTTTTCTTATCTCACTGTATTACAAACTTATACAGTGAGATACACATTTGACGCGTTATCACAAAATGTCATTGTTGTTATAATAATGGTTTATGATAATGATGACAGGTCTGATAAACATATTCGAGTCGCATGAACCTGGTGTATTAGAAGACCATAAAATATTCTCAAACTGATCTGTTTGGTTTTATTGAAACCAACTATTATGATCTTCTAGCTTGTTAATAATAATCTTTCTTATCGAGATCAGGTGTAATTTAACAGATACTGTGCTTACTTTGAGTACGGAAGAGAGAATGTTCGCATCTCTTTCATGACCCCAGATTTTTCATATGAGAGATGGGGAAATCTTGTGGCACTGTCTCTTGGGCTTTCCTTATCATCACGATGGTTTAGACCAGTGGTCGCCAACCTTTTTTGACCAATCGCCCACTTTATACAAAGTTGTTGGCTTATCGCGTACCAAGAGAAAACAAGAACATTTGAGATTAATTCTAATATCTACCTATTATTCAGTCAAAACTGAATGACTAAAATTTAAGACCAAGATGTGAAATCGACCGAATAATATGGCTCCCTAAAACAAAAATTAGAGACTAATAACAAATTCTCAGACCTCTAGAACAGCTCTAAAAGCAAGGAGGCTGAACGCTATTCGGACGATAATCTTTGATTCTAAATCGTTCCCACTCTGAGATCACATCAAAATCAAAAGCGTCTATGAAGCAAGTACCAGTTGTCCAGTCTATCAGATGAGTTCATGGCCCGTTCTCAGTGGTAGGGATTTGGGGTCTCTAGCTCACCGGTATGCTAAGCATGCCCGAGGAGTTACTGCTTCTTCCACAGCGACCACAATGGTCTACCCAACCTGGGTGAGAACCAACAGCCACTACGAGTCCGACCTCTGAGGTGGGCTGGAGAGAAAACCCTTCAAGGTCCCCCGCCGCCCGTAGTACCGACTTGTTTTAAGAGTTTCGGGTCAAACTCCGAACCAATGGTCCTACTGAACCTGCTCAGCTGCTGGTAAGGTCAGTGGCCTTTGTAGCCCTTGGTTCAATGAACATGTGGAAATAAAGCTGAAGCAGTAGATTCCTACTCTAAATATACCTGAGCTGGGCAAAATTTAGGGCTCCTAATGTAGAATCTTCATTGTGATGGTCTCAAAGGACCAACTTTTGTAGAACTGCCACTGCAACGTAACCTGATCTATGCTAAATTTTATGAAACACTGTGGTCATTGATTTTTTAGCCATAGTGTTTCAAGTTAGGTTGAATAAAGCCGATTAGTCAGAACGGCACCTCATCCTCAGCGAGGCCCAACTCAACCCTTGTTAGAATTTAAATAATTTTTATAAAAAAAAAAATCATCGGATTAAATACATACTGACGATGTTTACTGAAAGTCACTCGATTCTGACAATTTGGTATCAGCAGAAATGTCGATTATTA
The DNA here is from genome assembly GCA_026182355.1 of Hermatobates lingyangjiaoensis. Classification (NCBI taxonomy): domain Eukaryota; kingdom Metazoa; phylum Arthropoda; class Insecta; order Hemiptera; family Hermatobatidae; genus Hermatobates; species Hermatobates lingyangjiaoensis. The sequence continues at coordinate 2,874,214 of JAPFBL010000018.1, read as the reverse complement.
TTTTTTCTCGTAATTTTGATAGTATGAAATGACTAGTAATTTGAAAGACCTCTGTTGCCTGCTGCTAGCCTGATTCATTTCACAAGTGGATTAACCTTTGGTAAATAAATATTTTTTTACTTATAGTTTAAGATTTGCTTTACCTTACTGATCTCATCAGACCGCTGAGTCTGCGATGTGAAGAACAGTCATCCATGGAGCCCAAAACCTTTCAAGTACCGTATTCAGTCAGTTTCTTAATCAATTTAATTTTAAGTCATTTCCACTCTAATAGTGCTTCTTTCTCCCTGTAAAATACTTTTAATCATTTATAACTTGGTTAGAAACTGTAGCAAAAATTATTATACTTGAATAACTTTTCTCTTATCATGTAAAAAAATGTGCAACCTATTTTATCTCCATTTTGATCACTACGAAACAAGTTTATCAACAAAACATAATTTAACATTACATACATTAAAAATTTTATATTATTACGACTAAAAAATGCATTTTATGTATTAAAATCACTCTTTTATGAATTGTAAGTCAAAATGTTTTATACACCAGATTTTTTTGTTCAAAACATTAAGTTGTCTTTTTTATCAAAACATTACTTGTTTCAATGATTCTTTACAAATATGTTGATAAATTCTACTAATTTTTCTATTCAAAGAAATTCCAAGACATGGGAGGTATTATAAATAAGTTAATCCGTCCTACTTGTAAGCTGCATAGAAGCTGAATGCACGATCAGTTTTAAGCTGTGTCCATTGAATAAGTTTCTGAAGAAACTTATGAACTTATGAACCATGTTCACTCCGTTCAACTTACCAGGTTTGTGACAACGGTTGTGACTGATAAATGTGTCGTAAGTACAAAATCTAAGCACACCACACAACCAAAGTTACGATAGGAAGGTCAGAGGACTTGTCACGAGATAACCATATATTCGAAAGAAGCATAAAAATAAAATATTTCTGTTTTTACCAGAGATATATATTCTTTTTTTTTTTACTAAATACTGCTAAATCCATGGTCTTTTAAGCACTACTAGCCATTTTAGAACATAATATTAGTTGAATTAATTTTTTTGTCAAACACGTTACATTGTTGTAAATAAAAATATTGTTTTTCTTATTGAAAATAACAATAAGTCATTTTCTTGTTATCTAATCTTGTGATTGCCCTGTAGTCCTTGGTATAGTCAGCCGAAGGGTGACGTCCAGCCCACGCCCCACGCTGAGATTGACGGGTTTAACGGAATGTAACCAAAGTCTCATAGACAGACAAATGGTCAACCATACCTACAAAGCTACCCGAAGGGTGTACTCGTACGTCCAGCCCCGAAGGGTGAACGTCCAGCCTACGCCCCACGCTGAGAATGACGGGTTTAACGGAATGTAACCAAAGTCTTACAGACAGACAAATGGTCAACCATACCTACAAAGCTACCCGAAGGGTGTACTCGTACGTCCAGCCCCGAAGGGTGTACGTCCAGCCCACGCCCCACGCTGAGAATGACGGGTTTAACGGAATGTAACCAAAGTCTTACAGACAGACAAATGGTCAACCATACCTACAAAGCTACCCGAAGGGTGTACTCGTACGTCCAGCCCCGAAGGGTGAACGTCCAGCCTACGCCCCAAGCTGAGATTGACGGGTTTAACGGAATGTAACCAAAGTCTTATAGACAGACAAATGGTCAACCATACTTACAAAGCTACCCGAAGGGTGTACGTCCAGCCCAGAACCGCCCCCCAAGCTGAGATTGACGGGTTTAACGGAATGTAACCAAAGTCTTATAGACAGACAAATGGTCAACCATACTTACAAAGCTACCCGAAGGGTGTACGTCCAGCCCACGCCCCACGCTGAGATAGACGTGTTTAACGGAATGTAACCAAAGTCTTATAGACAGACAAATGGTCAACCATACTTACAAAGCTACCCGAAGGGTGTACGTCCAGCCCACGCCCCACGCTGAGATAGACGTGTTTAACGGAATGTAACCAAAGTCTTATAGACAGACAAATGGTCAACCATACTTACAAAGCTACCCGAAGGGTGTACGTCCAGCCCACGCCCCACGCTGAGATTGACGGGTTTAACGGAATGTAACCAAAGTCTCATAGACAGACAAATGGTCAACCATACCTACAAAGCTACCCGAAGGGTGTACGTCCAGCCCACGCCCCAAGCTGAGATTGACGGGTTTAACGGAATGTAACCAAAGTCTCATAGACAGACAAATGGTCAACCATACTTACAAAGCTACCCGAAGGGTGTACGTCCAGCCCACGCCCCACGCTGAGATTGACGTGTTTAACGGAATGTAACCAAAGTCTCATAGACAGACAAATGGTCAACCATACCTACAAAGCTACCCGAAGGGTGTACGTCCAGCCCACGCCCCACGCTGAGATTGACGGGTTTAACGGAATGTAACCAAAGTCTCATAGACAGATAAATGGTCAACCATACTTACCAAGCTACCCGAAGGGTGTACGTCCAGCCACGCCCCACGCTGAGATTGATGGGTTTAACGGAATGTAACCAAAGTCTCATAGACAGACAATTGGTCAACCATACTTACAAAGCTACTTTTAATTTATTTATTTTATTTATTGAATTATTTCAATAAATTGTAATTATTGTAACTTAAAAAATTCAAATATTTGCTATACTTTATTTACCCTTATGGTAATACGAGGTACTTTTTATACAGTACACATAAGAGACAGAGACATCGTTATACATAATTAAAATGTTTCAACTTATTTTTAATTTGGTGTTTTGAAATATATAATTATATGTAATTAATTTGATTAAATAAATAATAATGAACCATATTCGGTTCCTTGTCTTATAATATTTGTTATAATAAAAGGCCACTTAACACGGGAGAAGTATTCCAATATGTAGAGAAGCTTAACGAAATTGTGTCAAACGTGTTCATCTTAACATGTCATGCAAACAATGAGAATAAGTAAAACAGAAGACAAAATAAGGACTTTTTTTATTTTCAACCTCTTTTACATATTTCTTCTTTTGAAATGACAAGGAGCTGACAATACTGACCATTGATAAGCTGCCATCTGTTTCAATGGAAACAGTCACTTAGTCTGCTTACGACTTTCTGATTGCAGTCAAAAACGACATTTGTATAAAGGAAAACAATAGAAGATTGCTTCACGGAAACTAGAAACTATAAAAATTTAAGTCAATTTCGTTTTTTCTGATAAGGAAAGTGATTTTGTAAAATCAGTTTCAAGTTCTAGTTGGTATGCACTTCTATAAAAAAGGTTTTATATTAGATCGGGGTATAATTATGATTGCAGCTTTTTATTCGTTGATTTTATAAATTTAGGATTTTTTTTCTTTCCACATATCATATTAACTCATTAAAACATTAAATAATTTTATTTCACTTGATTCATTTAAAATATTTCTCAGTCAATGTAAACGATGTACAAAAATATAATCAAATCCAACAAGTACACCAGGTGATCCAATACTTCAAAACGAATTTCTAATTTTTTTAGCTTCGCGATAATTGGTAATTGGAGTAGGCAAGGGCAACTGTGGTCCACATATTAAAAAACTTAACTAAGTTAGAACTGCATGATAATACACAAATGCAAGGAAGATTACTTACCCAGTATATGCCTCTTTTGTCCTGCAAATTTATTCTTACTGTACTATTAATAAAGTATAGTGATCATGAAAAAATCGATCACTATATTTTTTATGATAACTATATTTTATCATTGTACAGTTCCGCAGGGTTCAATTCACTCTGAGTTTTTAAGTCACTTCCTGCGTTAATCAATCGAGGGCCAGGTGGGGATCGAACCCCAGACTATCAGCCCAGAGACGAGTACGTTAACCACTGGTCTAACTTGGCCCCTACTTGGAGTAACACTGAAAAGGTTGAGAATCGCTCACAGCAGGCTGAATCAAGACTTCCTTCTTACAGGTGAAGCTAGACCACTTTGTAATAAATGTCATGTCTCTGTAACTGAGTGCATTCTGCTGGAGTGCTCATTGCACAGGAGATACAGGACGAGTGTGGGATTGCCACCTAATTTAAGTTGTTAGATTTTTTAAAGGAGTGCAGGATACTGATGCACATATGAGCTGCATGAGCCTTTCATTGTACAGCGCTGTTTCCAAGGCAATGCACTTAGAAAAAAAAAACAGGATTCTAGTAAAAGAAAAGATATGGGGTGAAAAGTTTTTGAAATTAAATTGCACATTTACGAAACATCATAAGACGATTCAAGACCTTATCAGAAGACGCAGTTCTCTTCAAATAATAAATGACTTATATGATATATGTATAAAAAGATTTCACATAAACACGTGAAACAACAATCAATGATCAAACCACAATAAGAAATGGGAAAACAAGACTAAGATCTTTCAACCGTAACAAGCGGTCTTCGTCAGAGTCAAAAACCCAACTGGACCCAGTTGGGTTTTTGACTCTGACGAAGACCGCTTGTTACGGTTGAAAGATCTTAGTCTTGTTTTCCCATTTCTTATTGTGGTTTGATCATGATTTATGTATATTATCATTATGTTATTATGATTTACATTTATCTAATTTGTTCCTGATTAAACATGAGTTTATACTGTTTAGACTGAATATATTGAATATTTAAAACTGAATAACATGCAATCTTATCTGGAATGAACTAGAGAAATATACAGCAATCCTCAGATAGGCAAACAACATGGACGTGCTAATGCGTGATGACAATGCCTTATCTAAAAGCGCAACTGAACTCTTGAGCTGATAGTTTCCCACAAGTTTTCCGCTGAGTAAGTCACTGTGATTTTAGCATTATCCAATTGCTAAAGTACTTGTCTCATGCCATTCACTTACATTCTTAGTGAGCCGAATCGTAGTTCATAGTAAATATTTAGTTCTCCAATACGCTCATCAATATTCAAAATTTCATTTATCATCGCTTCACAAGTCGTAAATATTTTTCATTGAATTTGCTTAATATAATTAAATTGCAGTGTCTGTTTGTTATCAAACTCCGCCTTGACTTAGCATGTATACGTCTGAAACTGTATGATTCTGGCAACCTGAAAATGTATGTATGTTTTCTTTACGTATAAAGCGCATTTATTTGAAGTATTAAGCGTACGTTTCTTAATGACGTCATACTGACAATTTATTTTTATAATAATACACATTTTTCATATTATTTTGTATCAACATGTCTAATAATAAATAATAAAACATGTCAACATGTTAAATAATTAAAGAAATAGGCATCGTTAATTAGGGCCCATATATTGAGAAGCCGTATGAAGAGAATTTTTCAGACCATATCTACGTATAAATCAATAAAAGTTATAACTGATAAAATAAATGAAATATTTCATGTATTCAGATTAAAATGTTTTAAAAACAAATGACTTTAGAACAATTTAGAAACACATAGACGATTTCAAATTTCATTATCTATAGCAGTGCGTCGTGTAAGCCCTCCAAAATTTAAAAAAAATTTATAATGGTAAACATATTATTTGACATTATTTTATATTTTGAATTTTACGTCTGAGTATTTATACAGAGCATTTTATATTAATTAAAAGTGAATTAAAATCTGAGAATGTTTGCGTTTACAGATTTTATGTGTGATTGTCACAATTAATTTCTACATTATTTTTATGAAATTAAAAAGTGTACTTTTGTTAAAAGTTAAAGTAAGTTGTAACAAGTAATTGTTAAAAATAATCTTTCTAAATTATTGCGTGCAAATTTCGAGTTATATTTGTTTTTATTTAATACTTTAATTGTAAGGAATTGCGATTCACTTGAAACAGCACAGATATTTAACAATATAAAAAAAATGAGAAAATACGTATACCATTGTTTTAAACAAAAACAAAGCTACCATTTAATTATAATTATTCCTTTATTCGTGCATAGCTGGGCCACAGCTGCTGTTTGACACATTTACTATGAGTTCAAAGGTGTATCTGAAGGAAGAAAACGATTTTGAGCTCTTTTTAGTGAAATTTCATTAAAATTATAATATATCTATACTTATTTTATAGTCATGTTCCATTGTGAATTCGGTTTTATAGATGTTATCAGAAATAACTTACGCAGTTTTAGTCTTCAAGGTTTTCTTCAGGCATTAGTTTGAAAAGCCAAAATTAATATGTCAATAAATTTGCTAATATTACCATATATAAACTAGACTGATATAATTTAATATCAATCCCGAAATTTGAAATAATGATACTTTCATTTTTTTGTTGACTCAGTCTGATTGTAATAGTTTCTGAAAGTATAAACAATACGATTCATTTACATTATTGAATTGGTAATGAAGTACATGAGGTTTTGAAAAGTCTCTCAGATTCAGAATTCACCAAAGGAACCGCTCAAATTAGGTAATTCTTTTCTTAATACTATATTTGTAAATATTTACAAATGCTTATTTTTTATAAATAACAGAAAATTCATAATATTGATAACTAGGATGAAAACTAGTTATTACCGTTGAATTGGTATAATTATTTGTCCTGTAGCATTGACTTGCGACTTATTATTATAAATCCGAAGTCCTAAGAGTTCTTATGCACTCATGTGTACTGCAAAGTGTCCTATTGTGCTACCCTTCGTTACTTCAATCTGTGTAGCTCTAACTTCTGTTGGTTTTAGGTGTGATTCACCAAATATCTTTCACCTCATTCTCATACTAAATGTTTTTTATGGTTTTGTTTCTCTGAACATTATATGTCACTTGTTAATGTCAGCACACACATATAAGTTTTATGTCGAGTTAGATATTCCACATACATTTTTAAATCATTCCAATGCAATTTTATTATTTCCTTTCAAAATTTAAGTCTTTTTAGAATAAACTTTGTAGACTGAATAAGACCTGATTTCTAAATTAGCTACATTATATCTGCTTCCTTTTTTTATCCATTTTTTAATTACAGCCTTTAAGAAATAGGGAGTGTTGAGACCTGAGACTTTAACAGTCCACTGAACCAAATTCAAATTGGTCGTAAATTAGTGCCCCTGTGTAATTTAACAGATAACGTGTCTAGCTTTAGTACGGAAGATGGCAAATTCAAATCTTCCCCATGACCCTAGATTAATCATATAAGAGGTTGAAAATCTTGCACATGTAATCAGCTTTTAGTACTCAGTTTGAACAATGTCAGGAACTCGTTAAACATCTAACTCTAATAACGAAAAATGTGGTAAAATTCAGTAATTCCGATATGGATGAAACCTCGTAATGAGGCTCACCATATGACAAAAATGTTTCCAAAAAGGAAATGAATCACACTTTTCTTCTCCTCGAACAACACTAACTTTGGAAACCTAAAAGTGTAAGGGTTAGAAGCAAACAAATTTAGTATACCTAATGTACTCGTGTAACATGCGACCTTAAATTTTCATGCATGAAAAATTATTGTATCATATGTCTCATGTAAGTTCTCTTTTTGAGAGAGGAGTTAGTTTTCTCCTGAAGACGGATTATCCGAAAATTTGAGTTAGTAAGTGTGTCTCTTTCTCTGTGTGTTATCATTCTTCTATTCTTCGTCTTTGAACTTGAGTATACGGCAGGTTTAGAAGAGTCATTGATTGGAACGGGATTACTGTTTGGTAAAACAGTATTCTCGATGTCTTTGTTATTTAATTCTCGTCTGGTTTATCTCCGTTTGTTTATTGTCTATCTAGTTTATCAGTGTTGAATGCATGGTATCTTATGAACACTGTTTAAGAGTCAGTTCTCTTCTTAAAGCTGCTAATGCTTCTTGTACCCAATCGTAATAGGATAGTGAGAAATCAAAATCACTAGAGTTTACAAATTAAAGGTTGTTCTTTTCACGTTATTTTCCAATAATGTCAGATTTTATTTTAGTTTGTTTGAGAAAATATTAGGTATCGAAGTATTGTTATAATGAGATTTAATAATGTTTCTATTGTTCGGTAATCATTCCTTTTTGTAACTTCCTATTCATTTTCAGATATAAACAGATTCATTTTTTAACAATAAATTATATAACCTAGTTTAACTTTTGTCAAAGTGAGGAAATGAAAATAATTAGCTTTAGACAGTTGTGCACAGAGAGCATTTCTATTTTATACTGAAATCATTAAGCATTGTGAACATTTTTGACTCTTAAAAAAGTGTGCCATCCTTTGGACATCCATCCCCTTCAAGGACGTTTCAAAGTGTCCAGTCCTTACAACTACTTACTGCTTTTATCACGGTGAGTTTGTTACGAAGACTATACTTTCTCTCTCTCTCTCTTAATAATGAACTTAATATTATACCTTAACACACGTTCAAAGTATCAATTTTAGTAAGAAAATTTGTTTACAGGTTTTAATAAGTCCGTTTTTGGATGATTGCATTCTAATATATATATATATATATATATATATATATGATGAAACTGCAATATGAAATATCAAACAAGACCGCTTGTTACGGTCGAAAGATCTTAGTCTTGTTTTACCATTTCAATTGTGGTTTGATCGTATATATATATCGGATTTCCTCGATAGGCAAGCAATTTAATGAAATATGTTTGATTACTAAACAGTTGTTTAGTGAATATATATATACAAAACTAAAGTTTATCGGGACTCGGTCAGTTCTTCAGGGTCAAATTAAACTTTCATTGCCAACGTTTCGGTTTTTATTTAAAATCTTTTTCATAGGCAGAAGTATAAATTTTGAAACAAAAAAACTAAGTATTATACAAAGAAAAATAATTTGTAATGTAATACTTTAGTTTTTCTGTTTCAAAATTTATACTTCTGCCTATGAAAATGGTTTTAAATAAAAACCGAAACGTTGGCAATGAAAGTTTAATTTGACCCTGAAGAACTGACCGAGTCCCGATAAACTTTAGTTTTGTATCTATTCCACGGTCGATACTTTTATCAATATATATATATATATATATTAGGATATATTCAATATATATATTTGTAAAATTTGGAAGCAGTCCTTCTTTTAAGCATATTTCGTTGAACAGCTGACCGTATTTCGCTGATGTCATTTTCTTCACTAGTTTTTCAAGGTTTCTGAATACCTTCTTCTTTCCTTCATCCAAACCTTAATCACCCTGAAGATGACTGGAAGCCAGTCGAAACATGTCGGTTCCAACTTAATTAACATTCTCCAACGTTTGGATGAAGGAAAGAAGAAGGTATTCAGAAACCTTGAAAAACTAGTGAAGAAAATGACATCAGCGAAATACGGTCAGCTGTTCAACGAAATATATATATATATATATATTTTGAAGAAATTGTTTAAATAGATGTAAACCAAATATGGGGCGTTATTTAACAATATATGTTTAAATGAAGGATTGCTTCCAACTTTTACATGTATATATATCTTAGTCTTGCAGAAAAGATGTTTCTGCATCTAGTGTTTCTGTTGGGTTTTTGACTCTGACGAAGACCTCTTGTTATGGTTGAAAGATCTTAGTCTTGTTTTCCCATTTTTTATTGTGGTTTGATCATTGATATACATATATATATATATATATATATATATATATATATATATATATATATACACTTTAACACATAGAAAAGAACACAGAAAGACACTACAGAACTCACTTCGATATTTCGACATCCGTCGTCATCGGGAAGAAGTGCGAAGTACTCGCGTTCGACGGATTGTCGAAATATCGAAGTGAGTTCTGTAGTGTCTTTCTGTGTTCTTTTCTATGTGTTAAAGTGTTCATTGTCCACACGGACCTTTCATTTTATATATATATAGGTGTATAATGTAATCGGGATTCGGTCAATTTTCCAGGATCAAAATCAAACTCTCAATGCCAATGCAGAAAAATTGTTTCCAGAATTAGAAAAATGATGAAATTTACATTATATAAAATGAAGTAACAATAGATAGTTAGTGAACTAACATCTTAACTGGTCAAAAACTTGGACCAGACTAACTGGTTAGTCTGTGTATACGAAACAACTTAATTGAACGTTATTGGTTTAAATATACAAGAGAACAACCAGAACATTCCAATCAAAATCATGCTGAACTTGAAGTTTTAAATAAAAAGTATTTCAAATTTCCGTATGTTGAGGGCTTATCACAATCAATTAGAAAAGTTTTCAAACGAAATGTACCTGAAGTTACATTGGCATTTTATAACAAAAGAAAAGTCAAGTCATTATTTTCAAATTTGAAACAAAAAATACCAAAGGAGTTACAAAGTAACCTCATTTATGCGATCAAATGTAAAGACTGCGACAAGCGTTATTACGGAGAAACAAGTCGTTTTTTAAAAGAAAGACTTTATCAACATTCTTATTCAATAAGAACTAATAAAAGTAACGCCACTGCTTTAGCATTCCATGCCTTAAACGAAGGTCACATGTTCGATTTTGAAGAAGCAATTATAGTAGATAAAGAACAAGATGAGCAAAGAAGAAAGACCCTCGAAATGCTATATATTAAAAAAGATCTAAGTTCAGTTAATCATAGAAGTGACATTACCAATTTGAACACTATTTATTCAGGAGTGTTAAGTTGATTTTAGTGAAATTTAATTTCCTTAGTTCCTTTTTGTGTTCTTTGAGTGAACAGTGTTTCGGTTTACATGTAATTGTAATCAGTTAGTCTGGTCCAAGTTTTTGACCAGTTAAGATGTTAGTTCACTAACTATCTATTGTTACTTCATTTTATATAATGTAAATTTCATCATTTTTCTAATTCAAAAATTCTGACTTCTGTAAGTTCATAAAAATGTTTATTGCTTTTCTATTACTTCTACTTGTATATATATTTTTGTTTTTTCACAACTGTAATATTCCATTTTGATGTTGGTTATATGTTGATGTTTATATATGATTTCTTGTCATCCTTTGTTTGTAGGCCTATGAAAAAGGTTTTAAATAAAACCGAAACGTCGGCATTGAGAGTTTGATTTTGATCCTGGAAAATTGACCGAATCCCGATTACATTATACACCTATTCTATCCAACGGTTGATATATTATTGAATTTGTTTTATATATATATATATATATATATATATATTACCATCAAGAAAATGATCCACAAAGGACAACAAACGTTTCAGAGTAATCTATAGGTACACAGTTAATAGAAAAACAGACTTACAGTCTCTACTTTTCGGTTTAACCGGCATCAGGAGAGAAGAGATAGGGACACCAAGCGCACATGCGAAGCGACGGTTGGAGACCTAACCTTCAATATTTACACATAATACAATATATATTAATATTTATGTATAATAAATATATTGTAAATGTATATACAAAGTTAATATTCCTGTAGAACTTATTATGACATTCTATTCATATATAAATTATTAAATAATTTAATTTATTGTCATTCTTTTATTTCCACATCTCATCATGATGTACTTTAAGAATACACAAATTATTTTATGTCACAGAAATAATTATTTACTTCATTTACCACTGTCTCGTATAGTGATAAGGTGCAGTGATCTGTATAGAAGTGTGGTTTTTAATTCCGGTATAAAGAAATTTAAAAAAAACAATAAAACATTTACTTCTACTATCATAATGTTACAGGTTGTTTAATTGCCACAGACACAATCTTGTTTGATTTAATTATCATTATCATTATGTGTAACTGGTGTTTCCTAGTTTAGTATGTGTTAATCAATGTCAATATAAAAATAGACTTTCCACTGTAAAAGGATTTTGATCCTCATGTAAAGAAATAAATTGTTGTTAATTTATCCAGAACATTATTTTAAGTAAATACAAAGAAATCCCTGAAGTACGGCAGGCAAAGGTCGTTAAAAGTCGAGTTTCATGTTTATCGGTCTATACTGACTCTTCCAATACTCTGAAAAAAGAAACTTTTTATAGCTTACTAATTTAAATAAGATGTTGACAAAACATTTAAATGTAATATTTTTAGTAGTTTAAAAAAATATTTACTGAACCCACAAAGTTTTGTCAACTTAAACAGTTTATCTTCTTATAAGATAATACTTTTGTGTTTAATTTAATTCTGATTGATCAAACGGTGCGATTAGTGTCGTGTGTATAGATATTCAGATTTAATCATAAGTTATTTTAGTTTGTTCATTACATTCCTAAAGCAGTCGAAAAGAGATGAAGATTTATAGAAATGGAAAGTGTTTTACGAGCTCTCTTCATTTTGTCAAGTCGTTCCTTAATAGTATTCCCAAAAAGTGTTACTTTAAAAAGCCTTTAAAATCAAATGTGGAGGCATAGCGTAGAAGCCTGTGAGGCTCCGGTGCCGGAGCTGAGGGGTTGAGGGCGTCAAGGTTTTATTGTTGTATTGGGCTGAAGGGATGAGTTGCGGGTTCAGTCGGCTGACAGTTTGGCTTGGGTGCAGATGGAGGACGAGCGCGTGCGCCTTCTGCTGGTGGACGGCCAGCGGGAGTCCCGCGGAGGGGCCATCAGCAGTGGTGCGGCTGCCATCCTAGGCCGGTGGCCCAGCTACATCGCTTCCCTCATCTGGTGCATCGTCTTCCTGGCCGCCGTCCTCACCTTGGCCCTCCTCATCACCTTCTTGCTCGTCGTCGACAACGGGTAAGTCACATATCAAGTCAACTCCATAGCGTAAAACATACCAATTCAGAAAAAAAATCCTCACTGGATTTCCCCGATTCCAGATTATTTCAACCTTTATAAAATTTATCTTTAGCAGATTAATAATGAATATTAACCCTCACTTAGTTAATAAATAGTTTGTCATATGGGCATTGAAAAATGCAAAACCAGAGAGTAACGAATTCATTTATCTGATATTTCGTTTTTACACAGTTAAACAAAATTTCAGAAGAAAAACATCCTGATTCAGATGTAACATCTTACGAAATAGCTAAATAGCCAGATATAAGCATGGACCAGTAAATTAGTGTTTCTTCTAAATCAAGGTAATATGTTTGTAAGGTTTTTGTTTTTTCCTCTGAATTTCCTTTTAATTTTTGACTCTTTTTTTCATGGTTTTGTAATTTGCTGTGTTTATTACTGTCTGTTGTTGTTTTTTGCTGTTGTGAAAATGTGGTTTTTTGGTGTTCTGAATAATTAATAATACGCAATTAGGTTTAAACGACAAATGTCTGTTTTTTAAATAATAATAATAATAATAATCATAAAAACACTAGGTATTTTATGATACTTTTGTGGTTCTCTGGGTACTATAATTGTTGTTTGTGTCGTTTGTTTTCTGTTGGATGGTGTCCGATGATGTATTTATCTTACTTTACTTATGTCGTTTAATAAATTGTTTTTTAGCCTTGAAAATGCCAAACAACTTTTGGCGAAACGTCGGCTGATGATCAGGATTTGTATGTTTTATGACCAAAATCCTCAATAACTCCTTATGTGATTTTGAACTATCAGTGGTCGAGAAACTATATCAATAATAAGATTTATAGTTTTTGGACAGGGTGTTGTACGATGTACAGAGGACTCCCAAGTTAACAAACAAGTTAAGACGGTTATTTTATTTATGAATACATAACAAAATATTTCCACAAATCACATCCGGATTGAAGTCGATTTTTAAAAATGTTTTGATTTCACATTATCACAAGGCTAAAGTTTCCCGGAGCATTGAAATAACTTTAATAATGAACTTTGATACACCATGCTAAAATCAAAACGCTCATTGGATTATCCTTTAACCCATACAACATAAGACATACTTAAGTTGCACCTTTAAGCTAAAATATTAAGTTTTTGTGTATTGCTTCATGCACAACAGCATCCTTTGGTGCATAACTTTCTTCCACCATTCAAAAGTTTTTCCTAGTGGTTTATAGATCGATTAATGCAACTGATATAGTTCCAATAAATTACATGCCAACGCGACGGATCCTAGATTACTCCAGGTTCTTATTTCACTTGTAAGGTGCCTTAAACACACATATGAAGTGTGATTACAAATCTCACACCATCTTATGTACAGAAGTATTTTAGATAACATATTCTATCAAATGCATTTTAATTCAAGTTTTAAATTGTAAAGAGAGTTTACAGATCCGGATATTGTTATCTATCAGAGAACAGTATTTTAATGGAACAATACTGATTATTCTACTTTAAACATACCATGAATATTAATTGTGGAATATTGCGAGGAGATGTTGACAGAAGTAAGTGTCATTTCAGCAAAAAAAAGAAAACAATGACGAGTCCTTGTTTCATTTAAAATAGCAACTTTGCAGTAATACCGCGATTCGTAAAGTACCAGAATTGAACCGCTTCGGCTCTCTCCAATAAATATTAATAAATTCACTGTATTTTTTAAATAAAGAAAATATTTATAATTTAGATAATCTAATATAGTATGGGTTAAGGAATCCAGTGTCTTAGGTCCTTAGTTCTGGAATGGTAGATCCAGGGTTCGATACACATACTAACCCTCAATTTATTCACGCTGAAGTTGAAAAAAAACTTGAGCACGTCAGCACTTAGAGAGGACGTTAATACGTCGGTCTCAAGCCCGAACAATGTCAAATACTCCTTAGAGATCCCTGCTTAAATAGACTTGATTTAGGTAAAATTTAAGAGTGCTAATGTAGAATATTCATTATGTGATATCAGAAAGCGCTAATCTTTAGTCCAAGTGTTTAGTCGTGAACGGCCATTGCAAACCAATCTAATATAATCAAATTGCAGAGTCTGTGTGGTTATCAAACTCTTCCCAGGGTTTTTTGTTTAGGAGACATAACTGTATAATTATGAATCCAAATGGACCAGACTAATTTCGAGATGTATGTTCTACTTATTCATGTTATTTATTTAGGTCTACGCGCGTTATGATGGCATATATACGCTTTCAAAACAAATTTCATTATTTACACTATTTTAACACTTCTTACGGCTTTAAATAGCAGACATTTCATCTGCAGTTAATCTGTAAAAGGGACAACAAAATTGATAGCAAAGCATTCACATTAAAATATCCTAAAAACCAATGATTTTAGTAAACATCTTAAAATACATAATCTATTACAAATTTTATGACTTATATTTTTTACATTTTTCTTTGTTGCATCGTTTAAGATCGTGAAAAAACTTTTAAGTGTAAAATTTGTGATAGCCATTTTGGTATATTTTGCATTCACCTGTCAGTGTTACAGGCATTTATACTGAGTCACTTGCTGAGTATCTTATAAGTAAATTATAGTAATTTTGCAAAAATTTGATCTACAGATTTTGACGGATTTACATGTCAGGAAATTTTGGCATGTACATTTTTTTCACGTGAAATTTTACATGAGTCGATTTTTGATCATTTTTCTATAATGTTCGTATGCTGGTAGGTGTGTATCCAAAAGTGTTTGGACACACTACAGGCCACAGACTATTAAAGAGATCATAGACGTAATTAAAGACACAGATTTGGTTTGGCTGACACACTAACAAGCTAGTGTTAGTCACATTGGTTTGGCTGACACTATTAGTCCAGTTATACCGTTGACCTTTCAACTCTTTTATTCTAACCGCTTGTTTCTTGTTCATTATTCACCTTTGACCTTCCCTTTATATTAACCTGTACTATCCTTTTAATCTATTAATAGCAATGACTAAGCATGAGTCATCGATTTTAATTTAACATATCACTTGGCCAACTCCTTTTCCAGTTGAACCCTGTTAGCAGGAGGTTAGTTCGTAGGATCGAATCTCTCAGTCTTAAGATCGTGAATGCCGAGACTGCGGTTAATTTTAATGATATGATATGATATATATATATATATATAGTTAGCTTCAGCTACTCAAAGGGACTACTTCTACCCGATGACGACGACTGTCGAAATATCGTTGTGAGTCTTTTGTGTGTGTCTTTATTTGTTTTTCTCTTTTCTGTGTGAACTATATATATATTGATAAAAGTATCGAAACCAACGTTTCGGCTTTTATTTAAAACCTTTCTCATAGACAGAAGTACAAATTTTTAAACAGAAAAACTAAGTATTACATTTTAAATTATTTTA
Source organism: Hermatobates lingyangjiaoensis (assembly GCA_026182355.1). Classification (NCBI taxonomy): domain Eukaryota; kingdom Metazoa; phylum Arthropoda; class Insecta; order Hemiptera; family Hermatobatidae; genus Hermatobates; species Hermatobates lingyangjiaoensis. The sequence continues at coordinate 2,858,225 of JAPFBL010000018.1, read as the reverse complement.
CAAAGAAAAATAGTATGTGGATTTTAACAACAACTGTAGTCTGAATGAACACGTGACACTGTAATACTTATTTGTAATGTAATACTTAGTTTTTCTGTTTAAAAATTTAAACTTCTGCCTATGAAAAAGTTTTTAAATAAAAACCGAATTATTGGCAATGAGAGTTTAATTTGAACCTGAAGAACCGACCGAGTCCAGATAAACTTTAGTTTTGTATATATATATATATATATATATATTACTTGCAAGTAACGGCAAGGGTTACTTGCCGTTGCGTCTACAACGTGCTTCGTTTCCCTTTCTCTTTTCTCCTGAAGAAGGATTACCCGAAAATTTGAGTCTGTAAGTGTGTTTCCTTACTCTGTGTGTTACTCTTCTTGAATTTTTAACTCGTATAAATACCATATATATATATCACTACTAAAAGAATCACGAAATCACTATTAAAAGTAGTAAAATAAAAACAAAGAAAGAATGTACAAGTTTTTTTGAAAACGACCTAATACTGGAAAAGCACATAGGACTTTCGCTATTCTGCTAGTACTTTAATGGTGGTTTCCTTGATTATAGAGGTACATGTGTTTTTTTGACACTTCTGCATATATGTATATATTTAAAACTTAATGTTAATATCATCTTTAACTTATTTGCAAATTTTTCCAGTGCCTTTTCGTTTTTTTTGATATCATAAAAGAAACAACAACAAAAAGCAAAAAACAACAAAATCAACTCTCTGATGCTTATGTTGTTGTATTTGTTATTATTCATAACAAAACTGCATTTCAACTATTTTTTGACTAAAAACCTACTTCTAACCACAATATAATACTACTTACATACATTTAATATGTAAAGTGTAAGGGTAGATTACTTTAATAATAATGTTGACGACTTATATGATGCCTCTTGCAAGTAATCTTTTCGACATTGATTGTTATTTTAAATTTCAGAATTGGCCAGCTAGGGCGGCGACACCCCCGAACAGAAGAAGTGGTAAAGAAGCCAGTTCAGAAATTGGAGAATGAATTCTGCAGACGAGCCACAAGCAAGGACAGCAGGATTGCGGCCCGAAGCATCGTAGGCGCCGGTGTCAAACCAGGAGCCATAATAAATGACACGACGGAAAACATCTTCTATTCTCTGACGAAACCTTTGAGCAAGAAGGAAGCTTGTTCGGTTGAGTCCATTCTGAGGATGTGCCCAGACAAACTAGTTTATTTGATTTACTTCGATGTTCCTCGACTGAGAGGTAAAGGATATGAGACAGTGTTGAAACAGAAGTATAGCAATCTGAATGAAATTGATGCCAAAGGCTCCAAGTATCTAAGAGCTTCTCCTTTTGAGGGGAAATGGAGAGGAGACGATGCATCTGTTTTGGCTGCCATGACTCTAACTGTATGGCAATTCGGAGGTACCACAGTATCACCAAATCTAATAATGAAAAACAGAAACTTCCTTGACTCAAGTGAAAGCAATTGCGTCGTGGATAAAGAAGTCATCTTCTGTCCAGAACAATGCAGTCCCTTTGTATACCAATTGATTGAAACATCTTTAAGAGGAATGAGCGACACAAAGAGCGAATCAGTTCAAAGAGTCATCGAAAAGTCCATCGATGAGTTCTGCGGTTCTATTGGAATGGCGAAAACAGGTTGCGCCGGAGTGGAGCGGATGCGTCCGTACTCCTTGTGCACATCCAACGCCGACCATTGTCTCTTCATAAAGAGTGATGTCTGGCTCAAAGACTCCCCTTACTGGGAGTCGCAAGTCACTGAGTTCTGTCCCGAAGTAGCCACTGCCCTATAGCCAATAAAACAAACTTCATTTAACAACTTTATTTTCGCTTTATGTTTCCCTCTGGCGCTGTTAATGTCTTCTAAAAATCGGAGTAACAGATCATCTTAATAAATTGACACAAGACCTGCACCCAGTTGTGGGTCATGAATCCTGAAATAAAAAAAAAACATTATGTCGGCAACAGTACTTTAGAAGTGATGTTCAGTTCTTTAATGCCACCAAACAGCTCAACTGGCAGCGGAATATATTCATACTAAAACATTTAAAATTTAATTTTAATTTTTCTCCCTCTCTACTTGTTTCAAATTCATATTTTTTGTTAACATTAAAATTAATACCCATTATGCTATTAGCATCTTTCATATTCATGTGAGTTACTATCAATCTGGACATTACATCTAGAAAAGATATATATATCGTATTCTTGGAAAGAATTTGGTATAAAAAAATAGACGAAATTATTGTCAAAAGTGTACACTTACCGTGGTGTATATAGAGCATTTGAAATACATATTTATTTGATATAAGAATTATATTTCAACTAGAAATATTTGAAATTTTATATGTATAAGATATATCAATGTTCAAACAACCATAACACATGGAAAAAAAGACTAAGATACTTCAACCATAACAAGCGGTCTTCGTCATGGTCGAGACCGCTTGTTATGGTTGAAATATCTTAGTCTTTTTTTTTCCATTTCTTATTCTGGATTGAACATTGCTTGTTATTTCACGTGTTAATTGTGAAATCTTGTTTATTACATAAGATATATATATATATATATATATATACTTTTTCGTTGGAAATACGATCTGAAACGGACAAATAATTGGGTCTCTAATCGTCTCTGAACCAGTGCGCTTGGTTTCCCCCTCTTATCTCTCCTGAAGACGGTTCAAACCAAAAATTAGAGACTGTAAGTGTGTGTTTTTGATTTCTCTATGTTTCTTTTTCTACATTGAACTATATATATATATATATATATATATATATATATAATATATATATATATATAATGATCAAACCACAATAAGAAATGGGGAAAACAAGACTATGATCTTTCAACCGTAACAAGCGGTCTTCGTCAGAGTCAAAAACCCAACGATTGGGTTTTGACTCTAACGAAGACCGCTTGTTACGGTTGAAAGATCTTAGTCTTTTTTTCCCCATTTCTTATTGTGGTTTGATCATTGATTGTTGTTTCACGTGTTTATGTGAAATCTTTTTATATATATATATATATTTATACATATCAATGATCAACCTTTGCCATTCAACTATAAATGGGGAAAAAAGACTATTATGGCCTTTCAACCGTAACTAAGCACAGTCAAAGCCCAACTGATCTTTGTTGTTCAACGAAGATCGCTTGCTCATATGGTTTGAAAGATCTTAGTCTCTTATTTTTCCCGTTTATATTGTGGTTTGACTCGTTTCATTGTTATATTACGTGTAGTTATGTGAAATACTTTAAGTTCTTTTATATATTAAATATATATAATATATATATTATATATGTCGTATGTGTTGTGTGTGTGTGATATGTTTTTTGTGTAAAGTGTGTGAAGAACTTATTAACTATATTACACCAACCAATATCCCTCTCTCCTTTGCCAGTTTCTCGACATCCTACGTTTATCATCTGGACTGCAGAAAACGACTTATTCTACGTGGGCCTGACTTCAACGTTACTTAACCTCCGTATGAATGGTCACAGGTCATCCGTTGGTCAAGGCAAGGAACTGAGTGTTGCCATCCACAATAATATTTGGAATAATCTCAGGTCGTCCGTTAGCAAATGCAGTGTCCTTCCCGTTGCTACTCATGCCAGTTCTCACGGACTCAGTTTCAATGACTGTTTCCGTGTGAAGGCTAATGAGACTAATTCGAAAGTCACTCTGAGAGCTTCAGAAGAAACACTTATTTTGGTCTTTTGGGTAAGTAGATCTTCTACTGGGCTTAACCTCAATCGTTAATGTTCCTTTAATTTATTTTAATCTGTTTTACTTACTCAGTTCCATTTTTTATTTGTGTATTTAGTTTAGTTATCGTTATCAGGTAGAAGTCCTCCTATGGAGGAGTAACAACCGACTCATGTCTTGTATGTCTATGTTTATGTTTTTCCCTTTTCGTTATTGAGTTAGTAGCCCAGTTGGACATATAAATTTCTTTAGTACTTTATATATATAAAGAGCTCTCAATAAACTGTTGAAATAAAAATCAATGTATAGCACAGTAGGAAATTTTGACCACGAACGTTCTTTTTCAGGGTCATATATATATATACTCGTATATAACAAGTAGTCGCGTTTTTACTACGAAGATCTCTAATGTACATTGAACTTTATTTGTCCGTTTCGGTTCGTATTTTCGAAATAATATATATATATATATATATATATATATATAAAAGTTGGAAGCAATCCTTCATTTAAACATATATTGTTAAATAACGCCCCATATTTGGTTTACATCTATTTTACTAAACCATTTCTTCAAATTGTATATATGTGTATACATATATATTGAATATATCCTAATATATATATATATATATATTATATATATATATATATATGGATTAATTTACCACAATGAAAACAATTTTTTAAAACAATGCTGTAAGGCCTTTCGTTAATACATCTTCGGAGAGCAAGTGAACTAAAAAAAAACAATAAATACTTGCTAACTTGGCTGATTGAAATTTCCAGAATTGATGGCAACCCTGAATGTGTTTAATGATGAAGTCTTCATCTGTCTAATTATCCCGTTAATAACGGATAATTAGACAGATGAAGACTTCATCATTAAACACATTCAGGGTTGCCATCAATTCTGGAAATTTCAATCAGCCAAGTTAGCAAGTATTTATTGTTTTTTTTTTTTTTTAGTTCACTTGCTCTCCGAAGATGTATTAACGAAAGGCCTTAGAGCATTGTTTTAAAAATTGTTTTCATTGTGGTAAATTAATCCATCTATTATATCAAGTGTTATTTTGATTATTATTCATATATATATATATATATATATATATATTATATATATATATATACACCCTCCACAGTTTCTGTGGGTGCTGCTTTTGCTTTACCTTGCTTTCTCTTCTAATAACGGTTGAACAAACAATTAAATACTGTTAATACGTGTATCTGTTTTTCGTTTACCTATAGTTTAATTATGAACATCTGTCATCGTTATACATAGAAATAATATATATATGATGAAGATATTAACCATATGACAGAAAATGAATGAAATATATTAGGAATGTTCAGGTTTTGAGATTGAGACCCTACTTTAATCGTATTTCAGCCTGTATTTAAAACCTTTTTGAATGGTAGATTTATTAGAAATCTTTTAAACTATGCGAGAATGTCGGCTAGAAAATATTAACCAACAGAATATCGAACAAAATTTCTTGTTCTTTTATATATATAAAAATATTTCTCATAAACACGTAAAATAACAATCAATGATCAAACCACAATAAGAAAATGTATTTTCAGTCAGTTGGGTTTTTGACTCTGACGAAGACCGCTTGTTACGTTGAAAGATCTTAGTCTTGTTTTCCCAGTTTCTTATTGTGGTTTGATCATTGATATATATATATATATATATATATTGGATATAAATTAAAAGAACTAAATATTTTATCAGAATATATAACATTAGAATTAATGGTTATTTTATTTTTAATTATTTGTTGTCCTAATTAGTTAGATACCTATATGGAGTAGGAAAAAGAACTTCCATTCATTGTGAAAAGCAGCGAGCGCCAGGAAGTACAAGATGAACACGGTAATGTTGACCACTTCGAAGAGCAGGTAGGGCATCAGTAAGATAGGATCTCTCTGTAATCAAACATCAATACTTGAGCAATTGAGCCAATTCGGTCCAGAGACAAACTGTAATAGCCTGTTGATGACATCAGGCTGACAATGGCAGCCACTTGACTCCAACCAGAATTTATTATCAAAGAAATAATTTTATCAGATTAAGGAAGTTTATTATTGATGACCTTCTTACTGGCTGCCTCTAGAATTTTCTAGCATTTTTGCGCTAGGTGGGTGTATTGCATTCAAAAAACTATTAATTATTGTTATACATTACAAACTTATAGTAGGAGACCAATAGAACAGGATGAGGGAATAGGAGCAAATAAGATGCTTCCTTGAGATAGAGGTACTGCCTGACTCTAGCCTCTATATTGTTATGCCATAACAATGAGATGTAAATATTACACAGATACATGTAATACTTACCAAAAACTATGGAAAAGAAGGTGAATACTTTTGTTACATAAAAGTTTCTTCAACCATTATATTGGAAACATAAACAGAAATGAAACAAGCACGCGGCATTTGCATGCGCTGAATCTAGTTTGTGAGTGACTGCGCTATCTAGCTAGGCTCGGCTGTCCATGCTTCAGCTCTCATGTCTCAAGAAGACTCTGTGTATTTAAGCAGGAAATATAGAATTTCCTGCAATTTTTACTGTAAAAGTTGTCAAAAGACATTGAGGTACTCCAATACTTCTTCCAAGCCTCCCAATATTGATGGTGATATGGTTCAGTGCGGACGTAGTGGGTGTCTTACATGTCCTATTATCAACTCCGTTCCTTCCTTAGCAAACGCACCTACCCTATCTCCTGCAAGACCTCTTGCACCTCTGGTAACTGCGTTTACCGTTTGGATTGCACCCAATGTGACGATTTTTATGTGGGTTTAGCTTCCACCAAGCTAAGCCTGCGTATGAATAATCACAGGTCGTTCGTTAGTAAAAGCAGTGACCTTCGCGTTGCTACAAATGCCAGTTCTCACGGACTCAGTTTTAATGACAATTTCCGGGTACAGGTCCTGAGGCAGATAACTGATAACAATTCAAAAGTCACTCTGAGTGCTTCAAAAAGTTCGTTGACTCTGACGAAGACCGCTTGTTACGGTTGGAAGATCTTAGTCTTGTTTTCCCATTTCTTATTGTGGTTTGATCATTGATTGTTGTTTCACGTGTTTATGTGAAATCTTTTTATATATATAAGTAATGCCGGCCCGCGAGAGACGCCGGCCCGCGAGAGACTAGAGGTTGAAGTCCGTATCAACATTGCCTCTCCTATAAACAGAAGGAGCTGACTAATAAACTCGATTCTTGTCTTCAATCACGTGCGAGCTAGTTTATTTAAATTCCTTTTTTTTAAAAACCTATTCATTACTCGGACACGCGTAAACTGGTGCCGAAACCCGGGATCATTCGCCAACTGTTTAATAGTGTAGTGTTGTGTCCAGTGTAGAAACCAACATGACGAGTAAACAGACAACAGGAGCCGATGTTAGGCTCGCAGTGAAAATAGAACAAGCGAGAGTAGCAAAAGCAGGGTACCTGATGAACCTATTAGATTCGATAAAGAGGTTCGAGGATGATGCTCGAGAGTTGGACTTGTTCATAGAGAGAATGGACTCCATCAACGAGCAGTTAGTCACAACTCAACTAGACCCAGCTACAGACAAGAACATCAAGACCTACTTCCTCGCCAGGGTCAGCCTTACGGTGATGCTGGAGTTAGGACTTACGTTTTTGTGCGGAGTGGAGTGCGGTGCGAGCAGCCCTTAAGGACAGATATGCTGGAGCCGCAAAGCCTGTAGCTAAAGTGCGCTAGAAGCTCTTATTAGTCTTTGAGGGGTAGATCTGCTCCTGGGCTTAACCTCAATCGTTTATTATTCCTTTTATTTATTTTAATTTATCTTTTGTTTTACTTACTTCTTTTTTATTTTTGTTTGGGTTTTTACTTGTGCTAATAATTTCTGTTTTCATTTGTTATAATTTATTTTGCTTTTATTTCTTTATCTATCCTTGCCTCCCATCCCTACGTAAGTTGGCTATACTGTTTGAGTGTTTCTTCAAGACCACCGGCCAGTCGTGGTCTGCCTGGGAGCGACTCATTTCTATCCCCCTGATGACGAGGTCATCGAAATATAGTAGTGAGTTTCTGTTTCTTTTCTCTGTGTTCTTTATTTTAATGCAGTTTATTTAGTTCGTTGAATCGTTTCATTTATTTGGTATATATGTATATATATATGATCAAACCACAATAAGAAATGGGAAAACAAGACTAAGATCTTTCAACCGTAACAAGCGGTCTTCGTCAGAGTCAAAAAGTTCGTTGACTCTGACGAAGACCGCTTGTTACGGTTGGAAGATCTTAGTCTTGTTTTCCCATTTCTTATTGTGGTTTGATCATTGATTGTTATTTCACGTGTTTATGTGAAATCTTTATATATAAGTAATGCCGGCCCGCGAGAGACGCCGGCCCGCGAGAGACTAGAGGGTTGAAGTCCGTATCAACATTGCCTCTCCTATAAACAGAAGGAGCTGACTAATAAACTCGATTCTTGTCTTCAATCACGTGCGAGCTAGTTTATTTAAATTCCTTTTTTTTAAAAACCTATTCATTACTCGGACACGCGTAACTGGTGCCGAAACCCGGGATCATTCGCCAACTGTTTAATAGTGTAGTGTTGTGTCCAGTGTAGAAACCAACATGACGAGTAAACAGACAACAGGAGCCGATGTTAGGCTCGCAGTGAAAATAGAACAAGCGAGAGTAGCAAAAGCAGGGTACCTGATGAACCTATTAGATTCGATAAAGAGGTTCGAGGATGATGCTCGAGAGTTGGACTTGTTCATAGAGAGAATGGACTCCATCAACGAGCAGTTAGTCACAACTCAACTAGACCCAGCTACAGACAAGAACATCAAGACCTACTTCCTCGCCAGGGTCAGCCTTACGGTGATGCTGGAGTTAGGACTTACGTTTTGTGCGGAGTGGAGTGCGGTGCGAGCAGCCCTTAAGGACAGATATGCTGGAGCCGCAAAGCCTGTAGCTAGAAGTGCGCTAGAAGCTCTTATTAGTCTTTGAGGGGTAGATCTGCTCCTGGGCTTAACCTCAATCGTTTATTATTCCTTTTATTTATTTTAATTTATCTTTTGTTTACTTACTTCTTTTTATTTTTGTTTGGGTTTTTACTTGTGCTAATAATTTCTGTTTTCATTTGTTATAATTTATTTTGCTTTTATTTCTTTATCTATCCTTGCCTCCCATCCCTACGTAAGTTGGCTATACTGTTTGAGTGTTTCTTCAAGACCACCGGCCAGTCGTGGTCTGCCTGGGAGCGACTCATTTCTATCCCCCTGATGACGAGGTCATCGAAATATAGTAGTGAGTTTCTGTTTCTTTTCTCTGTGTTCTTTATTTTAATGCAGTTTATTTAGTTCGTTGAATCGTTTCATTTATTTGGTATATATGTATATATATATGATCAAACCACAATAAGAAATGGGAAAACAAGACTAAGATCTTTCAAACCGTAACAAGCGTCTTCGTCAGAGTCAAAAAGTTCGTTGACTCTGACGAAGACCGCTTGTTACGGTTGGAAGATCTTAGTCTTGTTTTCCCATTTCTTATTGTGGTTTGATCATTGATTGTTGTTTCACGTGTTTATGTGAAATCTTTTTATATATATAAGTAATGCCGGCCCGCGAGAGACGCCGGCCCGCGAGAGACTAGAGGGTTGAAGTCCGTATCAACATTGCCTCTCCTATAAACAGAAGGAGCTGACTAATAAACTCGATTCTTGTCTTCAATCACGTGCGAGCTAGTTTATTTAAATTCCTTTTTTTTAAAAACCTATTCATTACTCGGACACGCGTAACTGGTGCCGAAACCCGGGATCATTCGCCAACTGTTTAATAGTGTAGTGTTGTGTCCAGTGTAGAAAACCAACATGACGAGTAAACAGACAACAGGAGCCGATGTTAGGCTCGCAGTGAAAATAGAACAAGCGAGAGTAGCAAAAGCAGGGTACCTGATGAACCTATTAGATTCGATAAAGAGGTTCGAGGATGATGCTCGAGAGTTGGACTTGTTCATAGAGAGAATGGACTCCATCAACGAGCAGTTAGTCACAACTCAACTAGACCCAGCTACAGACAAGAACATCAAGACCTACTTCCTCGCCAGGGTCAGCCTTACGGTGATGCTGGAGTTAGGACTTACGTTTTGTGCGGAGTGGAGTGCGGTGCGAGCAGCCCTTAAGGACAGATATGCTGGAGCCGCAAAAGCCTGTAGCTAGAAGTGCGCTAAAAATTTTTGAAATGCGGAAGGAGAATGGTGAGACCTGCGCTGAGTTCGGGCGCAGATTGGGGGATGCGACAAGGAAATTAACTATGAAGATAAATGAAAAGTGCACAGACAGTCAAGAAGCGAAATGGAGAACGACGATATATGAAGAGATAGCCAGTGAAATTCTCCTCAAGGCAGCTCCAGAACGAGTGAGAATGGCCCTCCGTATCATGAAGCCCACTAGTCTCGAGGAGACAATTAATGCCATCCGGGAGGAAGAAATGGACCGAGAAGATAACGGTGTTATATACAGAGGGAAGTCAGAAGGAGGATGGGCAGTTGTGACCAGGAGGAGAGTACCTCAGGATAGGCAATTCAGAGCAAGAGCCTATGAGGATCGAGGACAAGGGAGGTATTCACAGGAGAGGAAGCCACGGGGACGTTTTGAAGAGAGAAGATCTCAAGCCAGGAGGAACAGCTATGAGGCAGTGGGAGGCTACACGCGAAGAGAGAAGCCAGTAAGAAGAGGATGTTGGGAGTGTGGTGAACTCGGTCACTTCGCGCGAGAGTGTCCGTATTTATATCGCAAGGAGAGACCACGAACGACACAGTATAGACCAACACCAAGAGATGAGCCCATGGAAGTTAACACAACCCGGCGGGAGAAGATGTGGGACAGGAGAAGACAAAAAGGGAAGGCTCTTCAGAGGACGGGAGCTCATCAGAGTCAACAGGGTCGGAGCAAGAGACATCGATAGAACGACACGAGCGCTGGTACGAGCGAGGGAAGTGGCCTTCACTGGAAGAGACTCGTGGTGGGAGGATCGCTATTCGAGAGAAGAGGAAGAAGGATTGAAGGTTAGGCGAGAGGTATATAGGCGAGCAACAGAGGAATAGCATAAGAGGTAAGCTCCCTATATTTTTTTTTCCCAAATGGAAGACTAAGTGTTTGGTAGATACAGGGTCAGATAGCACAATTATGGACAATGAAGTGGCAAAAAGGATGGACAATTATTCAGGGCTGACACCGTGCAACTGCACCTTGGTCACCATGGCAGGAAGGAAGAGCCTGGTAGGCGAATTACAGGTAGAGATGGGAGAATTAATAGGAGAGACCTTGGAGATGAAAGTGCATGTGACCCACTTAGAGACCCAGAAATATGGAGTTATTCTAGGGTGCGACTTTTTGGAGAGAATCAATGCAAAACCTGAGTGTAAAAGAGGGAAGTGGGACATTAAACTAGGAAAAAGGAAATACTTCGTGGAAGGGAGAGTTAAACCAGGGAAGAGAATAACGGTAAACTGTGGAAAAGTGATACCAGGAGAACATCAGGTGAGTGAATTAATGAAAGAATTTGAAAAAGTATTCTATAGTGAAGGACAGAGGTTATCAGCTACAGGTAGGGTCAAACACCAAATAGAACTCCCTGAAGGTACAGTTGTTTACGTGAAACCTAGAAGGTACCCACACCAATTGAAAAAGATAATGCAGGAGCAAATAAAGGAAATGCTGGACCAGGGCATAATACAGAGGTCTAAGTCGCAATTTTCGAGCCCTATTTGGCTGGTCCCGAAAAAGGTCGAGGAGGGTAAACCCCCTAAATACCGGTTGGTAGTAGATTTTAGAGAGTTAAATAAGTACACTAAGCTTGAAAGATACCCTCTGCCAAGGATAGAAGACATACTCGACCATATGGCAGGAGCAACTGTATTCAGTACCTTCGACCTCAAGCCGGGTATCACCAGATTAGGATGCACCCGAGAGATGTCGAGAAGACGGCCTTTACGTTCGATAGAGGCCACTTCGAATTTTTGAGGATGCCCTTTGGCCTAAAGAATGCGCCTTCCACGTTCCAACGCCTCATGGATGAACTGCTTGAAGGACTGGGAGAAGACTTTACGCAAATCTACATGGATGACATCATAGTGTTCAGTAAGTCAATAGAAGAGCATAAGGAACATGTTACAAGGGTGCTGAAAAGAATAAGGGACTTTGGCTTAAAGGTAGCGATGGATAAAACCCGCTTATATCAAAAAGAGGTTAGATTTATTATTACTCCTTCACCTTATCTCAGGTGAAGGAGTAAGACCCGACCCTAAGAAGGTTGAAGCAATAGATCGATTACCCTATCCAAAGGGACCCAAAGACATCAGGGCTTTTCTAGGTATGATAGGTTTCTATAGAAGGTACGTAAAGGACTTTGCAGCAATCACGAACCCCTTGACGGACAGTTTAAAGAAAGGAAAGAAGTTTATACAAACAGAAGATCTAAGAGAAGCAGTGGAGCAGTGTAAGAAGGCGTTGCGGGGCCCGCTGTTGCTCCAATTTCCTGACCTAAACAAACCATTCATTGTAATGACAGATGCCAGTCAAGAAGCTATCGGGGGAGTCTTGATGCAGGAAACTATCCAGGGAGAGCGACCAATAGCCTACGCCAGCAGAAAATTATCACCAGCAGAAAAAAGGTATAGCACAATAGAAAGGGAAATGTTAGGCATAGTGTGGACTGTAGAACATTTCCGACCCTACCTTTTTGCGGCTGAGTTCACTATTAGAACAGATCATAGGCCCCTAATGTGGATCGGGAATTTAAAGGAGACGTCAGCCCGGATAGCAAAGTGGAAAGAAAGGATAGCTGCATACAACTTCAGGGTCCAGCACGTAAAGGGCGTTGATAATCAAGTAGCCGACTGTTTGTCCAGAAACGTCAACGTCATTACGAGAAGTAGTACGAGAGAGCCAAGTACCTCCAGGGACGTGCGAGAGTTCTTCGCCAACTGGACACCAGACGCAGATGAAGACCAAGAACAACGAAATGGACCGGAAGCTGAGATTAGTCAGGATATAATAAACAACAAGAGAAATCAAATAATTATAAAAGACGACACAGAAGAAATAATAAACACCCAATTGCACAAATATGGCCACTTAAAAATAAATATTATTACAGGAGGAACGAAAGCGAACAACGAACAATTAAGTACAGTCATAAACCAACTAACAGTGCCAGGAAAGGTATACCATTTCTTTATAGAATCACAAGAACTTGAAATAGACTACTCGGACTAATTCAGGAAAGAGAGCTGAGACAAGGAGCTCATTTCATAATCTGTAAGAACCAGGTAGAAACTGTAGAAGACGAAGAGCAGCAGAAAGAGGTCATCCTAAATTATCACAGGGGAAAAACCAACCATCGTGGTGTCACAGAGACCCTTAAACATCTACAGAGGTCGCATTACTGGCTCCAAATGGGCAAGAGGATAGCCCAAGTGATAAAGGACTGTGAAATATGCAAAAGGAGGAAGTATGAAAGAGTACCACTTGTACCTCCATTATTACAAAGTCAGACGCCCGAGGGACCCTTTGAGGAGCTAGAAATTGATATATTTACATACGACGGAAACAAATATTTAACAACAATAGATAGACTAACGAAGTTAGCCTTAGCATGGCCACTAACAAGTAAATCAAGTGAAAGTACAGAAGAGGCATTGCTGTCGTATTTGGCCACGTTTGACTGCCCGAGAACGATCTATATGGACAGAGGGCGAGAGTTCAACAACGTTAAAATAAAAACCCTGTTAAAAGAATTCAATATAAACCCCCATTGGTGTACACCGGGTCATCCAAGGTCCCACGGAGCAATAGAGAGACTACATAACACTCTAACGGAACACTTGCAGTTATTGGCTGATGCAAAAAACATAAAGGGTCATGTGGCAATGGCCAGAGCGGTCCTAGCATACAACAGTAGTATTCACTCGACCACAGAGGCAACACCATTTGAATTGCGGAAAAAGGAAGCGGATCCACAAAGGTTACATAATAGAGTCAAAGCAGCAAAAGAAAGATGGACCAAGCAATATAATGAAAGGAAAGCAGAAGAAACAGTAGGGTTGATACAAGAAGGGGACTTCGTATATAAACTGAATAGGCAGAAGCGAAGGAAATCGGACCCGAGATACGTAGGACCATACGAAGTACTCGCAACGTTACCACGGTACAGAGCACAGATATGGAGGATAGGAACGGACACCCTGAAACAAGAAATAGTTCATTTTCAGGAACTGCGACGGGTGAGAAGGAAAATCCCACCAATGGTGCGAACGATATAGTGTAGTTATGTTTCCTTTGTAGTTATGTTTACCTTTGTTAATTTTGTTATTTTTGTTTTGTACAAATAATCATAGAAGTTCATCTTTTGTTATTTCTGTAATTTCTATAAACAATGTTAATTCAGTTACTTGTGTGGACGTCATTTTATTTTTGAATGTTAAAACATTATATTCATTTCTTATGTTTAGAGTCAAGTTTTGTTTTGTTATTTTATGATATAACTCAGACACTTGTACGGAGAGCATTGTTGATAAGGACTGGGAGGGGGCAGTAATGCCGGCCCGCGAGAGACTAGAGGGTTGAAGTCCGTATCAACATTGCCTCTCCTATAAACAGAAGGAGCTGACTAATAAACTCGATTCTTGTCTTCAATCACGTGCGAGCTAGTTTATTTAAATTCCTTTTTTTTAAAAACCTATTCATTACTCGGACACGCGTAACTTATATATCTCACTCCATAACAATATTACTATTACATAAATATATATACAGTAATATAAAATACATTTACCTACTTTATACATACAGAGACACAGGATAAAATCACATAGGTTATTTTATAATTGTCATACATAAAATGTACGCATAGATATGTACCTTTACGGTCTAGTAAAATTGATACTTCTTTATAGTAATGAACCCCTTTCAGAATCCTCAACCATCCTCAGAGATTTACACTGACCACTTTGGGGACTCCTAGATTGAACAACACAATTTTTTTTTTAATTCTTACGATAATATTTAGGAGTATCCCCATTTTGTTTTCGAGAATTCGGGAATTAAAGTTGCTCTATATTTATATAAACTGGTATATGGTATAAATTGGTATATATGTATTACTTCGAGTTCTTCCCGTCATCGGGAAGAAGTGCGAAGTACTCGCGTTGAGAAGCAAACTGCTACTGGCCTCCAGAGTAACTCGTGGAACCACCGCAATGCTGCCCCCCAGCGGAGAAGAGGAAAAACAGAAATCCCTCCAATATTTATTTAGAAAACAAGATAAGAAGTATATAAAATACGAAATAATAATAATAATAATAATAAAAAAAAATAATAAATAATTAACGGTACAGGTTGAGACCAGGAGGAGAACGAGCCCCAAGGAGGCATATGAATGCCTCTTCGGAAGCTCTAAGGGTGACATGGGAATTA
Organism: Hermatobates lingyangjiaoensis; assembly: GCA_026182355.1. Lineage (NCBI taxonomy): Eukaryota > Metazoa > Arthropoda > Insecta > Hemiptera > Hermatobatidae > Hermatobates > Hermatobates lingyangjiaoensis. Next base: position 2,843,042 of record JAPFBL010000018.1, on the reverse strand, counting down.
GACTCGGGGATTTGTTTGAGGATTTGTACCGTGAAACAATCATTGAAAGGGAGGTCATGGGAATTAGCATGGATAGCTAAGGGTAGGTCTCTGCGCTGACCAACGGACGCCCTGTGATTGTTCATACGTAGGCTCAGCTTGGTTGAAGCCAAGCCAACGTAAAAAGCATCACATCGAGTACACTCCAAACGGTAAACGCAGTTACAGGAAGTGCAAGATGTATCAGAAGGAACAGGATAGGAGTTGTTACTGAGAGGGGAAGTAAAGTAAGGACTGGAGTTAATTAGGAGACAGGTTTGGCAGTTACGGCGTTCACATCGCTTCATCCCTCTGCTAGCACAGGGGCTGTTGGAAATATGGGTAAAAATGGATTTAAGATTGGAAGGTCTACGGTAGGAGAAAGTAGGGGACTGACTGAAAATAGGAGAAGTAGACGAAGAAGAAGAAAGTATAGGAAAGAACTCCCTAATAACAGCGCCGAGCTTGTGGGAGCCTGGGAAATATATATATATATATATATAAACTATATTGACACAAAAAACACTCAGAAATGAAACAGAAACTCACTACTATATTTCGATGTTCTCGTCATCAGGAAGATAGAAACGAGTCGAAGATAATCGAAGAACGATTATCTTCTATCATTCTTCAGGTGTGGTGGTTTCCTGAAATATATATATATATATATATATATATATATATATACTGAGGTAACCAGCATAAATGATAGAAGATAATCGTTCTGAGGCCTTTGTTGTATCATGTGAGCAAGTGAATACAAGTTGTGTGCACTTGCTCTCTGACGACGTGATACACGAAAGGGCTCAGAGCGATTATCTTCCATAATTTGTGGTGAGTTACCTGAATATTTATATCACGTGTTATTTTGACAATTTGTATATGTATATATATATATTTGAGACATACTTCATTCAAAAATATTAACAAATAAGGAATTGAGAAAATGAATGGTTACATTATAGGTCCCCAAGGCAAGCATCAAAAAGATGAAGAAGTATACAGCTGAACTAGCAGACTTGAGCATCTTGATGAGGTGTGGACAAACTGAAACAGAAAACGACTCCTATGAGCCATCCAGGTAAGTTAACGTTCCTCATACATTCCGTTCTTTGGGACGAAGTAATATTTAAGGTTGAAAATTAAAAATCCTGTATCAACAAAAACAGTAAGCCTTTTATTTATGTAGAATCATTGAAAAATAAAATTCTTTTTTAGCCCAGTGGCAACATGATCATCTCTGTACTGGTAGATCCGGGTTTCAATATGCATTCTGGTCCTCGATTTATTAACTCGGGAGGTGAAAAAATCTGAGCATGTCAACACTGAGAGAGGACTATAAGCCGTCGGTCCTGAGCCTGTACGGTGTCAGGTACTCATTAAATATTCCTACTCTAAATATACTTCAGTTAGTAATTTGAACTACCAATGTAGAATGTTCATTCTGTAGCATCACAGAGAGCCAATGTTTGACCACTCGTGGGACTGCCATTACAATCTAACCTAAGTTTACTTTAAATTAGTAATTGTATTACAAATGATGTATTACAAATCAACACCCAAACAAATTTTACAGGGGTTATATCTCACAATAATTTTAAGAAGCTAATCATCACTTCTTGATAGGTCAGGCGTTCGAGCTTTCTGTTAATTTGACTCGTTCATAGTTAATTATATTGAATGAAAAATAACAAACAGTTTATCACCTTGAATAGTATCAAAAATTCAACGAGCGTTGGATATAACAATATAAATATAACGGCAAAAAAACATAAAAGATAAAGAATGGTGCAAACATTTTTGGCAGGAGGAGTTTTCCAAAAGCATGGGCAGCCTGGAGTCCTTTTTCTTTAAACAGAAGAGGTCAAAGAGTAGAAGTACCTGCAACAGATTAGTTAATTAATTAATAAATATAAATGTTTCTAGTTCTTCAGTTCTTTTTATTATTTTATGAATACAACTTCCAATCATTCCAACTTGTCGGAAACTTAACGAAGAACAACTGATCTAAATAACTTTCCAAAATTTTTCAGGAATTACATGGTACTAGTTTAAAAACAATTTGTTGGGAAGTTATAATTGGAATTATTTTTACATCATTTTACAATTATTTTCTAAAAATAAAATGAAGTTTTACATCCATTATCATAATATTTACGAAGCATATTATTATACAAATCGTCCTACAGACAACTTTTTGTCAGACTATCAATTTCTGAATGTCAGACTAACTAATAAAAATCAGGCCGAAAATTAGATATCGTACTACAGACATCTTAATGTCAAACTATACATACTTCCATTGATCCCTAAAATTTTATAATTTTTTTTATAGCGTGCTAATTTAGTTAGATAGCACATTTAAAGGTTTCATATTTTACCATGTTTAATTTCTGAAAACAAAATTTTCTTAATTTACAAAATCTTTCATATGTAATAACCTTTCTTGAAGGAATTTCTCTAAAACAGACATAAACCTCATTTCTTCTTCATGAGTTACTGTTTACATTTAATAAAATTATAACCTGTCAGAATCTCTGACCAGAATTGTGTTCACAAAGTGAAATAAGTGAACTTCTGCATAAATAAGTGAATCGTTGTTGTATACGTCCGACCTTCTAAACTAGGAGTCGGGTTACCTTTTTTCTGTGTTAACCCCAATAGATTTTGTAATAAAATGAATTTAGACTAGGAAGTACTCTGGTGATCAAACCAATTGATTTATAGAATTCATGGATAATATATAAACAAAAAATATATATTATAAAAATGTTTAATGTTAATTTCAGCACTTAAGGGGAGTAAAATTCTGTTATTTTAACATAGAAATAGCATACAAGAAAAAAACGTAGGAATAACATTTATAAACAGACATTTTTAGCATAGCATGATGCACAAACAAAACTATTGACCATCATTTATTTCAAATTCCTACGATAACAAAAGAAAATTTTGTTGAATCCACTATTATGAGGAAAATGTTAATCCTTCTGGCTTAAGAATGGCTCACAAAGCAAAATAATGTTATTCTTTCTAAGAATATTGAAAAATTTAATCTTTTCACATCAGCTACCTCAGGAATTGGAAAAATGATACTATTTCATCTTAAATACATATCATGGGTTTTTAATTTTACTACAACTAGGATGCTGTATTCAGTATTCAACGGGTTTCGTATTTTATTTTTAGATTTACGAGGGTAGAAAACCCTGAGCTGTTTCACTGAGGGTTAAAAACAGTTTCAGTACTGATATTTCTCCATAATTTTAAAAATCGTAGAATGCATACAAAACACGTGTAATGAAAGTCAACATCTAAACCACAGTAAGGAATCAGAAAAATGACTAAGATTATGACTAATATTAACCAAAAAAAGTGGTCTTCGTAAGTACTTGATACTAAGCATTGATAAGTACTTATTGATACGTAAGGATTGATCCTCAATGCATTCTTTTCTCTAACTTTCCCTCACTTAGCACATCCACATCTGTAGCACCTTCATTATCCTCCAAAATTTCTAATTTACCCCCATTTGAGGTAATTTACCCCTGTTCCCCGACCACTGTTCTACAACAACGATTAACGAGGTACGACGGATTTGATAATTATATGATGTTATTATCATGATACTAAAAATATGCATGCATTCAATATTTACTATATTATAATAATAGTTAATATATTCATGTATATTTATTTCATTCAATTTTGAATGATCATTAAATAATGATTGAAATAACAATTTATTGAAAATAATTAATAAATGAATCATAATTATGTGTAATATAATTAAAATAAAACCTATCGGTAAAGATTGAGCCGGGAAACTATGGGTGACTTGTCATGATCTAACACAAAGCGGGAAATATGTGCCTACCCTGAAGTTCTTAAGTTAGCATGATAGATTCGGCAATCTGATTGAGGATTTTAACATGAAGGAGTCATTAAAACTAAGACCCTGGAAAATTCCAGATATATATATATATATATATTTCGTTGAATAATTGGCCTTATTTCGCTGAAGTAATTTTCTTTTTAAAATGTTCAAGGTCTCTAAACAATTTCTACTTTCCTTCATCCCAACGTTGAAGAATATTTATTAGGGTGGATCCGACATATATATATAAATGTCTAAACTACAGTAAGAAATCAGAAAAATGACTAAGATCTTTCAGTCAAAACAAGTCTCAGAGGCTGACGCTTTCATAGTCAGAGTCCATCAAGTACTTACGAAGACCACTTTTTTTGGTTAACAAATCTTAGTCATTTTTCTGATTCCTTACTGTGGTTTAAATGTTGACTTTTATTGGATGTGTTCATTCTAAAATGTTGTTATATATATGTATATCATACGATTGAAACAAGGGAAAATGTTAATACTGATTACAAGCTTCTCGGACATAAATGTGAAACGGATGATGTTAAAATATACCATAGTAGTAATAGAAAAATTACTATTTGACTTACCATAGCCAGCAAAGAGAGGGATATGATGTAAGCATAGGACAGGTCTGTCCCATAATGACAGGGACAGCAAAGATATCGCAGCTGTAGACGATATTTCTAAGACACAATAGGATTAGAAGGAGAAAACACACTGAGAGCGAGTACGGCTAGACGTTTACCTTATAGAGAGGCCCAATTACTACAGCGCCTGGGATCTTCATGGCGAAATTTCCCTTTAGGTCTTCAAAATACTGAATCTTTGCTCCCTGCACACGGCTAAACTATTGCTCATTTCTTAGAAAGGTTAATTTACCAACTTATTTGAAATTTTCTTAATGCATTTAATATATGCAGCTTTCACATTGTTTTATTAAACCAGTTATTTATGTTGTAACAGGTGATAACAAGTCTTATTTATCACTTTTCTAATTTTCTTGTGAAGTCTTATCATGTTATCTTTGAGATCATGCATTTAACGAGATTCTCTATATGGCTATAGAATTCGAAAATCCAACATATTCCTTCGTCTTTTAAATAGTGTCCGTCCGTACGAGTCCATTCGAATATTTTTGAGCATTTTCATGAAAATCAAAATTTGACCAAAAGACTGTAAAAGATGTTATCCTAAAATTGAATCGTATTCTAAAAATTCGTATAGGCTCTTTCGTAATCTCCAGTAGTGCAGTACAGATTTTCAATACCCTGCTAATCTCACCGAGCTATAAATCATCTGAGAAGGAGGGGATCGGTTTCTGATTGATTCCTAAAGAAGCCCTGGGTTGGAGTTCTGGAATTTAATATTTATTGTAGTCTGGTTACCAATGGCAGCCATAAAGTCTTAAATCAGTGCAGTACACTGAGTAGCGTTTCTTAATTCATTCCTGCAACTTAAAGAATCTGTGAGCTGCAAGTACAGCAGTTCTGGTGCGAAAGAGTTAACTATATTGACTTGCTAAGCCTGAGACCTGATTTCCTTTTGTGCAGTCTTCATCAACATCATTCCTGTATTTTTGGGGAAGACTTAAAATTTGGATACATGTTGTTTCGTTAGCTGTATGTAATCAGCTTGTGTTTACTACTTTGTGTTAAACTTTACGACTTGAAGCAATCATAACCTGGACCAAAGTTCTGTAACCTAATATTTATTGAGGTTAAGATATCTTTCCAAGTAATCATGCTTATTCCATTTGTTTTATTTGATAATTGAAAAGTACTTACAGGTAGTAGTCTACACACCATGCTACATATTCAATCCGCGTAAGTTGGTCTTTTTCTTTAAATTTTAAAAATTTCTTTATTTTTCATGCTCATATGCCTTTGTCATAAAGCCCTGGTGGCTAACAAAAATTGATTTTCTGATATTGCATATTTATATTTTGCGTGTTTTTGCATTAAATAATTGTTTAACACTTCGCTATTACAAATTATATTTTATGTTAGCTCATGGGCAGAATTTATTATTTTAAATTTTGAGGGAGTCAGGTACCACCCATGGACTGGTAGATGCGGGGTTCAATATCCACTCTGGCCTTCAGTTTATTCACTTGGGAGGTGAATAACTCTGAACTCGCCATCCTTCGGAGTGGACGCTAAGAATTCGGTTCGAGTCTGTACTATTGTCAGGTACTTGTTTAAGGATCCCTACCCAAAATAGACTTGAGTTAGGCAAACTTTAAGACTCCCAACGCAGAATGATTGTGTGGTTTCACAAAGGGCCAATATTTGACCTATTTTTGTTTTCTTGTGAGACTGCCACTGAAACCTAACCTAAGGTTTAACATTTCCCGACCTACAAAGTCCATAAATTAAACTTAAACCCTTCCTTTAATTAGGTAAATTGTATTTACATTTGCTTTTGATTAAAACAAGTACACATTTGATACTATTTTGTAAATTTGTAACTGTCCTTAAAATTGTAAGCTAAAATTTGAATAAATAGTCTGCAGTAGTTTTCTTAGTTTTGCTCATGTTTTTATAATCCGTTTTATCATTAAACTATGATAATGATTAAAATATTATTTATTTTCGTGTTTAATATCTCCATACTATACATCATGTATCTAAGTTCAAGGCATGCGGCTGACCACCAGTGGAGTGCCGAGGTGGGTGGCCCAGGGAGGGGTAAGCCCGCCCCCTGGCACCCCTAAATTCGTGAGGAAACTAATAATTCGTGATGCTACGAATTACACACCTCATGTTTTGAGCAGTTTCCCTTGTGATAGTTTCTTTGCCACATTGGCTCTTAATACCTTCATTATAATTTGTGACTTTAAAAGGTTAATTTGTTCTAAAAAGCTTAAGCAGTCATTTTCACCATTCGCACACGTAGATCAGAGATGTCTGGTTTGTCTTTTTGAACATCAAAGTTCATCAGATTGCCTCCTAGACGAAGATGAAGGCTGACTAGAAACATCTGGCATATGAGTTTGTTTTGTTGTCCATGCGGTTTTGTCAGTAGCGAGAACAAATGAGGAAACTATTCGATTGTCAGTATCTCCATCTAAACATACCACCCTTAGAAACTGAGTCATTACTTGGCTTGATTTCCGAAGATCTCGGAGCAATCTTTTCTACGCTTTCGTCTCTCCGTACGGGATTCTTGTTTCTTTCGTTGTCCCTGTCACTCAATTTATAAAACTTTTAGTTAAAATGAAGGAATAGCTTTGTTATAATGAATTTAAAAATGGAAAAATTCTTGTACAATGAACATCTGAAATAATTATGTTGTTGTGCATTAAAAATAATCAAACTTTCAAAAAAAAATATATTTATTTTTTTAAAAATATTAGTATAAAAATTAGCCCTACATGGAATGAATACGCTAGAACAAAGAAAAAGAAGCTGAGAGAAAACATTCACAAGCAGATGCCTGATCAACAGACAGTAATGAGCAAGGCTTCTCAGCAAGTCCCAATACAAATCAATAAATATTTTCAAAACATTGCCTGTTTACACCACTTTCCTTATAAATGGTACCAATCCAAGTGGGTACGGCCGATATTTATTTCTTTTAGAGGGCAAACCTGCACTCCCACGACGCTACTCCGGGGCAGCTGCCCCTCCCTTTGTTCCGCCACTGTTGATCACCATTACTCTTGAGCCTCATTTTTTGCGGGTTCTGTGGGAAGCATCCACTCTTTCTTCGTTCTGAGAGCCAGTACTGAACAGTAGGGTTGTTGGGCATTTCGAAGTACCTTGTTGCGAGTTGTTCTGTTCCTCAAGAGCTATTCCCCATTCATATTTTGTATCTGTCTGTGACTTTCTTTATTGTCCTCCCAAGAATTCTCCTCTCTTTAGCCTTTTGATTACTGGAGGGCGTTTAGTCAAGATCGCCTCCCACTCACGCTTCTAAAAGAAGAAGTATATATGAACCTGATCTGATGGAATAGAACTGAAATAATAATTTGGCCAGGTCCTCATTTCAAATTTAGCTCCTGAAGACTTTGTTTCCAACCCCACACTTATAACCTATGAAATTATGTATGGGATATGATCATATATATATGTACTGTACTTACCAGGGTTGGAGTCGACCAAGTAAAAAGAAGTTGCTAGATTTTTCCACACAAGGAGTAGCTGAAGTTTATAACATGGTTTTGACAAACTTCATTTGAAGGCAGAAACTGCTGTGGAGTTAATTTTTTCTTAACAACAAATCCAAAATTGAACGATATCATCAGGCATTAGTAAAGTATATGGCATTAAGAAAATAAATATTGATGTTTACAAACATACTCAACATGCGGCCATTGCTACATTCATTTAAAGTGTTTTTATGAAAAACTATAAAAAAAATGTGGAGTGGTCTAAACTATATTGTTATAAAAAAATACTTCATTGACTCTTTTTATTGCAGCTATTTATGGTGAAAATATGTTTGGCATGTTTGTTTATAATAAAATCAAACTGTACATATTTGTATGGTTCGTTGTGTTGAAGGCAATGATTCAATAATCAAAATCAATATGCATCATAAGTAATGATTTAAGCCTTATAGTTTAGTCATTTAGCAATCATCATTAAGCACAAGTAAAACCATAATTTATAAGTTAGATTTTAACATTTGTTGAAATATATATTACATCTCTTTCTATTAATGAGTTAATAGTGTGTTGACAATTTCTTCTTGTTGTAGGGTAAAAAGCTAATGAAATAGTCTCCACATATAGAAACTGAATAGTATAAACAACGCGTTTCGAACACGTAGTGTTCTTCTTCAGGCATGAACTAAAAAAAAATACAATATAATCAGAGAATTATCTATTGTATAAAGTAAATGGTACAAAATAAAATAAGATAAGGAAGAGAGTACATACCTAAGGGTGAGTGTCTGTGGTACAACTGACTGGGAACAGGAAACCATAGACACTCACCCTTAGGTATGTACACTTGTATCATTTACTTTATACTATACATAATTCTCTGTGACATTGTATTATTTTTTAATTAATGCCTGAAGAAAAACACAACGAGTTCGAAACGCGTTGTTTATACTATTCAATTTCTATATGTGGAGACTATTTCAATAACTTTTTACCCTACAATGAGTAAATACCACATAATAACTGATTGCACTACCTCAGAATGTCTTCTTGTTATTATTCGAAACAGTAAACCATCTGCGATAAGCATTGCAGTTGATTTTATATTTTTACAGTATACTTTATTTTAATGATGAGATTATATATTTTATCTCGAAATAAAAATGATATTAATTGATAATTGCATATTATCCTAATTTTAATCAGAAAGTTGCATCTGATTAATTACTTATTCACCAGTATTTTTAAATCTTACAGTGATACAGGTGGAACTGCCCATAACTTGTGCAATCCACCATAGTGTGGTATTTACTCATATTGGGGGATATCAAAAATTACGTCTCCGCACAAAAGAAGTTTAATATGAAAACTAAGAACGCGTTTCGAACACTTAGTGTTCTTCTTCAGGTTTACGTCTAATAAAACAAGAACAAAATATACATATTTGTGAGCTTTAAGAACACCAGAGTGAATTATTTGAAATGAGTACAATATATGAATGTTAATTGCACTATTGAGGTTTTTAATAAGGGAATTAGTATGAAAAAATATTTAATTAATTCTGAACCTTACTAAAACACGACAACATACTGAAACATGAATTCATGTTTTATTAAGGTTCAGGATTAATTGAATCATGTTTTCATATTAATTCCCTTATTAAAAACCTCAATAATGCAATTTAACATTCATATATATTGTATTCAATTCCAAATAATTCACTCTGATGTTTTTAAAGCTCACAGATATATATATATATATGTAAAAGAGTGGTATAGTTAAATATAGAGTGGTATTTTAAAACTCTTCCCTCCAACTCTTTCAACCCCTCACCAGATGTGTTGTGCATCTAGTGTTTCAGTTGGGTTTTTGACTCTGACGAAGACCGCTTGTTACAGTTGAAAGATCGGTCTTGTTTTCCCATTTTCATAATGTGGTTTGATCATTGATTGTTATTTCACGTGTTTATGTGAAATCTTTTTATATATGTAAACCTGAAGAACAGTAAGTGTTCGAAATGCATTGTTACTTTTCATACTTGAGACGTAATTTTTGAAATGCCCCAATTAAAAGTAGCTCTTTTTAGTGTTTTATTGCCCCTTACAAAAATCTAAAACACAATATTTCTAGAATAAGCAGAAGAATAAATTAGAACCAACCGGGTATACAGTAAGGTAAGTGCATTCGCCATGTTGGAATGCTACTTTTTATTTCCTCTCCTCAGTGACTTTTGATATGGTCAGAGATGTTTTAATTAAAGAACTATAACACATCATTTTTAAATCAAAACATCTTTGACCTAATCAAAAAGCAGTGAATAGAGAAAATAAAAAAAACAAGTATTCTGCTTAATAAGCCAGAACGGCTTAAACCAGTTTTACCAAAATGTTATACATCAGCGTATATTTCCAATTTAAAGATTGTTAAATAACTTTGAGCTGTTGTGGTCATCACAACATTAGTTTGAAATGTATCTGAAACATTCAAGAGATCAGCATCTATTGTTCGTACATATTATTTAGTGATTTAAAAGACATCAGGTTGAACAACATGAAGTGATAACACAGGTAAACATTTATTCAGTACAGATAAATACAATAAAATAGATTTACTTTATTGACATTAGACAACATCATAAAATAATTCAATTTTTGACAACAATAATATTCTTTTTATTTTTGTTTAAAAATAATTTTTTTTTCTAAGTGTCAACATGGAACACCAAAAAAACTTTTCCACAGTTCTTAAGCAGTACACTGTTTTTTTACACACGGTCTACAAATTGATATTTCTTAAAGTAACACAATTTAACGTTATATTAGGTGGTAGATAATAGACTAAAAAATATGAAAATCAAATCATTCTGGATTAAATGCTTTTCGCTAAATATAGTTTTCAAGAGGTTACAATGTGGCTCATTTATGATTTGGCACCTATTTTAATCTTGGTGGTGGCCAAGAATATCGGGTGTACCGATTTCAAATGGTCCACAGGTGGCGGACCAAGTATTAACCACGACTACTGTTGCTTAACTTTGATTGATTTAATAGAAAGCAGCGGATACAACACAGTTATGGGAATAGAGATAAATATACAGGTATTTTGGTGCAAAAAAAACAAACAAAAAACTGACGAAGTACAGGGCGTAGAAGTAGTTACTGTCCACTTACATTTCTATTATATAAATCCCATGTTCTGGTCATTAGGAAAATTATTTCCCAAAGCTCGGGGTCTGCTTTGAAGGTTCCGGCATCCGGGTAATATAATATGACGGATTAATGAGTGTTGAGGGATTACTTTCCCATGATTTCTGTAAACACTTAGTATCTGTGTCAGTAAACACGGGTTCCTTGTGATTACCTTAAATTCGTTTTTGTTTCTCAGTATTTTATACTTGAGTTTAGCATTAAATTTCAGAGTCGAGCACAGTGCAGACGGTCAGCTTCCCTTCTTAGAGGTGCTAGTTAATCAAGTAAAGGAGGAGTTTTCAACGAAGGTCCACACTAAGTCTACCAACCCTAGACTTTGCCTCAATGGCCTTAGTGAATGCCCCGAGAGATATAAGCGCTCCACTCTCTCCGCCTACCTTAAAAGAGTACTACCACATAGCAGTGATTGGAAAGCAGTCAGTGAAGAACTAGAAAGAGTAACTCAAGTGCTAATAAATAACGGGTATTCAAACAAGGAAGTCCAAAAGGCTATTAAGCATGAGTTGGATAAATGGCACGGGAAGAACAATAATAGTATTACCTCCAACATTGGAGATTATAAAATTATACTACCGGGCCTACATGAATACAGAGTATAGGCAAGATGAAAAGGTAATTCAAAAGATTGGTTGCACCTATGTAGCACCCAAGAATGAAAACAGCCGGATTAGCCTCGTAATATGTTACAAAAAACAAGAAGACCATAATTTACTACTGAAGAACAGTCCGAAGAAGAATACCCCAGAGCTTTAGGGCAGTCACCTAGTGTACGAGTACACTTGCACTACAGGTGAATGTGAAAGCCAGCCTTCCAAGTACATTGGGATTACTGCGACGAAGTTGTATAGGAGATTAACCCTTCATTTCACTACTGGAGGTCCCCCCCCCCCCCCCCCCCCCAATACCCAGGAGAAACACAATATCAAGCTGACGAGGGAGATGCTGGTTCAGGGCTTCTAACTGTCATTGTACAGATAGAAGAGAACGCGGAGAAACTCCAAATACTGGAAGCCCTATACATAAAAGAGAGGGACCCCACCATAAACCTCCAGGTGAAAGACATGTTCATAATTCCGACGAGCAGGAGCCTGGAGACAAGCATGAGGTACAATAAGAATAACAACTTTAACCTGCTCTCTGATTGGTCTGAAAAGGTCAGACCTTTGGGCCAATCAGGAACAACGGGTAACATATATTTAAGTAGGTTCACCACTTCGTTACACCATAGCCATCACCCTGGAGACCACATAAGGCCCACAAAGATGCCTCATCCCTAATAGCATTACTTAATTCATATATTGTATATATCACATAGGTGTTGCACCCATTTTTGAAATATAAGCCGAGTAATGCTAAGTTCATAGAATCAAATGTAAATATTAAAGTAAGTTAGCCATAAGTTAACACTGACAACATTATTGTATGTGGAAAAATACTTAAATTATATATGTTATCTGTTAATGTATATATCACATTGGACTATAAGCTGAGTTATGTTAAGTTCATAGAATTAAATGTAAATATTAAAGTAAGTTAGCCATAAGTGAACACTGTAAACATTATAGTATGTGGAAAATTACTTAAATTATATATGTTATCTGTTATTGTATATATCACAATGGGTTGCATCCATTTTCTGAACTATTAAATTAAACTATAAGCTGAGTAATGTTAAGTTCATAGAATCATATGTACATATTAAAGTAAGTTAGCCATAAGTTAACACTGTAAACATTATTGTATGTGGAAAGTTAGGTAAATGTAAACTAGTGCTAAGGAAGGCCAAAAGACTTCCCCAAGGGAAACCTTGGCGAGGTCGTAGGGCCACAACAAATGCAAAGGAAACAACATGCCATGTATATAAAACTGTTTGTATGATCTTTGCAAATAAAGTATTTTTGATTGATTTGATTGATTGATTCGTTACACCAGTCGTGTGAAGACAACCGTACGGGTAGGTCGTGTTTTTAGCTTGCTCTTGACCCTACAACTCCTAGCACTTCGAAGGTTCACGAGATACCTGCATGGTTCAACATCTGGTGAGTTCGCCCTTAAAACCCCCCGAAGGCATCACAGAGTTTCTAGTATACCTGCGACGGGTCAGAGCCCCCTTACAGCCCCAACCACAAACGTGCTTAACAGACCATCCCAGTTACTGAATTAAACTTCTACTACCTGCGCTGAGGTTGCAGACTCACAGGGCTGTTGTGTTTATATCAATCTTCAGTTCAATAACCTTGCCACCTGCTTCTCTTTCTCAGCAGCCGATTACCTACCAGATACTTGAGATCTCTATAAAAGACCCATCTGACTTACCATCTCTCTAGAAACTTTCACGACTCCAACACATCAGGCACCCGTATCTTCCATCTCAGCTGCACAAAACTCATCAGATTCGCCCATCGTCAACCAGTCTTCCACATTTGCAAGATAAACCACCATCAAAACAGTCCCTCAACAACCAAGTTACAGTCCGTGCTAGGACTTTAACTGCTATCTGCCGCCCCCCGACAAAGAAGCCTGCTACCGGCTATCAAGACACCATCTCCTCTTTCAACCTCCAGCCAACCCAACTGCCAACACCAGTGCAATGCGACCTGCGACCAGCGACCAACGACCAACCAGATCAGTACATTTTTTTTTCTTTTTTCCAAACTGACAACATGACACCATCAGTAGAAGAATTTATCAAAACTATGGTGACTCAATTATTGGAATTCAAAGCCCAGGGACTGGATATTCTCCCTATCTTGGCGAGAGAGATGTCCGGTCTCGCTTCCAACTCCTCATCCCCACCTTCCACCGAGTCCTTAGCCTCATCATAAACACATCCCACTAAAAACAAAAAACAAAAAAGTCCCGGTCCCTCAAAAACTCCCACCCCCGTACCAACCAAAACTCCCCGACTGACCCGTTCATCTAGCAAGTCTTCCCTAACCTCAAAACCCCCTCCATCCCTCTTATCCCGCAACCCTTTAACCCCCCTGGACTTCATCCCCGAGATTAATGACTCTGAAACTGACAAACGACCAGTAGGTGAACGGACAGACACCGACAATACACGGAAGGACTCCTCCAACGACTTGCCTCCCCCAATAATAATAATAAGGTCAATGGCGGGCTTTCCGAGTCTAAGAGTATCCGAACATGGTGAACTTCTGAAAGAGGCCAAGGTTACCTCTGGAGGACAATCCATCAGAGTCCAGACCAAAGATCCGACTCACTACAGACAGCTGACGAGACAACTAGATGTTCAATTTCACTCGTTTAGACCCCCGTGGGAGTCTAAACGGGGTAAATTCATCATCAAATACCTTCCCACTGACTCAGACACTGCAGAACTCGAAAGAGATTTGCAGACTAAAGGCTTTAGGGCACGTGTGAGACAGCTGATCTCGAGGAGACCCCGTTTCCCAGGCGACATTACCCCCAGACCTTTACCCGTATTCGAGGCGTTGGTGGAACCTGATCCTCAATACACAGATATACTAAAACTTACTAATATATTAGGAATAGCTGTGACAGTCGAGGACTCTCGCCGGAGACCTGGACCATCCCAGTGTTTCCGTTGTCAGCGTCTGGGGCACACCCAGACCTGGTGCAGGGAGAGTCCTCGATGCGTCCACTGTCCCGGAAATCATCTATACCAGCATTGTAATCGCCCGAGGGATGCACAGCCTACTTGTGTAAATTGTTTGGGGGCACATCCCGCCAACTACCGGGGCTGTCCCATCTTCGGGAAACTTTCAAACGCAGGTTCCAACCAACCCGAGCCCAATCCAAGTCCCACCTCCATCCTCTACCCCGCTCCCATTCCGCCTCCACAAACCAAGTCCTACAGAGACTCACTCCTAAATAACACCAATTCGGTGGACAACCTTATCTTGTCAGGCCTCCAAGAGATTGGTGTGTTGGACAAGCTCAGAAGTCAACTTACAAACAATCCTGACAAAAGACCTGAGTTAACAGCTACCATACTAGCAGAGATGTTACGAACAAACGACAACCTAGACACACACCAGTATGATGACTGATCACAGTAATAGGACTGTAACGGACCTGACATACTTAGTTTACAACCCTGGTGGTACTGGAAGAGTAAAAACAGAATTTATTAACTTTATTATCAGGGTCAAACCCGATTTAATATTGTTAGCTGAGACGTTTCTTAAACCTAATCTAAGGTTTGCTGTCCCAGAATATAAAGTTGAAAGGACCGATCGTCTCACGTTTGGTACCTTATCAAGAACAGTATCCCTTATGTCAGACTAAGGAGTAGGGACTCTCCCCTGGAACACACAACAATACAAATCAACTTTCCAAACTCCAATATCCCCTTAATGATATTGGCTGTATAGAAACCTCCTCATATCCCTCTGTCTGGAGCGCAGCTTAATCCACTCTTACATTCTGGTCATCCGTCAATCATTGGAGGAGACCTGAATGCCAAAAATACGGCATGGGGCTGCTCCACAGACAATGTGGACGCACCCTCTTAACCCACATCACTAATACCAACACCTTAATTCATGCTCCAGATAGTCCCACCCACATCCCAAGACAAACTGGATGCAGGCCTGACGTTCTAGATGTCTCACTATCCTGTGAAGTTAATCATGTGATCACCTCTGAAGTATTCAACGTCCTAGATTCCCCCCACCTTCCTGTTCTCTTCTCTTTACACAATTTTAAAATCAACTATCGGCCCTCCAAAATCCAATATAAAACAGATTGGAATGTATTTCAGCACATAGTGTGCCAGGACATTCCCCATTCCTCTGACCTTACCACTACACTCAATGTAGATAACCATATCAATACTCTTACCTCTCATCTTAAGCAAGCCCACCTCCAGGCCTCTAAAATCTCTCCTTCAATCCCGTTCTACAACCCTTTACCGCATCACATTATAGAAAAAATTAAAACAAAAAATAAACTCAGAAAATTATTTCAAAATACCCGCTGTCCTAGAGTTAGATCCATGGTTAACAAATCTCAGGGTGAGATTAGAGCGCTCATCAGGTCCCCAGTCAGAGTAGTGAGACACTTCCATTGCGGGAGGGCAATCGGCCTCTCATAAATGACTCTTCTAAATCCAATCTTCTTTTCCGTCACCTACAAGAAATTTTTCAACCCCACCCAACAGCCCAAGTTCCCACTGTCTCCCTAGCTATCACTAAACAACCTAATACACATCATATCTTCTTTACTCCTATGATCTAACTCACGTGATTAAAAACTTAAAAATTAAAAGTGCCCCAAGTCACGATGGGGTAACTAACAAATTAATTACCAAATTACCACCAAAAGTTTTAGCAGTTTTACTGGTCCTATATAATTCCTGCCTCCGGCTTCGGAACTTCCCAGAAGCTTGGAAGATGGCCAGGGTTGTAATGATTCGAAAAGGGCACAAATCTGGCCATCACCCGAGTCATTATAGACCAATTAGTCTCCTCCCCTGTTTAGGAAAGATCTATGAGAGGCTAATATTGCTGAAAGTAAAGTCCCACCTTCCTTCCCAACCGAAACAATTTGGGTTCCGTGCAGAGCATGGAACTACATTTCAGTTGTGAAGGATGGTTCAGTTCATTAAGTCAGGTCTCTCACCTGCAGAGGGTCAGTTCCCCAAAAAAGTTGTTGCTGTGTTCCTTGATCTGGAGAAGGCTTTTGACTCTGTCTGACATGAGGGTCTTCTTCATAAGCTTCACTGTTTCAGCTTACCTCCTTGGTTTATAGAGATAATTCGTTCGTTCCTCTCATACCGCCAGTTTTTTTAACTGTTAACACAAACTCCCCTACAGGACAGATGAGCAGAGGTGTTCCTCAGGGAAGTGTTCTGGGACCCCTATTATACAACCTCTACACCTTTGACCTTCCTAAACCTCCTCCAGTTCTCCACCCCAATTCATCGAAAAAGATCCTAACTTTTGTTGGTTTTTATGCGGATAATAGCAGCGGGGAAAATTAGAATAGACTGGCAAAAGTGTAATGTTAAGCGTTTTAAAGAACTAAGCCAGTGCTATAAGTGCCTAAGATTTGGCCACATCGCCACAAAATGCACTATGGGGAAAGACGTATGTGGCTACTGCGCGAGGGAACATGCATCCAGACAGTGCCCCGACAGGAATGTGGTATCATGCCATAATTGCAGGAAGTTTGGTTTATCGTACGGAAGGGGACTTCGTATATAAGCTTAACAGGCAGAAGCGGAAAAAGTCTGACCCAAGGTACGTAGGACCATATGAAGTACTTGCAACATTACCACGTTACAGAGCACGCATATGGAGAATAGGAACAGACACACTGAAGCAAGAAATTGTTCATTTTCATGAACTACGACGAGTGAGAAAGAAAATCCCACCAATGGTGCGAGCTAGTTTTATTATATTCCTTTTTTTAAAAACCCTTTTGTTATCCGGACCCGCGTAACTTATATATATATATATCTCGATGGTCATATTAAAACCACCAACACTGAGGACGTAATTCACCTCACCATCTTTTATAAGACCAAGAAAACTAGCAATCTCTCATTAAAAATGGCAATAGAGAAGTAACGCCCGACCTTCAGCGTAGTCACCTGGTGTACAAGTTTTCATGTACTCAAGGGAACTGTGCAGCCCTTCCTTCTACCAACATCGGTATGACAACAACGAAGCTGTCGAGGCGTCTAACCCTCCATCTCTCTACAGGAGCCCCTAAGGATCATGTTAAGAAAGAACACGGAGGTGTACTTACTAGAAATATGCTAGTAGAGGGAACCTCAGTTTTGGCTGGAAACAGTGATCGAGGCAGGCTACAAATACTAGAGGCTTTATTAATCAAAGATTTGTGCCCCGCGCAGAACTCTCAAATCAGTGACATGTTCGTCATCCCGAGTTCTAGGACCTTCGAACCTAGAATAAAATTTGTTCGGAACTCTCCCATGTTGTGACCTGTCGAAGGCGAGAAGTGCTGGGGGGTGATTCAACTGTCTAACGCGTGGGTGCGCGCATGTAGAGCTGCTTTGACAGTTAAACGCTGCCATTATTTGAACTGCGCTAATTTATTTTGTTGTTAATTTTTGGTTTATGTTTTAATTGTTTCGTTTTATTGTTTACTGTTTACCTGATGATGGCCAATGTGGCTGAAGGCTTGTTTCCCTTTAGTTTTTTAACCCAGTTTGTGTTTGTGTAGGGCAAATATAGTTTGTTTCATTAGTTTTCTTCAAGATTGTTTTCCTATTCTTGTTATGAAATTAGGTAGATTAATTTTTGAGCTACCAGTGAATTACAAGAAAATAATAAGACAAATAGAACATCTTTCTAAGAAGATTATTAATACTGAAGCTGCTGTGCTTTTTAACAACACTTGTTTAAAAGAAGACTTGTTGCCAGTATACATATATATATATATTATATATATATATATATATATATATCTTGTTTATTACATATAACTGTGTCAAGCCTTTAAAACAAATCTTTATTTTCATTGTTTTGGTGTTTTTTTGGTGATCCCCATTTGGGGCCTACGGTACGAAGAGGTAACATTTTATTATTTTTCCTAAATATGACTACAAAAGAGTTTTCTACACTTGCTGAGTTGCGAGAGGCTATTCAAAATGACTGAAACTTCCTCCAGCAATTTGATGATGACGAGTGCGACATTATTGATGTCGTTGAACTACCACCTGACAATGTTGACATAATAACTGACGAAGAAGACATTGACGCGGATTTTATTGACGCGACAAGTTTATAATCGAGAAAAATCATTGCAAAACTTTTATTGCAAAAATTATTGTATATCACTTAAAAGCGCTAGAAACACAGTTCGGTACATATTTTATATTAAATATTGATTTCAAAAGGGTAGGTTGGATTCAAAAGCCGTTTTGGATTGGCTTAAGTGATTGATCACCTGCCACTTAAAGCTCAAGAGGAATTTGCTGAGGTTTTGAGTTACTCAAACTTAAAACTACAATTTCCAAAAAAGCCCTTGATTGAATTCTGGATCGGAACTAGAACTGAATTTCCTACAATCGCTGATATGGCGTTAAATGTTCTTCTGCCATTCAACATCACATATTTATGTGAAGTTACTTTCTCAGCTTTAACACATTAAATCCTAATGTCGTTCATCGCTAAAAAAATGTTGAAAAGGTCTTACGTCCAGGAGTGTCAAACATCCACCAAGATTTAATTTGTTATGCAATAAAAAACAGGCCATCCATCTCATTAATTTTTTTCCTTTCATTTTAATTTAATACTTACCACTCAACGACTGCGTTCGAATATATATTTTCATATGTATATGTATATTGTTACCTAATAAATAAATCATCAAAGAATATTTATAAATCTTTCTTTTATATTTATATGGGGCCGCCAGAAAACTTGCAATCATAAATGGGGTCGTGAATGAGAAACGTTTAAGAAGCCCTGTCATATACTTATATAACTACAATGTGGGAGAAAGTGAGATCCTACCCAATTCTAAATATATCGGTATAACATCGACCACACTCTCACGACGACTGACCATGCACTTACAAGCAGGAGCCATCACCAGACACACCTCCCAGGAACACAGAAGAGAACTCACTCACCAGGACCTGGTAAAAAGCACTACCGAAGCAATTCAATGACCCACCCAACCAGACTACAAATATATAAAGCCCTGAAAATCATGAAACATGACCCAGGGGTTGTCACATGAATGTGACTAATAGCCAACCCCCGCCCAGTATCCAGACTAACATCTAATCCATACCTGCAACCCTATTGACCCGTATTTTCACTCCTTCTCCATATGTAACCACGTAACCACCCTCCCTATCTCAAAAACTCTAATCTGGAGACTTGCCAGCAGAGAGGACAACAAGCTACAAGAGAGTGAGAATGTCCTGTTACGGAACCTGAGAAGGAGAACCAACCAATCTCCAGATAATGGCTAAGTAGTGCTTCTATTGGTATAATTCCTCTCATGATACATATATTTAATCAGGTGATGATTTTGTTTCAATGTTCTTTGTGTAACTGTAATATCCTGTCCGGGATGTTTTAGTTGAGCCGCTGGTGGCTCACGATCACGAACACTACATTTTTTCTGGTTTCGAATGCGGCTGCCCTTGAAGAGACTGCCTCGAAGAGACGCTAGGATTAATTATCATCTTGAAATATTTAATCAATTACTGCCTAAAGTTCTCACAAGTAATGTTATATATACTATGACCATATCATAATAAGTGGCTGCATCCAATAACTGTCTGACGTAGATGTGTGTAAGGGCTAAGCTCACATACCACATGGAGCAGCTTTTTCTCGAGATAAATACAGTTAATAATATACAATAATAATAGTTATGTAATATGTAATAATATCTAGGTAATAATATACATAGATAGTAAATTTGAAAAAAATGGAATATACAAAATTAAATGCAAAGATTGTGGTAAAAATTACTTTGGGCAAACGGGAAGAACACTAAAAGACAGATTCAAAGATCACATAAAGTCACCAATAACACAATTGGACATAACCCAGATAGTATGGAAAACACAATGGACTTACTACAGACGGGACAAAAAGGACAACAAATGAACATACGGGACATTTTAACAGACAGACAGACATTTTAACAAAACCTCTAATAACATATAAAAGACGGCGCAAAGAACTCGAAATAGATAATGAAACAAGAAATAAAAGGAAAAACATAACAATTAAAAAATAAAAGAATAAATAAAAAAAAATTAACCACACAGACAACTCTGATTCCACAATCTAGATGACAAGTGTAGGTAGTTATAGGAAAATGAAATACACAGTCAGTTAGTTGCTCTTGAAGATGGGATCCGGACGGACCCGAAACCGGTCGAGCTTTTCTGAGAAAAGTTACCGAACACCTACAACATCAAAAACATGGTTCACCTAATAAACAAAGTGAAAGATATAACAATAAACGCACAAACCAAACTCGTTTCATTCGACATTGAAAACCTATACACTTCTGTGCCCGTTACTTAACATCATACGCGAACTAACTAATATACAAGAGCATGATAATAGTACAGAAGAACTAATAAAACTAACTAAAACAACTCTCAAAGAGAACTACTTCAGATTTAATAATGAATTCTACAAAGCAAATGATGGATTAGGAATGGGACATCCAACATCTGCGATACTTTTTGAAATTTTCCTCCAAGAATTTGAAAAGGTCTACGTAAATGTTCTAAAATCAAAATTTAACGTTGTTTACTGTTGCAGATATGTTGATGACTCCTTCCTAATAGTCAATAACCCTAGTAACCAAAATATAATAGACATAAAGAATTATCTCAACTCATTAAACAACAAGATCAAGTTCACTCACAAAATAGAAACAAATGATAAACTGAACTTAATAGACTTAACAATAGGAAAAACTAAAGATAAACTCAAGTTTCAAATATACCGCAAACCAACTGCCACCGACATAAGTATACATAAATCATTACTCCACCCACCACAGCAAAAAAGATTCGCGTATAGATATATATATCCGCGTATATATGATCGATAGATTACTAAACGTACCCATGAATCCAACTAACTATAATAAGGAGTTAAATATAATAAAAACAATAGCAAAAAATAACGGGTATAAGGAAAAAATTATACAAAGACTAGTAAACGAAAGAAGAAATAAATACAATAATAACAGTTCAACCCCAGAAATAACGAACAGATACGCGTCTTTAACCTACATAGGTAAAAATAGTGAAAAAGTTGCGACTCTTCTGAGAAAATATTCATTAAAAATAGGTTATAAAACGAATAATACTATAAACCAAATCACAAACAACACAATAGAGAACTTAGATAATAAACTTGAAAAAAGCGGAATATACACAATTAAATGCAAAGATTGTGGTAAAAATTACATTGGGCAAACGGGAAGAACACTAAAAGACAGATTCAAAGAACACATTAAAGACTACACCAATAACACAAACAAATCAAACTATCCACATCACCTAAACAAACTTGGACATAACCCAGACAGTATGCTGTTAAAAATATAATATACCTAACAAAAAATTCGATATGAGAAAAATAAAATAAATGTTCCATTTATAAAACATTGGGAGGTTACTGCTCCAAAGGTGGCAACATATATCTTGTATTGTATTACCTAATACTGTCAGTTTTATAAGGTATTCACTAAATATTTTCAACATTATAGATATAAATTTTATATTTCTGACAACATTCATCCTTTTTTTCAGAGATGGACCCAAATAAATTTTATGGAAGAAAAACGACAAGAGTTTCCACACTTGCTGAAGCTCGTGAGGTAATTGAGCAATCATCAGATCCTGCAGCCATTGTTGTGCTACCTCCTACTGCAGGAGATGCAGCAGATCAAGAAAGTGATATCGAGGAAATTCCCGAAGACCCGGAAGTTGAGTGTGAGCCGGCTGGAGAAATTGAAATAGAAGAAAATACGGAAAGCGAGTCTGATCACGAAATCCTGCCACTTCAAAAAAAAGGAAACAGAATAGTAACATTGTTTGGAAGAAGAGTGCTATATTTAGCAAGCCTATGCAAGTTGGAAATACTGCTATAGATCAGAAGCTTGAAAAACTGGAAACAATGACACCTTATGAAATTTGGAAGCTAATATTTTCTACCGAAATGTTGCAACATATAGTTTTTCAAACTAACCTGTATGCTAATAGGGATAAAAACGTTGAAAAATCCCTAATATTAGAACATGAAATGGAACAATTTTTAGGGATCATCTTGTTATCAGGATATCATATTGTACCACAAGAGAAGCTGTATTGGTCAACCAAGCCTGATTTTCGTGTAGAAATTGTTGCTGAAACTATGAGTAAAAACAGGTATCTTGAAATAAAAAAGTACTCACACTTTGCTGATAATCTGAAGCTTACTGCAGGTAATAAAATGAGTAAAATTTCACCATTATATGATATGATGAATGAAAATCTTGTGCAATTTGGTGTTTTTCACAAACTGCTCAGTATAGATGAGTCAATGGTTCCATATTATGGACGTTACAGTGCTCAAATGTTCATCAGAGGGAAGCCAATACGTTTCGGATATAAAATCTGGTGTATTTGCGGCAATGATGGCTTTCCTTATCAAATGAAAGTCTACCAGGGAAAGGAGGATAACCCTGAAAACTTGCCCCTTGGTACTAGGGTGATCAACGGCATGGTAGATGTTATAATGGCGAATACGGATATTACTTGCCACGAATTGTACTTCGATAACTTTTTTACAAGCTACAACCTACTGTCTGAACTAGGTGATAAAAGTGTTAGAGCAACTGGAACAGTAAGAGAAACAAGAACATCTAATGCAACGAAAAAGCTAATCTGCAGCAAAATTCTCAAGAGAAAGGAAAGGGGAGCTTTTGATTATTGTTCTGATTGAAAAGTTTATGTTGCAAAATGGCATGACAACTCAATTGTAACAATTGCAAGCAATTGGGAAAACCATGAGCTTGTTCATAAGGTAAGACGTCCTGATGCTTCTTCAAGGTTTAAGCGTAATTGAGGTATTTCTGCGCAGTCAGCCAAAACGAAAATGTCATCAATATATCTGGCATAGATACAAGGCTTCTTTGTAAAAGCCTAGGGGCACTGTATATTAAAGATTTGTTACCCAGTTTAAATGTACAAAGTAATTACTTTAATGTAATTCCTAGTTTTAAGAATATTTATAATTTTTTTAAATTAGTAAGAAAGGAGGGTGATGACCGAGTTAGGTTGAGTTGAAGGGCCATAAGTTTTGTACTCCATACCCACCACCAACTTTCACTTAGACAGAATAGAAGTGTTCAGTTGGCATTTAAACACCAATATAGTGAGTAATATGTATATTTAGTTAATATAAGTAATTTAAGAACCTGACGATGACCCACGGGGCCGAAAGCTTGTCATATTAGTTTAGTTTAGTGTAGTACTTAATTAAATATAGATATTCCCGGTGAAGTGTTTTTTAGTGTTCCAGTCTTTTGAATGTCTTATGCTAGCTTGCTTTGGCAGTTATCACCAGCACAAAAGAACTGTGAGATCCTAAAATATAAATAAATTGGTTGAACCACAACAACCTTTTCAAGAAGAACCACAACAACCCCAAAAGAACACACCATGAAGGAACATTGAACCAAATGAACTAGAGAAATGTTTGTGAATAACACGGACGTTTTATATCATTCAAATAACCACACCAGATTACAAATTGCAGAAGCCCTTACGATAATGGAACATAAGCCGAACATGAAAACCAGATAACAGGATTCTGAAACTGTATTCAAGAGCAACGCAGAATTATGAACCAAGATTGAAGAACCAAGAGATCCAGCAAACACAAGAACCTACAGACATTTAGGATGTTAAGCGGAACATCTGATTATGACAGGTGGCAAACCAGCTTCAGACAAACGTATATTTAACTGTTATGTTTTTCTTGTTATGAAAGAATGTTATAGTGTTAATTTTAGTAATGTACAATATATAGTAATGTAGGGATAATTAGTAGTAATAGTTTTTTTCGCAAATGTGTATTACTCTGAAGATGGTCAAAGGACCGAAACATGTCAGTTGTGAGTAATAAATCATTTGGAGAACTAGAGTATTTAGTACTGGAAAGATTTAAAACAAGTGTGAGAAAACTTGAAAGATGGTCAATGAAATTTATTCATCCCTTAGTACAAAGGTCGTTTAACAAAACCTGTATAAAAGAAGGTTGCTGCCCAAATTTACTATATATACTATTTACTATATACACTAAATAATTACAATAAACACGTGATGAAAACTAATGAAAGTATAAGCCACAAGGAAAACGTAAAAAACACAGAAAATATGCTCTAAGGCCTTTCAAATATATGTCATCAGAGAGCAACTAAATATTGATAACAACAAAGGTTACAGGTTTGCTACAAAAAACAAAATATGGGGAGACACTACAAAACACATGTGTTTTGTACTATGTGTTTGGCCTAATAATGAAGACGTTTCCACTTTTCTGGACAAATTGAACCGCTGTGTTTCATCCATTAAATTCACCCTAGAAGTTGAATTACATAACATGTTACCTTTTTTGGATCTTTGTTTACATCGGAATGAGTCAGAACTAAAATTTAGTATTTACAGAAAGCCTACACATGTTTCTTCCTATATCATTTCTTCTCCGCTCACCCAACTAATGTAAAAAAGGTTGTGTTTAGAAGCATGTTTCTCAGAGATTTTAAACTGTGTAGTAAAGAGTACCTTCAGGGTGAAATTGACCATATCTTTAAAATAGCCTCAGAACTAAAATATCCTCCAACTTTCATTAATAATGTCTTGGCTAAAACTAAACAGTCATTAAGAAGTGAAAAGGAAAAAACCTTTCAATAGAAAAATGTATTGGTTATTCCTTATAACAGTGCATTAAAAGATGTTCCCCCTCTTTTGAGGAAACAAATCGACATATGCGTTATTTTTAGTTGTGGTGGAAATTTATTCAACAGACTGGTCAGTAATCATAATAGGGAGAAAGAAGGTTATGTGTATAATATCCCTTGTGGGGATTGTAGCTCAAGGTATGTTGGCCAAACAGGAAAAAGCCTGCTTACTAGGGTGAAGCAGCATAAATATGCCATTAGAAGACAGGAGGAGTCTAGTGCCGTGTTTCTACATATGAAAAACAATAACCATTCAATGAATTGGGAAAATGCTAAGGAACTGTTGTTTCTAGCTTCAGACATTGAAAGGAACCTTGTGGAAAGTGCTGTGATCAGATATTGTTTTGTAAATCTTATCAACAGCAGCCCAGGACTTTTTAAATTAGACAATGTTTTGGTTGAAGGTATAGTCAGGCAAATTGGACCTCTTGATATTTTAAAACCCTACAATATGAGCTCTAATCGAACTGATGTTTCTCCATTTGGTACCTAGTTTTTTTCCTTTTTGTTAAATTGTATGTTTTTTTTCTTTGTTGTTTTATCTTTTTAGCTTGTATTTTATATGTTTTTATATTTTAACATGTTTTTTGTAGTGTCTCCCCATATTTTGTTTTTTGTAACAAACCTGTAACCTTTGTTGTTATCAATATTTAGTTGCTCTCTGATGACATATATTTGAAAGGCCTTAGAGCATATTTTCTGTGTTTTTTACTTTTCCCAGTCTAGGTTGAGACGTCGTAGGGTGAACATCGTTGCTTGTGCTGTCACTTAGTTTTGCAGGTCATAAAATCCCTACAGCCACTTTCTGTACAGTTAGCCGCTCTACCGACAAAGCTGACCAGCCCCTCAAGTGTCCACCCACGTCAAAGGGATTAGACCTCTCGACCCAACTGCTCTGCCTGGCTCCACAAAGTGCATCACCTGCCCTTAAATTGCTCATAGTTCAGCTCTACAACTTAACCTAAGGATAGGCTAATTGGACCAAAGCCAATCCCACTTAACACCAAAGTGTATCCAGTACTCTTGGTGGTTGATTCATCCTGACATTGATCCTTAACACATCTGAAGAGTTCCTGTCCGGCTTTCAGCGTTTGACTCTCTGCCATCTCAAGACCTCTAAGTTCTTCAAGTTTTTATTTTAGTGACTAACTATAGTTTTATTAGTTTGTGTTTAATTATTATTATTATGTTTTTTTAATTTATTTTTTATTTTTTTTCCATCTTTTTTAAACTTTCAACAGTTGTTTAATCATTGTAATAGTAATAGTGATTATAATAGTCAGGTGCCAACAACCAACATCAACCAGGTTCATCCGACATTCTAGAGGTACTGTATTTATTTTACTGACTTATTACTCTATAAACGACTTGACTGACAATGACAACTTTTGAAGAAGCCCTGAAAATTATGGTTTCCCAGCTGCTCGAGTGGAGGCCAAAGAGGCTGGACATTCTCCCCGCTTTAGCTCGAGAGATGACCAGCCTGGAGACCACTAATGAACACTCTTCTTCAGCCACCCCATCCATTCCCACTATCTCCACCTCAGCTCCTTCAAAACCACCCTCCAAAAAGAGTTCCTCTAAAACCTCGAAACACCAACCCTCTTCCCTTCTCCCCCAGGACTCCTCGACCCACAACCCGGTCCTCCAGTACAACAAACATCAATATACCAACCACCCAGAATCCCTTCTCTCTGTTAGATAACTTACTTGATAACCACGACGACAACCCCCTTCCGGGCGCCACTCCCACCCTTAACCAAACCTCGATACCAACGACCGATCCTAGAGACAGAAACAATCCCTCCACCAACTCTACCTCACCCTCCCCTCCTCCGATCATGATCAGATCCATGTCATCCTACCAGAGGTTCAGAGCATCGGCTCAACAATGCATCCTCGACGACATGACCGTGACTTCAGGTGGGCAGTCAATCAGAATTCAGGCAAAGACACCCACCACATACAGGGACATCACTCGGACTCTGAAGATTATGGGCATAAAGTTTCACTCGTTCAGGCCACCTTGGGAGCCGAAGGCTTTAAAATACATTGTAATGTACTTACCTACAGACACTGACCCAACCGACCTGGAAAAAGACTTGCTGACGCAGGGTTTCAAGATGAGAGCGAGGCAGTTAATTTCAAGACGACCTAGGTTTTCTAATGACTGTGTCCCTAGACCTCTCCCAGTGTTCGAACTCACTGTTGAGTCGGTTCCTGATTCCAAAAAATTCACAACGGTGTCCAGTTGCCTTGGTATCGCTGTCACGGTTGAGGAGTCTCGGAGGAGACCAGGGCCAACCCAGTGTTTCCGGTGCCAACGCCTGGGGCATACCCAGACGTGGTGTAGAGAGGCCCATCGCTGTGTCCGTTGCCCGGGTAGCCACCACTATTCCTCCTGTCCCGCTCCTAAAGAGACACAACCAGTTTGTGTCAACTGTAAAGGAGCTCATCCCTCGGCACAATCTGTTCCTCTTCCATCACTCTCTCCCAGCTTCACTCCAGCTCCACCCTCACCTCCTCTGACTGACTCGTACAGAGATAGATTGATGAAGGAGAAACAAAATATAAATCCATCCCCTGACCTGGACGTTTACATCCTCAGGGTCCTGAGACAGACAGGGCTATTGAACTTTATAAAGGACAAGGTCGCTGACTCTGGTAATTCAAATCTTTCTGAAATGACCGACGGACAAATGGACGACGAAAACTGCCTTAACAGATATCATGACAGTGACAAAATCTAATATTCCCCCTGACTCACTATCTTACATTGTGTTCAACCCAGGTGGTATCCAGACAGGGAAGGCTGAACTTGCTCGGTACTCTCCAACCCGATTTAGTACTCATCTCAGAGACGTTCTTAAAACCCAACATCCGTTTTTCCATCCCAGGTTACAAAGTTGAAAGGACTGACAGACCCACTTTTGGCGGGGGTACAGCAGTACTAATTCGTCATAATATACCCTATGCCAGAATCATGAGCGATTGGACTCCCCTTGAACATACCACTGTGAAGATCCATTTTCCTAATTCTAACATACCCCTGCTCTTATTACTTACTCTTATTATTGTATTAGTATTACAGCATGGCGCATTATTAGACATATAAAAAAAGGCCCAATGAGGTATACTTGGACTAAGTATACCTCAGTCTGGATGCTCCAAACCAGACTGAGCATCCGTATATATATATTTATATATAAATATAAATATAAATATATATATATATATATATATTATATACTGACACATGTTTTATGAATTACAATACCTTTTTCGAACACAAAGAAAATTTCATGCGATAATACCCGATATACTAAGAGTCAGTTTCGGAAGATTAAACTTGTTTGTAGACCGCACACCAAAAGCAGACCCCGTTATTTGAATAAAATTACTATTATCTAAACTAAAGCTTGTACATGTTTTGAATGCACGAGTACACTAAATCACACATACTTTTGCAATATTCATGTTTTCTAAATTAGTTGACTGAAAGATCTATACATCCAGAAAAAAGATTTCAATTACTGACCCATTTATAATACTTAACATTCTACTCTTATGAAAGATATATTAATACCACAATGGTTAACATATGTTAAATCAAAACTGTTTGATAATGTCTTAACTTGTATTCTACGTCTTAAATCAGTCGGGAACAGAGCACAACATACGATGTAAGATGTTCTCAAATACATTTGATTTGACGTATTCAAGAATCCCATGTACCTCAGTATCCTGCTACTCTTACTGAGTAGAAGCTATTTGTTTTATTGCTACAGAG
Organism: Hermatobates lingyangjiaoensis; assembly: GCA_026182355.1. Lineage (NCBI taxonomy): Eukaryota > Metazoa > Arthropoda > Insecta > Hemiptera > Hermatobatidae > Hermatobates > Hermatobates lingyangjiaoensis. The sequence continues at coordinate 2,813,589 of JAPFBL010000018.1, read as the reverse complement.
TTTATAATTCTACCAATAATCAAATACATTTCTACTTCCAGAAATTAACCTGGACATGTTTTAAGTTTAATGTACGACAAAAATCATTAAAAATGTAAATATTTACTATTTATCTTTATACATATGTCAATTATTGATATTTCCTTTGAATATTTCATATACAGGATAATTACATGCATTTATTTATATACATATTGAATAAGTCGATAAGTGAGTTTGGGTGCTTTAAAGATATAAGATATTTCCTTAAGATGGAACATTAATTGAAGGTACACTAATACGTATATTTTTGTACCATATTTTAACTGATATTATACATTTTTTTTTTTGAATAGCCGTATCAATAACTACGGTTATTAACGACACCTAAGTTCAAAACTGTAAAACCTGGAAAACAAACAATTAAAGGTTCAGGGAATTGAAACCACGTCTCCGAGGCAAGCCAAATGATCTTAACGATTACCATAGCCTTTGTAAATTACTTCTATAGACTTTTTAAATCCTAACACAGCCTAATTTTACTTAATAGATTTATTAAAATCATATTTTTTTTCTTTAACAGCTATTAAGGTTACACCTACAAAACTTAAGTAATTCGATTTTTTGTACCATAGTTACTGAACTGATTTTTCAGCATCAATCTTAGTATTATGAATACCTAGAAAACTCTAATCGCCCCTGTAGTCGGCTGTCTATTACTTTGGTGGTCCCCGGTCTAGAGATAGTAAAAATGACTACTCATCCATTACAATCATGCAAGCTTACTTTTTGACTTTCTTTATGGAATTGGTAAGAAAACAAAGTTAAAAAAATGAACATTCTAATAAAGGTATTAATAAAATTATCATAAAACAAGATAAAGATTGAGAATAAAAAGAAAACATTGACAGGTTGAGAGGGGGATTGAATTAAAAAAGAAGAAACTAACAGAAGTAGAATGTAAATGTTTACTGGACTTTGAGGCTGGTTTGTTGAGATGGTGTTTTTGGTATGATGACGAAAGATGCGATGTACAGGATGACGGTGATAACAGTGGGAATGAAGTAAATAGAGGACCAGTAGCGAATACAGTGGGAGACGGTGAGGAGGTTGAAGGCCATGCTCCAGTAACCCATAAGGAATGTCCGCCAAGTGTAAGCCACCACGAAGTAGAGAGCATCGAGCTGCAACAAAATGTACACATTTGGCTGAGATGGTAATCAATCAACAACAGTGCTCCGTATATTGAAACATACATTGACGTGCGAATTGAAACCACGTCTCTGAGTCAAGATATCAACGATTCAACCACTAAAGCCTTACCTTGTACTTAATAAATTACTACTAAAGACTATTTAAACCCTAACATAGCCTAACAGATTTATTAAAATCATATTTTTTTTCTTTGACAGATATAGCAAACAACCTTCTTGTTTACAATTTTCCTCAGATCGAATACGTTCTAAACGGATATACAAAAGAACTGCAAGTCAAAGCAAAACCCTTAACATAAAAGACATTTCTTCGTCGTCAGAAGTTCGGAAGACGAACAATTTTTCGAAATATCGAATAAGTAAGTATCTTTTTCTCTTTTACATCTGTGTTAGCTACAGTTAGTTATATATATTTCTGGTGACCCAACAAGACTTTCATTAACTACAATTCATGAGCATAGAATTGAACACAGAAATCAATAAAATCGATACTTTGAACATTGCTTTGACCTTCCAGTCTAAAATAACATTTTAGTGATACAAGTTTGAAATAAGACGGGATTCACAATTGGTTTGGAAGTTCTGAAGAAATAAAAAGACAAATACATAGCTTCTAACAATTTAAAGACATCTAAAGACCTGAACACCCAAGTGTTTCCATGGATTGTTTGTTTTGAACCAACAGGTTTATGTTCATTGTTTTTCCTAATACATATTACTGCAAATCAATTTATGCATTATGCAGAAACTATTTTACCCACTATATTTACGCAATATTTTAATTTAACTTTTAATTATATGGCATTATTTTTCAAATGAACAAAAAACTTACCACTGGACTGGATGGCAGACTGAGTTTCCTGGAGTAGATATCTTCCACAGGAAGGTAGAGAGGGACTGAGCAAAGACAGAGATAGTGACCAGCGTACACTCCATGCCACACACTCGACACCAGGAATGTTACGAACGTCCTGAAACAAAGTGCTTGCTTACAAATATAATTCATAAATATCATAACTCAATTTCTTACGTACCTATACACTTCAATATGAGTATTAAAAACGGATATTACAACATTTCTGGGATGAGAAGAAGAAAAATGGACATAGCCAAGTGCATTGGTGGATTTCCAATATAGTCAAGCGTAACTCTTTATACAATTTATAGATAAGAATATCTAAGAAAGACAATTTAAATTTATTTCTTCTTCCATTGTGAATTGAATATTCCGCACTAATAAATTTAATTCTATTAGAAAAGCACCTTTACTGACAGATTTGGGGCAGAGGCATAATAATGTCAATATATCTGAACAATGTAACTTGATTAGGCAAAATTAAAATTAACATTTTAGTTTAAAAAAACAAATTACTGAAGAGGGAGAAATAAGCAATTACCTGTTGCAAAACAAATTTCTGTTTGTAAAAGCTATTTCCAAATAGAAAATGACAATCAAACACATAGAAGTCAATTAACAGGAAAAAGTGGTGGTAGGTAGGAGGAGGGAAAAATGAACTAGTTCTTCTTACAAAAAACTTTAAAGATAAGTTACAGGTAAATTAGTAAACAGGGAATTTACAGGAAAACTAATCAATTTATATTCTTCTTTTATATAGACGGTTTTTAATTTACTTACTAAATCTATATTAATCTTAGTGTGGTTACCTGAAATTTTACCAACTAAAGGGCTCAGAGCCCTAACGATTGGGATAAGGCATAGAAGCCAAACCAACGGAACCCACAATTAATCATATGGGGAAATTATTTAATGTATCTTAATCGTGACAATGAAAAGTTTTTATAGAGAAATTTAGTAAATAATTTCGGTTGATTTTTCATACTTTGATTTATCAGCTTTAGTATTTTCACAGATATAAAATTTTTATTGTTTGAGGAAGAATCAATAAAAAAAAACGATTAAGTATGCTAACAACTTGATTATTTTCTACAATTTGGAACTATTTACTGACCTGTAAGATTTGATGGGGAACCGTCTATAAACATTGCAAGCCAACCAATATTGCACACTCATATTCCAAGATCTCATTGCTTTCCTTACAGTCTTGGCAAACTCAACGCCCCACGGCTCAACACTGTCAATGGCGTCGAAACTATAGGAGACCTCCTTGGCCTTCTCATTATCATTGTACCTGAAACATTTCAAAATAAGTATTTGACAAAGCCATCATAAGAGGATGCGAGAGTTCCGATATCCAGTCTGCTAACGTCTATACCACCAAAGCTTTTAAGAGTACTGCATGAATTAACATTTTTAGATAATATATATGGTACTATTATAAATGATAATATATAATAAACATGGTATCTATCAACCATAGAACGAAATAGAATAAAAATATTCTTCAGGAATATTCTGTGAAGTCTTCTCGCAATAACATCTCTTTTCCTGATGAAGATCGTTAAAAGGGTCGAAATATTGAAAATGACTTTTATTATCTATTCCTGACGACGAGGACATCGAAATATAGTGATCGAAATATGATTGATTTGACTAATCTTGTATATTAACTGATTTATGGTAAATATTTTCAGTATATAGAGTAGTAACAGTATGTATAGGCTCTGAATATAATAAGTTAAATAATGCGCTATATTTCGCTTGGATTTACTTCTAGTAATATTGGAAGCAATTTTCTTTATTCTTCTTTAAAGCTATGTAATGCACTAGCTATAGCTATTGGTCTGCATTCTTCAAAGTGTCACTTCACTCATCCTAAGGACAAAAATGGAAAGTATGCTGGGGGTTCTTGATATTTATATTTAAATGATGATAGTGTGGTAGTTGAAGGTTTGCTTGCTTGATTTTGTGAGTCAGGTAATACAAATTATAACATAACTGCATACATTGCATCATAGCTTTGACGAAAAACGAGGAAGGACTTCCAAACATTGAAAAAATTATACAACAAGGAAATTGAAGCAAATATATATATATTGGTATACTTGGCAAAACCTTCTTTTAAACATTTATTATTTAAATTTCTCCTTTAACTTTCAACAGTGAAAGAATTTTCATTATAATCTTGAGTTCTGGATTTAAACTATGATTTATTTCTTAGTTGTAGATTTCTATGGCCGTATTGATATACACATAAATGTAAATACAATAGATGTCTATACGCGAACTAATTATTGTTCAAGGTCAAAACTCTAAGATTACAATGAAAATTCTTTCACTGTCGACAGTTAAAGGAGAGGTATAGATATGTTTGTTCAGCTGACTTTAAAAGAACTGTAATATATTGCAAACCAGTAATAAATAATGTATTATAATTATAATTTAATAGAACCCATTTGTGATATCAAATTATTAAGAAATGTCATTTCTTTTTATATTTTAGAAATATGGAATGTGGCACGAAAAGTCCCGACAATGTACAAGTTCTGATATAAAAAAAAAGTCTTGCAAATTACCAATATCACATGGCCATCCTAAGTGTTCATTCATCACTAATTAGAAACCCATTTATAGGTAAAGTTCATTTCAGTCTTATCGTTACTCTTCAACGATCCAGAACTCAAAAATTCTAATTAAACATAAATTATTTCTAAAGTTTAAAATATGTATTTTCAACTATTACCGTAATAAACCGCTGCATATTCTCAAGCTCAGAGATTGGACAAAAACAATATAGGTTCTTCATCCAACGAAGGAGTATTTATATTTTAAATTTCTTTATAAACGAATAATAATGGGCGTATTAGCAAAAAAATAGATAGAAAGACACATAAATCAAGAAACAAGAAAAAATGTTTCTGGAGACCTCAAAATACGAAAATCCCAGTCCACAAAATCGATGTAAATTCATCTATAAATAAATGTATCTATAAAGTCACAATTTACATGTCGCTTCATTTTTTATATTTTTAAAATGTTTTTTCTTTAACATTTAAAATTCTTTAGCGGAGGCATTATATATACCAATTAAATGAAATGGTTTCACGAACTAAATAAACTATATTCACAATAAGAACACACAGGTATGAAACAGAAACTTACTACCATATTTCAATGACCTCGTCTCATCAGGAAGATAGATGTGAATCGCTCCGAAGACTGTCAACGACTCTGAGTCGCAGCATGTTGTTATTGTGTATATAGTATATATATATAAATAAAATTGAAAATGACACCAAACTTAGCTGATACCAGTTTCTTAACAAGTTTCTCAATTTTTCTAAATAACACTATCGTTATTTCGTCAAGACAATAAAGTACATCTCCCATAGTCTACATGTTTCGAATGATCAACATTCACATGAATAACTTCTTGAGTGATTTTTCTGGTTTATTATACATGCAAAGTGAAGACAGTACGGGTTGTTTTTCTCCAAGTTTAACATAAACTGGTCGTTAATCCTGTTGGGTCAGTGGTCTCTCGACCTGAGTTACTACCTGCAAGGGTTTCTGGATCCCTGGATGAGAATTTCATGAAATTGCTGGTTCAGAAACCCTTGCAGGTAGTAACTTAGGCCGAGAGGCCACTCACCCCACAGGATTAACGTCCAGCTTTCTCTTAAACTTGAAGACAATCAACCCAATGTCTAAAGCAAAGTAAGAAATCAGAGAACAAACTAGCTCTTTCAACCAATACAAGCGGCCAAAGTCAAACTGATACCCAGCCAGCTGACTTAGAATGCTTGTCATTAGTACTAATTTACTAATGTACCTATTATTCTAAACTTATTACTAATATAACTATTTAATAATCCATCAACGTTTCTGTTAGAATTCACCACCTTCAGTGTATTTTACACACAAAAAATGTATGTCAAACGTTGGTGAATTATCAAATAGTTACATTAGTAATTAGTTTACTATTGTAATAATAATGACAATTTAAGTAATGAAATTGTAATTTAATATTAAAATTGTGATTTATTTTTTTTAATTTAATATAGTAAATAAAGCCTTTGGAGAATTGTTATTTAGTATACTTGTGACAATTTAAAACATCAGATAAGAAAGCTAGAAAATATAACTAGAAGAACAACTAGAACACGGATTCAGAAGGAATTAAATGAAATATATATGCATATAATAAATAATTAAGAATGAAACATACAATAATTTATTATGACCAACAGGCCTAGAGTTATAATTCTACCTAAGATATACAATCCTCAAAACAGCAATGATAGAAACTCGTACCTGAAGGTCGAGGGGTAAAGATCTTTACCAACCTTAGTGAAGGCTTCTTGGCTGCCTCTTCATCGTTTCTACCAACTTTACGGGGTCCAGAAGAAGAGTGGACAGCAATAGACCAATCAGGTAACGTCTCATAACTCCATAAAAGGAGAAAAAACAAATACAGTTCCACCTGGGTGGCTTCGTTCAACTAAGAGCCAACACGTGCTCCGAAATCTCACCACTATACGGTTTAAGATAACCCTGTGGCGATAAAGGGTAGGAGGAGTCATTATGTAGACTGCTAAATATAAGTAAATAAGTAACTCCAAACCCTTCTCATACAACGGGGCCGATCTCATTCTACCAACGATACTTCACCAACAACCTCCCGGACTAGAGTAGCCAGTCACACGCTACCACTATCTCCCCACCACCAACAAACAAGCTGCGCAGCGCAACCCAACATTTCCCTAAACTCGCGTTCTCCAACTCTAACTCCTACCAACTGCATCAAAATTATATCCCTGTCTCAAACAAACTTGAAGTCCAAAGTGCGACCAATATTCCAACTAACAAAACAAAATGTGCACATCATGTATTTAACTACGATGTTGCTTTATCAGACTTTAATACTCATGGTATTTTTATAACTTAACACAAAATAATATTTTCGCAGAAAATAATGACCCAAAGCATGTATCCCAATATATTCTTTTGTTTATATAATCAACTGATAAAACATAAAGTAAATTAGTTTTATAGAATCATTCTTCTTTATTTACTGATAATTGTTGTTGTTTTGAGACTATACATATATATACTCTCAAAACAACACACACATATAAGTTCAATATAGACAAAGAAACATAGAGAAATCAAAAGAACACACTTACAGTCTCTAATTTTCGGTTTGAACCGTCTTCAGGAGAGATAAGAGAGGGAAACCAAGCGCACTGCTTAATCAGTGCGCTTGGTTTCCCTCTCTTATCTCTCCTGAAGACGGTTCAAACCGAAAATTAGAGACTGTAAGTGTGTTCTTTTGATTTCTCTATGTTTCTTTGTCTATATTGAACTATATTTGTCCGTTTTGGATCGTATTTCCAACCAAAAAGTGTTATATATATATATGTAAGTATATAATTGGGGAACAGGCCTTGGTTTATATATGTACACTGTTAAATACTAAGTGTCAAAAATTTTTGCTTTTTTTCACTGTGTCGAAATTGGTTCTTTGATTTTATCATTATTAACACTAGAAAGACTGAACCTTAGTATATACCTATATTTCCCCAAAGCAGTCATAATGACTGCATTGTGAAAAAATAAGTAATGTGTAAAGAAATTTTTTAAAATTATTTGTTATTATTTTTTATATTATTTACAATCATAAAACAAGTAACATCGAGAACTAGATTTTACTGTATATTTTCTAGCCTCTTGATCTGTCCTATCACCTCCAAATTTTATTTGTTATAAAATTTAATAGATTTTTCTATTACTTTTATCAATTTTCAGAAATGCATGCCTGGAACTTAGAACAGCTACTCGTTTATTCGGTTTGCTGTTATATATTGTAAGGACACAATTTTCTGATTTATATAAGAGAGTGGAGAATCGAGGATGTTATCCTTGGTTTGTTTGGCTGCTTTGGGTAGTTCTCTTTTATTTCCTCTAATAGTTCCTTAATAATGCAGTCATTGCATAAAGCTTGTTGGCCAAAGTCCACATGTTTGAGGCTCGCAGTTCTCTCACTCTGTCAAAGCGTATTCATAATTCGATTATAGTATGTGATCCTACAGTCAGTGATCCATACCTTCACCTTGATCTACATTATAGCGTGTACAAAAAGAACGAGGCTTGTGGCCAGCTCTGGCATAAAGATTCAAATAACAAGTACTTATTAATTTATTTACTGAACAACCGCAACTTATCAAGAAACTGCCAAAATCGACAATTTATTATGATCTTGATAAAGATCATGATTGTTATTATGTGATGACAATAAAAAAAATATGAACTCTTATTCCGATCGAGAGTCGAACTGGTCATAAAAGAAATTTACTCAATTAAATATGTATACATATTACATGCGTATTATTAAATACACATGCAGTGAAATAATAAATGTAATTTAATTATTTAAAATTTCACAAGTAGTCAAAATGACCGCTTTTCGGCAATAGAGGTATAACATATATTTATATTATCGGAAATGAAGAAACAGGAGGAAAATACAATGGCTTATAAACGCATTTATATGTTCTAAAAAAAGTCTAAAAATTCTAAGCTGTGTCATTGTATACATAATTTTTTTCTAATTGAAATTGAAAAACAGTCAAAATGACTTCCTTAGGCAATCTAGCGTTAAAAACAGTACTGAAAATGAAATCACTTTTTCAATTGTGTATTATTTGGCAAAATAAAGTACACATTCAACCATACACAAACATTTCATTACATGAAATGAAATTACATTATAAAATAGAAGTGATAACATTAGCACTCGTTCAATCTTGTATAACATCTGTAGAATTCGTAACTTTGTGGAGAATAATGCTCCACAGGACAAAGGTATATCTACAGAGAATGGAACAGCAAAACACAACACATCAACAAAAATCATTCTAAGATTTAATGACAAATAGATAATCTTATTGAAAGAAACTCACATCATAACTAGTAGATCATGATTAGTGGAAGGTCCTAAGCCTGATTTAGGAAGACAATCCGCAGGGTAGACCCCCATGCCAGCCATTATGAAGACACACTCGGCCAAGATCATACCGATGAACATGCGCATGCGGAATGTGAAGAAGGTGGGAAACAGGTACCACAGACGGTAGGCGACCGTGGTCTGTGCGAAGAACTCATCAGTCCGGGCATACTGCAAAGAAATAAACATTGCTTCAAATTGAACAGATTCCTGACTCAGAACCAAACCAAAATAGAATTGGAACAATACTATCAGATTATCACTCTTGTCGATGACAAACAACATCAAATAGTGTTTGATGGATACAAATACTACAGTTGTCCCAAAAATTCGTAAACACATGCAAGCATTTATGTTTCACTCTCCAAGTAATAACAAAAAACAACAAAATTTATTCCTCGAAATAAAGACCATTATTTTCCAAGATTTTTGGTCATCGATCTGCAAAACTTTCGGCTCTGATAGAAGTACAATTCGGCTGACTTCGAATCAAAGAATTCGTGACACGCTTCCACGACTTCATGAAACAAGTCGAATTGGAAGCCCTTGAGAAAGTGTTGCATTAAGCGGAAAAGGCTGTAATCTCACATCGTCTGATGTCACAATGCGCTTCCAAAAACGGTTGTCCAATGGACTGCTGATCAATTGGTGGCAATGTTCCAACTCGTGAGTTGATTTACCGCAGCACTGATGTGGCGAAATGAGTTAACAATGTGAATTTTGAGGCTCGACAAGTTTCTTACATGAAAACCGACATATGGGAGTCTGAAATGAAAGTTAGCGTTATCAGTATTGTGTAGACATATATATGCAAACTTTATGACCAGACGATTATTCTAAACGATTTAAAGATTCCGTACGTTTCCGTAAACTCCCTCAACGTTTGTTTCATTGTGAACACATGACAAGGCATCTGGACATGGTCCATATAGCTATAGACAGTAACATGGTTATGTATATAGACACATACCATATATACATGGTTCATAAAACGTGGTTAAACAGATCAGAAAAGTTTCATTTCACTGCTACGAAATGGTGAGCCACGCAAACTTACTCAAGGACGTAGCAGGCAGTGAACTGTATGAATTAATATCAAACACTAATGGATGATGCTGTATATCTATTACCTCCCCTTCCTCCCTGTACACAAAGGAGAAGTATCTATGGATCTAACCATAAAAATATTTCAGCCATATAAATGACTGCTCCGAAATAAAAAAATATTTTCGGAAAATTCTTTTCTTAAAAATTTTACATTACTGTCAAATAAACACTACCAAAATATTTAATTCGTAGAACAAATAAATCTTATAAGACCAATTGAAGTGAAAATATTTTAACAGTTGAGTATTCAATTGTAGATAAAGGTTCTTTAACTCAGGGGACTGTACGGGTTTGTGTTGTTCAAGGGCAATGTTGCATTGTTTGTTGCAGCGAGTAACTATCATGGTGAATCAGCTATACTGCAAGCAGATATCTAGTTTGCATAATTACTGCTCATCATGAAACGAAGTACCTTATCAATCGTAAGTCGATATCAAGTCATTTATTTCGAATACAACATAAAGCCGGATTATTGATCACAATATGTGGACAAACCTACATTAAATAAAAGGTTTGTCCAATGGGTCTTCAGAACAACCTGGTATCTAAGGTAGCAACTGCTCCATGGAGATACAGGAAAAGTTAATATCAAAAGGATGACCTGTCCAACTACAATGGGTATTCAGCCACAATGTCGTCCAAGCAAACGAAAGACCGAAATCCTGAATAAACTTGGCGATTCTCTAACACCCCAATAACTCAGCTATCAAGCATAATCCCTCATCGATGCACCTTTTAATAACATGAGCCACGCACGAACTCCCGAGGCCAACCCTGGACTTTGTTCGGAAATGACATTGTGCATGTGGGCTAGGATGAAAGTATTTAACGTAGATGAAATATTTCAAATTTTATGTTCATATTTAAATGTTGTGTTATCAATTATACAACTACTTTGGTAAATATTAAGTAAATTGATTTAAAAACTAAAAAGTCATGTTTATAATTAAAACTACTTGTTAGTTATTATTACTAGTTGTTTTCCTAGGAACCATCGAGAACAGTAGCTAATTGCTTTCCATATCATAAAATTACTGTTCCTAATTTTTCAAACATTTCATAGCATAAAATCATTGTTCATAATTATTTTCTAGGAAACATCATGCCTATCTGCTAGCTCCTCATAAAACAAAAGTTAATGATGCAGCTCAAATTGCGGTCATACTATATAAATGTTAGGAATCTAAGTAAAGCTTTGAATTGCTAACATGAGTAAATATCATATCATAAATTATTACACCATTCACGAATTATATAAATCTGTTCTAGCAGAATTAAAAAAGTAACTTTACTACAATATCAGATAGTCAAACGAGAGGAAGGCATTAGTAGCTTGAGTGCTGAATGACTACCTTGCGTAATCCACTATTTATACTCACACTTGTTGGATAATAGTAAGACGTCAGCAAGAACGCTACTGCATAGAGAGGAACATACTTGAGTCGTCTGAGAGTCTCTTTAGTGCAAGGGGCATATCGGCCTAAGCTGTTTTCAACAGAGTCCAAGTAGAGGCGATAGCTGAAATAAGGACCTGCAGAAAACATCAAACCACTGATAGAACAATAGTGAACTGGATAAACGTAATTAGCAAATGTTTTGTATTAATTTTAAATATTGTATATCGTGATTTGATATTCTACATCGACATGCAAATAATTCCGCATGGGTTTCCCAAGGTTTTATATCGGTCACAGACTTCAAAGTTCAGATCTCTACGACATACCATAAATTATAGAGAAATAAACAAATGAAAAGCAAGCTGAATAGTCCCCATTCGATAATGGTTATGGCTTACTTAGAAAGTCAGAACTTCTTTCCACACTAACTTCTTAAGGTACAGTTAACATTGAATTTTTAATTTTGCCTAAATGTAGTTATAATTTTTATAATACATAGTAGATAGTTTCTTCAAGTTGATTAAGCATACTTATAGTTCTTTATTAAAAATGTCAGTGCCCATGTCAATTGTACTCTTATAATACTGTAGTAAAACCATTCAACTGATGGGGAAATAAAGTAGTATGCCTACTTTGTTTCGAATACTAACAGCTGGTAGTTAACTAGCATTATTACATAAATTGGATCTTGGTGGGTCATAGTTTACATGTCATGAGCAACAGGATTTATGGTAATTTGCTTTTTTAAAACTCAATAAATAAGGTGATGTTATAAACGCATGTACATGATTTTACTTCCTTCAATACTGAAACCAAGCGTGCCACTTATTAGCCTACACACTACCCCGATAGATTTAAACTCCTTTGTAGTAAACACATTACATTAAAACAATATGTATACCATCTTTGATTTACACAAGCAATATTATTTTGGTAATAAAATATGACATCATTGAAATTTATACCTGTGAGGATTCCAGCGTGACAAAAGACGTAACAGAAGAACTCAAAAAAACTAGGCGAATTGATTAGTTTGTACTTTTGTTCATCTGTAGTGTCTTCAACTTTGCTGATGCAGTCACTATCATGTAGCTCAAAGGCCAAACCAACCACCTGTGGAAGGTTAATTTTACAGATGTGTAATCAAATCTTCAAAATAACAGTTGCCAAGAAAGGAAATTTACACATTGACTATGAAAGTACAAAATTAAAGAAAACAAAAAAGAAATCAATGAAAAGGATACACATAAATACATGCATTAAAGGAAATACCATGGGAGTTTGCATAAATCGCAGAAGGAAAGTTACTGCGTTAACCTACAGAAGACCTGAAACTATTTATACAGAGGCTAAGTAACGTGGGAACAGAGTTCTTAACTTCCAATCACGTAGAATGAATGTAATCAAGTACAGTCAAAACTATAAACTGCACTGGGTTCAGGAATTAGTAACGTTGGAGGAGTTACTGGAAAGAGTATATATTTTGACCGAAAGGTTAAGCAACAAGGCAATGAATCAAAACAGTTTACCAGGGAGAGGTTAAATGCAGTAAGGCTTAATAATGGAACAGGTTATGCAGTTCTACTTGTAATATTAGTATAAACCAGGGCTTCTTAATCTTTTTTTCATTCACGACCCCATTTATGATTGTGAGTTTCCTGGCGACCCCATATAAATATAAAAGAAAAACAAATAAATATTTTTGATGATTTATTTATTAGGTAACAATATTCATATACATATGAAAATATATATTCGCACGCAGTCGTTGAGTGGTAAGTATTAAATTAAAATGAAAGGAAAAAATTAATGAGATGTATGTGTCTGTTTTTTATCGCTTAACAAATTAAATCTTGGTTGAATGTTTGACACTGCTGGACGTAAGACCCTTCTACATTTTTTAGCAATGAGCGATATTGGGATTTAATATGTGTTAAAGCTGAGAAAGTAACTTCACATAAATATGTGGTGTTAAATAGCAGAAGAATATCTAACGCCATATCAGCAATTTTAGAAAATTCAGTTCTAAATGTAACACATAAATGTCCAATATCGCTGAAAAAAAATATTTTTTTGCATTGGAACAGATGATTTCAATGGTTACTATGTTCATCTTCATACTGCACTGAATGCGAGAAAAAAACACATTTCTCATGAAGATTAACATAGTTGCAATCGAAATCATGGGTTACAATGCAAATTCAAATATTTTTTTGTCAGCCATCTTGTTCATTTTTTTTATATGAAGTATTACTCCCGTGGTGTGACTGCACAAATACATATCCAGATATTATAAAATCGTGTATTTAAATATTTGACAATAACATCTCTCGCGACCCCATTATAGTTTAAGAAGGCCTGGTATAGACAAATTAATTTTCAATACAAGCTGGTTTCATAGATCAGTTTCTTCTCGTCAGTGCAATTAAAGAGCTACAGTCACTCAGGTTATTGAATATCACATTACGTTACTTTAAGTGTCAAATATTGCATGTTGCAAAGTTACCTTCCTTAGTCGGATTACTGATACCATCCTAGGATTGTAATTAGAGAGCACACAGTCGCTCAGTTTATTGATTGTTATAGAGTTGACTCCAACATTATTTCTTTGAGACCCATGATGTGATATCAGACCAGAAAAATAAGTCAGACGGAATTTCAATGACGAACTTTAACATTATCAATTCACCAATTTTATATATTTGTTCTACGGTCGACAATTCATTACTGTTTTGTATATATATATTCAAATAAGTAAATTCAATCCAAACTAACGTATTAAAAACTGAAAGTTCACTCATTACAGATAAACGAAAAAGATACAACAGAAAGATATTTCGAATGGTTGTTAGCCAACACGAGAGATAAGAAAAATCACATACTCACTCTCTCTTCATCTCGTGGTGAGGAACACTTCCAAAAAATGACAATGGTATATAATTCAAAGTGACTTACTAAAAACTGTAAGTTAACACAGAAAGCCACTTACTACTTAATAATTCGAACTGTTGTTCGATAAAAGAAGATACCTACCTCTCTTTTCTTCTGCCATTCTTCTCATGACAAATAGTCGATACACTGTTTAAGAGAATAATTGTACAACTTTAGACCCATGAAAAAAGGTAATAATACATCCTCAATATTTTCTCCTAATAATATGAACAATGTTCTTTGAAGCAATAATTTATTACTATTTAAAATTATTTTAATTATTTACCTTAAAAATTATTTTCTATAACCCTGTAAATCCATTTATGAATATCAGATGAAAGAACAGTTATACAGAATTGGAAGGGTATTACTGATTCAGATGAGGACTACATATTTGGCTAAATTAGATTGGAAACCTTCCTCCTAAATAAACCCAGCCCTGTCATATTTACATATAACTGAATCACAAATTGTAGTCGCATACATACAATCAATACTACTATCAAAATCTAGGTGGAAACAGTAATTCATGGATAATCCATACTAATGCCATATAAACCAAATATACTTAATTAATCACTAATAGTAAATTAATAAAATTTAATATAAATACCTTAAGGGTTAAAATCATTTGAATGAGGTTGGTGTGCGCAGGAGCGTAAGGTATTCCAAAAAAATCTGTTGTTCGGAAGAAAAACAGGTAAGCAAAGGAAAATCCAAAGGAAGCAATGTGAATCTTCCTATAATAAATAAAAAAAATTACCAAAAATAAAATGACAAACCATTAGATCAGAGTTTAATGGTGAAACGCATTACTACACAATATATCAGTATTTACACAAATATTTATAACTTAATATTTCTTGCTTTTTTTAACCTTTAAGTTAAACAAGAACTAATCCAAAATGCACATCTTAACAATAATATTAAAACATTTTAAGGCCAATCAGAATTTTAAGAAAATGAACTCTCCACGTTTAGAAGGTCCAATGTCCAAACGGGTAAGATTTACTGGTAAGCCGATTTACTGTATAATTTCTAATAACCTACAAAAAACTATGGCTTTCTAAAACTAATAAAAACCAAATATCCATGCTAGAATTATAAGTGTTTAATTATTAGGTAAAGAAAACAGACTTTAGGCTTTTAATTTAATAATGATCAAATGTACAGGAACTGCTATTTTGAAAAACTAAAAGAGGTAAAAAGAAATTATTACTGCAATACTATACTTACTTTGCTGGTAGAAACTTTATTATTAACCAATTTAAAATCGAAGTAACTAGTATGTGATAAATATGCCATCCTGAAGTTATCACAACAATAGAAAAACCAATAATCGACGAAGCGATTTTTTTTAAGTTTCTATCCTCAAAAGATCTTATACATAAACCAAATAAGGCCGAAAGACTAAGTAAGAGAAGGTAAACTATGTCATCGTAATCCATTACTATTCACATTTCCCGCTAATTTAAAAAGGAAGTTGGAACCTCCAAGAGGTTTCAACAATTTGGACTATTCAACAGCATATAGATAAGGGGTATCACAAGGAAGATGTCGTTAGAAGAAAAACTAAAATTTTCCTAATTCCAAATTTCAATTTAGTTTAGGTTGTTTGGTTATTTTTTTTTGTTTAGTTTATTTTTATTTCATATTGTATATTCATCTATTTATGCTGTTTATGTATATTACAACTATTTACACTGTAGTATGAAGTTTTTTCGAACTTAGGATTTTCTATTATCAAAATACTTAGTTAATAAGAAGCATCTAATTGGAAGATTTTATTTTCATAAATGAAAGAAATCAGTATTATTAAAATGTTACGATATTAATTCGAACAGACCACCGTCATTATTACAGATTTATTTTTTATCATTAAATTTGAAATTGAATTGCTTTTTGGTTGATAAAGAAGACCTGATGGTAACGACTTCACATTTTTGATTATAACGTTTCAGTGTGGGAGTGAAGAGTTAAAAGAACCGTAAAGGTAATAATACAAGATGATTCATTCACCACTGGAGGGGGTATCTTAACACCCACAAGTCAAAAGAGCGAAACTGAAGGTAATCAAAGGAGAGAGTTGTTTTCCTTGAACAAGATCGTAGGATACACCTTTGCAGTTTCTTACAGAGAACATCATGGGTGAGTTAAATTCAGACTATTTAATCAAAATAGAAATAATGAATTAGTTGTATTTTAAAATTAGGTTTATAATAATCTTTCATTAAATATAATTTTCAAAACAATCATATTTCATCCATATATATTTTTTTATATTTCTATGTCATTCTGTAAAATTATTTACTGATATATGAATTTTGATCATAGGAAACGAATATTCTGACACAACGCATTCGTTCTTATTAACCAGTCATTGATGTCTCTATTTTTTTACATCAGAAGTTTTTTGAACAAAGATGTTTTAATTACCTTAACGTGATCTATTTTGGAGTTGTGTTATTTAGTTACTCAATGATATGGACTTCATTAGAATTACTATAAGTAGAACTGTGGTTATTTATTGAAATTCGTAATTTATCGATTTACAGGTGTGGCGCACACGACTGCAGTTGTCCTTCTCCTAGCAGTTGCAGTAAGTTTAATTTCAGTTTCCTATTAATCAACTTCATTCTTTTTAATTATAACTTTAAACTAACTTTTGTTCAATTGGTAGGTTGCTGAGGCTGGTGACATGTTTAAGAAGTCAATTGTATATGATAAGAAAACTCCTAGTGTTTTTTACTGTCCTCAGCAAAAACCTACAGGTAATCAACTTTTTTTTTTAAAAATATTATAATTTCTAAAATTCTTGTTTCTTCCGGAAGTATGTTCAGTAAGTGTTAATGCTTATTGGCTTTCTTAAGTTCCAACAGAGGTTCAAAGAAGATAGAAACAGACATGTAAACGTTTACTATTTCTGATCTCTTCTAATGAACATGTTTTACTCAACTGTTTTACTGCATAACATTTGAAATAAAAGAAACCGTCCAAGAATTCATTGTTTACTAAAATATTCACTTATTTTGCTAATATTGTGGTGACAAATATTTGAGACTGCTGAAATTTTGTTTCAAAATATTGGTAATCTAAAAATTTGATTACACTAAATAACGAATTTAACTGAATTAATGGATATTAAAATGTAATTAGAAAGTATACATATAATCAATATAATTAGTTGATTATCCTTTTTTTTATAAATAAGCTGTCCTCGAATAAAGACGGTTTATTTATCTAAAGGTAGACGATTATACTTATTACATTACATTATGACAAAAATTGATTTTGATAGATTGATTGGTTCATTTTTTATTTTTTTTTAGTATTTAAAGTTGTTTAGCTCAGAAGTCAGATCGTTTGACAGTTATTACTGCAATTTGTTAGATATGTTGCCCTTACTGTGGAAATGCGCCTTATTGGTTTTTTGAGAAAGGCACTTAATCATCCTTTGTTAAAATTTTGCATTTAATATTGCCCTTGTGTAAGTATTAAATTTTGGTGAATTTTGGAATAATTGTAAAGGTTAATATAAAACTATACAGAAGAAATGTTAAGTTCTACCTGTATCTTCTGATCCGGTTTGTTTACATTAATCTTAGTAAAGTATCTGAAGTCAATACAAATTTTTTATAAGAATCACAGTTGTATTTAAAATTATAACAGTAATCAATCATAAAGTGAAATAATTCATATTTTAAGATATTAATGACAAAAATACTTTACAACCATTCACATCAAATAAATAAAATCCACTTTGGAAATTTAATATCAAATTTATTTATTTATTTATCGGAAAACATAAAGTTCCATTCTTTACTATTTTTGGAAGTTTCCTTGATCATAGGAACACATGTTTATAGTGACACTTTTATATAAATATATTAAATGTCAAATAAAAGGCCAAAATCACAGCGATTTTGATCCAATTGTGTGGACAGATTTGTAGTAAAAGAAAAAAACATGATTTTTTGTATATAAAGTACCTCTGAAAAGGTGAAATTTGTTGCTCACTTTGCTGTTTCATCTCAGGGATTCCAGGTACTTAGATAAGATTAAAGATTATTATTATTATGATATTTAAGAATATAGCTCTGCGTTTTTAATATACTGCTCACAAACAAACCAATCTGCAAAACTTATTTTAATAGTCTTTGAATCGTGTATTTTCATTTAAATCTTTATAAATAAAATAATGATTTTGTCTGTACATTGCTTAGAACTGACTCATTTCAAGTTTTCTTTACGTTTCATACATTGGAGAAACCGAATCCACCCTTAGAAAAATTTCTGTCGGTTTGTCGGTTTGTCCGCAAAACTTTGTCACAGGTAAACTCAGCTACCATAAGACATATAAAGCTGAAACTTTTACAGTAGATTTGTGTAGGTCTAACTTAAAATATAGGCTATGAATTGATTGGAAATTCAACGTAGAAGTGAAGTTATGGACGTTTAAACGCAAAAATGTTTGTCACAAGTAAACTCAGCCACCATAAGACATAGCGAGCTGAAACATTGACACTGGATTTGTGTGTGCCTAACTTAAAATATGGGCTCTAAATAGATTATTAATTCAGTACAGAAGCGAAGTTATGGGGCTTTTAGCTGTATTTTCCTAACTTCACAGACAAGTTTGTTTTGAAAATACACAGGTGTGGCAAGTAGGTATTGTTAGTTGATTTTAATTTCAATTGAGCACATGAATATATTGCGTATTTGACATCATTGAAATGGTGTTTCACAGAGTTAAGGATGTACTATCTATTGAGAATAAATGTTTTGTAAACGAGCAATTCTCAACTCTTAATATGAACAGGGAGGAAAAATCAACAAACAAGTTCTTACGCTATATGAAGCCGAGGAAAGAACTTACAAGTCAGTAAAGAGATTGGATTAGTGACGAAGAAGCAGTTCATTATCTAATTGAATTTCTTGACTCTGAATTTATTTCTCCTGGACTGCCTGCTCATGAGTAAAAACTTAAAGTAGAGCACCAATCATGCTACAATTTAGTAGCAGTAACAAATTTCATGTTACGAAACATGAGTGCCCCAAAACTGTGCACTCATGTGAGTTCGTGCTCTACACAGATATGCCATAGAGGCGGACATAATGACTGGATGTGGTATTGGGGAGTCTGTGTGTATACTTCACATACCATTGATTCCGAGCCACTGTCTGTTTACGTTGAAATGATTGCAAAGTCGGGTCAGAGTCTATTTCGCAATGACGTTAACTAAGTCGCAAAGGGAGACTTCATCTAACGCAGGAATACAAGGTAGCGAAACCAAGTTTTTCTCACATGGTCAAATGTAGTTTACATGCTCAACGGTCAGAGGTTTCAACTCTTTCTTCTACCATGAACCTGAAGGACAGACAGCTAATGTAGTGTATAAGCTGGAGGCATTTGTTTAACACTGTAGTAATAATGGTATTTTCTACTATTCTATAATTTCTAATGACATTTTGAAATACCAAAAATGACGGAACTTCTGATTCCTCCGCGGTATAGCCGAAAGGCAATAGGCACACGGCAATAAACCAAAACAGGAACTTCTGATTCCGTCAAAGACGGGTACGTTTGCTATGTATTATATATAACTGTCAACTTTTTTTTAATTTAATATTTGCTTAATAAATACACTGGTAATAATGTAAGGTATGGGACCAGAGTAGCCCAGTGGCTTGCGTGATCGCCTATGACAGTAGTGCAAATGTATTATAAATAAATGTAACAAACAAATATTTTTTTGAATTTAAAATGTGGATAATATAAAAGATGGTAATAAAGTAAAGGGATCTAGCCAGGGTTGCCAGTAGCTTGCTTGCTCGCCGATGACAGTAGTGCAAATGTATTATAAATAAACACAAAAAAAATATTTTTTTTTAATTTAATATTTGCGTAATATAAACACTGGTAATAAAGTAAGGTATGGAACCAGAGTAGCCCAGTGGCTTGCGTGCTAGCTTTTGACTGGGAGCACGTTAATTAGAACTAACTCATTTCAAGTTTTCTTTACGTTTCATACTTCAGAGTAGCCACATGTACCCTTAGAATAATTTCTGTCTGTCGGTTTGTCCACAAAATATTGCTACCATAAGACATATAAAGCTGAAACATTGATTGTAGATTTGTGTATGTCTAACTTAAAATCTAATCTTTGTATACAGAGGCTTTTTTTTAGCACTGTACTAATAATGGTATTTTCTACTATTCTATAACTTCTAATTGTAGTATTAGTATAATACTATAATTGATATTTTGGAATACCAAGTATAATAGAATTTTTGATTCCGTCAAAGACGGGTACGTTTGCTAGTATTAAATATATTAAACAAAATTAAAAAATCATATTTAGATTCTTCTTAGGTTTGAGATGGAACAGCTAGCTCTGCGTCTCTGTTAGAATTTTTTTAGGAGTTACTTTATAAGAAAACAAAATTGTTCTTTTCTTGATTTGTTGAAATCTGTCCAGAGGATTTTGATTAAAATCGCTGTATGTATTTCCTTTTAGTTAATATATAGTTGCATATAGTTGTTCTTTGGGATCAATACAGTTCAAAAAACTTTCCTGGAATAGGGACAAATGGATATTTAAATCACTATGATTAAGTTAATAAGGTTATTAAACAAAGTATATTAAAATATAGATATATCTTGCATTTGATTCGAATAGCTTAAGCTGAGAGAGAGATCAGATAAATAACATTTCTTTCGTAAATAACAATGGGAGAACTTGCGACTTTATGGCAGTGCTCCTACTAATAAGTTGCACAAGCTTTATTCAGTTGCAAGTTTGGGATATTTCCAAAGTTTGGACTGAATATTTAATTTTTTCACAATAAGATCTGATATTTTTCAATCGTTTGAACCTCTTTCCATTGGTGAAATTATGAACTAAAATTAATTTTAATAATTGATAGAAATTATTCCTATTTTATTTCATGTGTTTTAACAATATATTCATGGATAACTTTTTATCTATAGGTATGAATTATATTGATTTAGATTTGACGGGATAATTCTATCATTTTCCGATTAACTTTAAATTTTACTTTGATGATCTCTTTACATAGCAAAGCAACTGTACAATAATTTAACAAAAAAACCCTGTTAAATTAATTATTTTTGTTATTTGTTAACACGTCAAATCTGAGTATGACGAATATTTTAAAATTGTATAAATGAGAGTACTTTGGCGTCTCTCATTATTTTTTTTTTTAAACTGTTCGGTTTAATTGTACTGATAATCTTAATAGAGTTCTGGAGTAATGAATTTCTTGAGTAATTTTGAAAACAGTACTTTTATCGAAGTTAATCTTAAACAAAACTTTCTCGAGATCTTCAAGCTTTGATGCACTCAACTGAGTGCAACGAACTCTCAACAACTCTCCCTCTCTGATACTCTCGTCTTGTTTAAAGTTACCGGTTTCGTTACGGAATAATTTGTTCGAAAATAAGCTGAACATTGGTTCGAAACTAAAGAGCCTTTATTATACTGGTAATGAACGTTTGCATTAACAGCTACCCACAATATTGTTTAAATATTAAACAATTTTTGTTATTGCTAGTATACAAAATGAAAAGGGCAACAATTTTTGATCGATGTAAAAAATGTAATCTTTCATTATTTTTTTATTTATGATGGCTATAAAGTTTGTTTTGGTCAACCTTAATTGGAACATGGGTTCCTAAATTAAATAAATTTATTAATATTAAGTATTTTTCATCACAAAATATTGAAAGAGTTAATAATTTGATGTATATACAACTAAGTATTCATTGATTCATATGTATTTCAAAGTATTTTGTGTATTTCCATATGTATTCCTCGAAGTTTGTGTGTGTTTGCAATTTTTGTTGTTTTTGGCATTCACCGTCGAGTATGAAGTAGTCAATATTTTAAATGGATAGCTGCGACCTATATCTAAATATGCAGGTGGACTATAAATGTGTATTTTCTTTGTACTGTTCGAGAATATAAACTTTTTTTAATTTGGATTTGATTAAGTTTGAATTCTCAAATAAATAAATGTAAACAATTTTTTTTTTAATAGAACCACCAATTTATTTTTTTCAGAATTTTTCATCTTATTTTTTTGTGTTATGTGTTTAAATTTTTCAAACAAAAAAATGTACACTTAGTTTTTTTTTTAGAGAAGACGTTAAGCCTTTGGTCCCAATCCTGTACGCACCATATACTCTTTAAAGATTCCTACATAGGAATTGATGGCCGACCCCTACAAAGGTCTTCAGTTTTAGGTCTACCCCAGGATCCATAAGGATTCGGTCGACCCCCTCCGAGGAGGGAAAATACCCATTCCCCCGGGCCAGGGCTCATTAAGAATGAGTACCAGTATAGGAGCATTTGCCAATAAAATCCTACATAGGAATTTAGTAACTCTAAATACACTTGAGTTAGGCAAAATTTAGGACTCCCAATGAAGGATCAATCTTAATTGTACTGTATCGTAAAGGGCCAATGTTCGGCCTTTGTGTGTTCCCTTGTGGGACTACCACTGCAACGAAACCTAAGCTAACTTAGTTTTAGACATTCCTAAATAGGATCCCCAAAATTAAAGCAATGCAAATCCTAACTGCAATATACTAATATACTAATGGCAATGTAATTGAACATTCAAATTGATTTGGAGCAAGAGAAACAAAAGTTCTTTAATATATCATTTTTTGTGTTATTGATTTCATCAGTGTGACTGTGAGTTCTTTGATCTCCACTTGGCGGGGGAGGGGAGGGGGCGTGTAAGGGTCCCTGAGAACTACACCTTTGATGCTTAATCCTCAAGGGAGTATTATGTCTTCCTAATTATTCTACTTTGGGAGTCCTACATTTTTCCTAACTCAAGCGTAGGAATCTTTAACAAGTATCTGACATCGTAGTGCATGATCGAGATCGAAAGCTTAACGTCGTCTCTATCTGAGAGGCTACGTGATCAGAATTTTTCATCTTATTTTTTTTTCTATTATGTGTTTTTTTTACATATTTTTCTTTATTTAACTTTAATTAATTAGATACCAATTTTTTGCCGTCAACGTCGGATCCACCAACTAGTTAAATATAAAACAAAACTAGAGACTTACAGGACAACTGTATCTGGCATATATAAATATATTATATAACAGATTCAGTAATATATCGACCGTTTGATAGAATAAGTGTGTTCTCTAATCGGGGTTTGGTCAATTGTCCAGGATAAAAAATCAAACTCTCGTTGCCTACAAACTCTCGTGCGTTGGTGGCAACGAGAGTTTGATTTTTTATCCTGGAAAATTGACTGAACCCCGATTAGAGAACACACCTATATGAATATATTATATATAACACTTTCATAAAGTTGTTACACTGCAATCAACTATTTTTTATTTTGGCCTTTCTCATTCCGACTTTCTTACATATGAGTTTGAAATGTATTTCTCCTACTCCTATTGCTGCCGAAGAGTTTTATTTCTGTTACTTCTACAGTTTTTATTTGTCGAGTGATATTAATAGAGATAAATGTTGGTACCCCTTTGTAAGTAAAAGTTATTTATTTCAATATATATACAATAAAATAAAAAACGAAGGAAACACACAGAAAGACACAGACATAACTCACATCCCAATAGGCCCCATGGCAAACATAACTTAGAACTTTTCCTACACTCCTTTCAAAATTTCTGCCCCTCCATCACTTTCACTTACGACATCTCCGACAGACTTATCACCTTTCTTGACGTTGACGTTACTTTAGACAATGGACACTTCTTGACTTCCGTACATATAAAACCCACCAACTCCCAACAGTACCTCCATTACAATAGTTGCCATCCATCCCATGTTAAAAAGTCTATACCTCGATCCTTGTCCCTCCGTATTCACAATATCTGCAATAATCTCCAAGACCGCAGACATCATCTTAACCTCTTAAAGGACAAATTTTCTGAACGAGGCTATCCTCGCTCCTTCATTGATAGTCGTGTTTACCGGCTGACATCTCCCACCAACCCAGACCCAAGAGGGATAGAAGTAACACTTCCTTCTTCCTGACAACCTACTTCCCTGGCGCTTATAAGCTTCGTGCTGTTATTAAGGAGTCTTTTCCGATTCTGTCTACTTCTACTTCTACTTCTTCCATCTTTAATCACCCCCCTTCTATTTCCTACCGTAAACCTGCCAATCTAAAAAGCATTTTCTCTCATATTTCCCCTCAGCCTTCCAATCCTGTTCCTGGAATGAAACAATGTGGACGCCGTGGCTGTCAAACTTGCCTGATTGTAAATCCTAATCCTTCCTTCGATTCCCCTCTCCACCATAGTTCCTACCCGGTTCAGGTCAATTCCTCCTGTACCTCGAGCAACTGTGTTTACCGACTGGATTGCACTCAGTGTGACTCCTTTTACGTTGGCTTAACTTCTAATAAGTTGAGCCTTCGTATGAATGGTCATAGGGCTTCAGTCGGTCAACGCAGTAACTATCCTGTAGCCATCCATGCGAACTCGCATGGACTCAGTTTCAATGACTGTTTCAGGGTTCAGATCCTGAAACAGATCCCCGAATCCAACAATAAAGTTACCCTAAGAGCTTCAGAGGAGGCATACATATGCTTACTTGATGCTCGCTCTTCCCCCGGACTCAACCTCAACCGATAATTTATTTATGATTTATTTATTTATTTATTATTTTTTATTTATTTATTTATTATTTTTTATTTTACTTTTTATTTATTATTTTTATTAATTTTAATTTGATTTATCTACTTTTTTATAATTTTTTATAGTTATAATTTTTACTCGTTCCTTTTACGTCTTAATTTGGCTCTTCATTTCCTTCCCTCCCTTCCCCCGCTTGGTGGTAAGTGGTGGGTACTGGCTGCGGTTTCCGAGTTCAGTACCGCCCTGTCTTCCTGCGGGACTCTTCGCTCTTCGCACCTCCTGATGACGACGATTGTCGAAATATCGATGTGAGTTATGTCTGTGTCTTTCTGTGTGTTTCCTTCGTTTTTTATTTTATTGTAAAAAAGTCCGCTGGACCGTTTCTTTTAATTTCAATATATATATATATATATATATATATATATATATATAATATATATATATATATATAACAATTAAAAGAAACGGTCCAGCGGACTTTTTTAAAATAAAATAAATTCAAAACGAAGGAAACACACAGAAAGACACAGACATAACTCACATCGATATTTCGACCATCGTCGTCATCAGGAGGTGTGAAGAGCGAAGAGTCCCGCAGGAAGACAGGGCGGTACTCAGTACCGCCTGAGTACCGCCCTGTCTTCCTGCGGGACTCTTCGCTCTTCGCTCTTCACACCTCCTGATGACGACGATGGTCGAAATATCGATGTGAGTTATGTCTGTGTCTTTCTGTGTGTTTCCTTCGTTTTGAATTTATTTTATTATATATATATATATATATATATATCGTTCACAAAGGAAAGTGAAAAACAGATAAAAACACACGCAAAAAAGACTCACAACGATATTTCGACATTCGTCGTCATCGGGCAGAAATAGTCAGTCCCTTTGAGTAGCTGAAGCCAACTCTCTTTAGGTTTAGTAGTTGGCTTGAGCTACTCAAAGGGAATACTTCTGCCCGATGACGACGAATTCGAAATATTGTTGTGAGTCTTTTTTGGGTGTGTTTTTATCTGTTTTTCTCTTTCCTTTGTAAACTAGTAGTCCTGTTGGACCGTTTAATATATATATTGATAAAGGTATCGACTGTCAAGTAGAAAAAAGTAATATATCTTTATTTTGTGTATGTATATATAGTATATAGTTCACTACACTAATATATTTAGTATCCAAAAAGAACTACAATTTTTAAAAAATAAAATATAGGTAGAAAGTAACTAGATATACACTCTTACAGTCTCTAATTTTCGGTTTAACCATCATCAGGAGAGACGAGAGTAAGACACTAAACGCATTCGCTAAGCATCACGGGTATCCGTGATTAAATATTAGGCAACATTTATATGCAACTGTTGTCTAATAAGTGTTGATGTAGTAACAAGAAGGTTATTTAAGAAACTTGAAAAATTCATATGCTAAAGAAACAAGTTTCAGCCATGATCTTATTTTTAACATACTAATTTATTTATTGAGGATTAGGTCTAAATTAATAACATCTTATTTCAGGCCGACGTTTCAGAGAAAACTTTTAACAATATATATATATATATATATATATACACTTTAACACATAGAAAAGAACACAGAAAGACACTACAGAACTCACTTCGATATTTCGACATCCGTCGTCATCGGGAAGAAGTGCGAAGTACTCGCGTTGAGAAGCAAACTACTACTGGCCTCCAGAGTAACTCGTGGAACCACCGCAATGCTGCTCCCCAGCGGAGGAGAGGAAAAATAGAAATTCTTCCAATATTTATTTAGAAAACAAGATAAAAAATATATAAAAAATATATAAAATACGAAATAATAATAATAAAAAATAAATAATAATAATAAAATAATAATAATAAAATAATAATAATAATAATAATAATAAAATAATAATAATAATAATAATAAAATAAAATAAAAAATAATTAACGGTACAGGTTGAGACCAGGAGGAGAACGAGCCCCAAGGAGGCATATGAATGCCTCTTCGGAAGCTCTAAGGGTGACATGGGGATTAGACTCGGGGATTTGTTTGAGGATTTGTACCCTGAAACAATCATTGAAAGGGAGGTCATGGGAATTAGCATGGATAGCTATGGGTAGGTCTCTGCGCTGACCAACGGACGCCCTGTGATTGTTCATACGCAGGCTCAGCTTGGTTGAAGCCAAGCCAACGTAAAAAGCATCACATCGAGTACACTCCAAACGGTAAACGCAGTTACAGGAAGTGCAAGATGTATCAGAAGGAACAGGATAGGAGTCGTTACTGAGAGGGGAAGTAAAGTAAGGACTGGAGTTAATTAGGGGACAGGTTTGGCAGTTACGGCGTTCACATCGCTTCATCCCTCTGCTAGCACAGGGGCTGTTGGAAATATGGGTAAAAATGGATTTCAGGTTGGAAGGTCTACGGTAGGAGAAAGTAGGGGACTGACTGAAAATAGGAGAAGTAGACGAAGAAGAAGAAAGTATAGGAAAGAACTCCCTAATAACGGCGCCGAGCCTGTGGGAGCCTGGGAAAAAAGTAGAAATAAAGGGAGTAGTAATTCTACGATCCCTTCTAGCTGTAGGGCGGTGAATACTCTCAGCAGGAACGACGGAACTGTTGATTATATTACGAGGGTATCCTCGTTCAATAAATTTTTCTTTTAATAGATTAATTTGTTGGGTTCTACTATTAATGGAATTGCAAATTTTATGGATTCTAATTGATAGGGATCTAGGGATAGCTTTCTTTATATGTGAAGGGTGACAACTGTTATAATGGAGGTATTGCTGAGAGTTAGTGGCTTTTAAATGAACAGAAGTGGAAAATGAACCGTCTTTAAGGGTGACATCAACATCTAAGAAGGAGAGGGAACTGTTGGATATCTGTATATATATATCTGTATCTGTATACATATCTGTATATATATATATATATATATATACATTTAACAACAATTTTAGTATAGAACTAACCATTACCCTGGAAAATTAATGGAAGAAGATAAACAGAATAAAATGAGAAAGCAGAAAGAATGAAGAGAAAGTTCATTCTGAAATGGAGAAATTCACTCATGAATACATCTTATTATATGAATCTACTTTCTAACATCCTCTCTACATTAGTATATTTAATATTAATTAGCAATTTCGTGAGTGTAATTAAGAAGTTATTAGGAACTGAGTTTTAAATTATTTTATATAAATATGATTATATTATATTTGAAAAAATTCATTATTTTATGAATTATTTCATTATATTTGGAAGTTGAAACACTATTTCATATGAGATTAATTATGTAAATATGTAAAATTCAAGTTTGTGTTTAAATATTTTGCAAACTGTACAGATAATTTTCATCACACAACACCTGGTGGGAGACACCACATTACTATAAATTTACCTTATTATAAATAGTTGCGGATTGCTATAGGTAGCAGCTAGTTGTAGCACGGTAGTGCTCTTCATATTTTTTCTATTTGTTATTTTTCAAAGAAATGTTCTTTTTCTGACTTCTCTCTCTTTCTCTTACAGTTTAACCAATCTCACAATTTAGATTTAAAATAATAATAAGTATATTTTACTCTTTTTTGTTTTACATATATCCATATTAATGCAAACATTATTCTTCTCAATGTCCTTTTTATCACCATTGGAAAATAGTTTTTTACATTTTTGATCCTGTAGGAAATTTCTCTGTATATAGCATTTTATATGCAATGGAATGTCAACTGAAATGGTAGAATCACAATGATTTTAATCAAAATCATTTGAAAAATTTTTTATCTAAACGGAAAAAGTACTTTTTAAAAAAAGTGCAATTTTGATGTCGAGCTTCCTGTTCCTTCTTCAAGGATTTATGATAAGAAACATATATGAAATGTCGTTAATATAGCTCTTTTTTTTTATATATGCTGCTCGCACATACCACATTCATTCGGATGGAACCATCTACAAATATTGTTTTAATGGACTCAGGAGAGCTTAAAACTTGTGTTCCTGTTGAAAACAAATTTCATCACACAAAACCTAAAATGGCAGATTAGGTTTTCTTAAAATAAGAAAACGTAATAGCATTCTGTTCCTCTTTTTATATAAACAAACCATCTATTTGAAACTCATTCATGTCTTAATGGTGACTGGTGACTAATTGAAGCATGTTCAAATTGGAAATATATTTATAAGAACGTTATTTAGGAAACTTGAAAACTTATAAAGAAGCAAGTTTCAGCAAAATATTTAACAATAAAAACTTTTTGATGGATGCTTCTCTAGTAAAAGTGTTGTATCAATCTACATGCCACACACTCTTATAAATTAATATCATATATATAGTTCTTAATGTGTTTAAAAAAAACATTGTTTCTGGGTAATATTGAAGCACTTTTCCATGTTTTATGATAAAAGGCTTCTAATTATAAGTCATATCTCCGGTTGTTCAAGAAACTAAAAATTTCATATCAGTAATTTAAAATATGAGGGTGGGGGGGTAGCACGTGGCAACGTGCTCGCCTCTGGCCAGGTACATCCAATGTTCAATACCCACTCTGCCCCTCGATTTATTCATGCGGGAGGTGAATAAATCTGAACACGTCGACCCTCGGGGAGGACGTAAGCCGTCGATCCAAAGCCTATTCGGTGTCAGGTATTCGATTTGAGTTAGCCAAAATTGAGGAATCCCAATGTAGAATAATAGGTAATGTGGTTCGCCCATTACTAAAATGGATACCAAATAATAAATGCGCTATAATTTCCTTCTTTAGAACAGCACTAAAAGGTTAAAGCTTTATAACTGAAAACAAACAAACATTTAAAATATTGGCAAAGTATTATTACAGTAAAAAAGATGACCATGCTTCAATGACTACTTAAGTACTCAAATTAAGTTGCGATTAACTTAGAAATAAACTTTTAAAGAACCTAGTACTTGTGAACCTTATTCAGCATAGATGTTCTTTAAGCCTAGGTTTGTTGGTGTATGATTAATTCTATGTACCATTCTCATTGTCTATGAGATAAAAACAAGAAATAATGTTTATTTTTTTTATGAAAGGTACATCGCCTGATTTAGGCTTCTGCACTATCATAGTGCAAATAGATCAATCCATTACTAAAATGGATAGCATAATACTGCACTTTCTATAATATTAAACAATTTAAAAAATAATTGACTAGGAAACAATAATTATAGAAAGACCAAAAAATATCGCAAAGTCACAGTATAGTGATTGAGATTCCCTGATAGTGCCTCTGAGTCCATTGAGGATATTAAACAACTAAAGTTCTTTTCTGAGAGCTTTCGAAGTCTCCAAAATATGCCTAATGGTTAGGGCGTGACAACAAAGCTAGCATCTTGGTGGTCTGGTCCCTGCTAGATGGTGACATTGTGTTGTACAGCTGATTCTTAATCCTTTCTGCTAACATAAGTCCCAGATGAACTGGACATAGCAGACTCTCAATTTTCTCTGTTAGTCTAGAAATGGTAGGTGATCTATCTGCTTGTTCATTTCCAGTTAGACCTGTCTGGCTCATATCCAAATAAAAACTATTTCAAGGATAGTAGCTTTAGGGGTGGTCTATTTTAACTTGTATTTCACAAGGGATCAATAAAGATATTACTTTAGACAACCTTAAAACTGAAGCAATATTAATAAAACTTCAGACAACTCTTCCAAAGCACAGGTTATATCGGTAAAGAATTTGATAAACTTTGAAATCATTGCATCAGCAGCGAAAACAACATTCAAAAGAAGCAGGTCTCCCAAGGCCAACATCTGTTTTCAACACGTACTTTCATACCGTTACAAAACTGATTAGGGATGTTGATAACTGTAAAATAATTATATAGAATTCTGTCATTTGCTGTGTATTTTCCAACGCCAACACTTATAAACCTTTCACCTTTTAATGCTGTTCTAGGAGTGCAACTTGTGACTCATTTACTATTTTGGTACCCATTTTAGTAATGGGTGAGCCACATTATCAGTTTATTCTGCATTGTGTTTGGTAAATTGTGCCGAACTCAAGTGCATTTAGAGTAGAATTATTTAACTTTGTACCTGATATGTTCGGTGTCGAAGGCTGAATGTCTTCTCTAAGGGACGATGCGCTCAGATTCATTCACCTCTCGCGTGAATAAATGTAGGGCCAGAATGGGTATTGAACCCTGGATCTACCTATCAAAAGTCGAGCACGTTGCTACTGCGCTCATGGTACTATTCTATAGAATTCTTCGTATATATGTATGTTTATTGTGCATTCTAAATGATATTAATCTTGATGACATTTTACAAGTTAATTTGAGTTAACCCTGGAATGGCTTTAGGTGGGTTAAAAATTATAATGCTTTATTGCCTTTACTTTGTGTTTTTTTTTTATTTTATCACTCACCTCTGAGTAAATCGAAATTATTTAACAGAAATATTTATCAAGTTATTTAATTTTAATTACACATGTTTGCATCGCTTTTATTTTATTTTTCATATCTTTAAATGTTTATGTCCTGCAGTTTATACTGACCCCCCCCCCTCCCAACAAATTTCTTGAACTGTCTTAAGTGTCAATTAAGAGAAAGAAAGAGATAGAGAGAGGGAGAGAGAAATTTGGAATGAAGCTCTTAAATTAGGAAAACAAGATTTGTGGTTAGTAGTTTGAAGGTAAGTAGTGCTTCAGACAAGTAAAAGTGCTTCAGTAAACTGTTCAAAACAGAACTGTCCAACCAGAAGATAAGAACTCAAATCATCAACTTGTAGTTCTTCCAGGCGCATATGTTTCCAACTGCGTGGTTAAAGCTAGCCATCTAGCGACAAAAGACTTGTTGTGATATTTAATGTTTCAATAAATATTTTATGAAAGCTAAAATTAAAGATTTAACCCCTTGGGCGTGCAAAGTATTGCAAATTTATTTAGTTTGGTTTTTACAACTTTTGTTGCTTATTTTGGATCGATTTTCCATTTATTCAAGAGTATATATATATATATATATATAGTACAGTACCGTCCTGTCTTCCTGCGGGACTCTTCGCTCTTCACACCTCCTGATGACGACGATGGTCGAAATATCGATGTGAGTTATGTCTGTGTCTTTCTGTGTGTTTCCTTCGTTTTGAATTTATTTTATTATATATATATATATACAAAACAAAACTAAAGTTTATCGGGACTCGGTCAGTTCTTCAGGTTCAAATTAAACTCTCATTGCCAACGTTTCGGTCTTTATTTAAAACTTTTTTCATAGGTTTTACATAAATAAAGACCGAAACGTTGGCAATGAGAGTTTAATTTGAATCTAAAGAACTGACAGAGTCCCGATAAACTTTAGTTTTGTTTCTATTTCACGGCCGATACTTTTATCAGTAGTTATATATATATATATAACCAAGGTCCTGTTTATATTCTTATGTTTGAAGTTATTATCCCCGCCAGACCTCCTTGAAGGAAGTAAGAAGATTCGCAGCTAACGGAAGACTTTGATGTCTAACTATACAGAAAATAGTGAATATTTCCTCATTGCCTCGTTACACTCTGAAATTAGTAAATTAGAATATCTTTAGAGAGGAAACAGAAACACAATCATTAGCAAAGATACTACTAAAAAGTAGTCTTTTATATACATGGATGTGTAAACTACTTTATTCGTTAAAGAGTACATATTTGAAAGGAGGTCTTTCCTACTACAAACCTTTCCTGTTAAACCTTTCCTACAAACCGTTCCTGCGCGTACCTTTGGCAGTGTAGCCATTTGGTGACGCACGGTGTCAGTAAAGACGCATCTGCTTTATCGAGGCCCGGCCAGATCCTGATGTCTTTTCCAGACCCTGGAGGTCTTTTCTTCACTCCTCATTTCATCAATAAATCAAAAAAATGGTATCTAATAGCTGAAGTAGAAACACAACCAATAGCAGATGCTGACAGACAGTAGTCATCGAAGAAACCAAAGATTTTTCAAAACAAAAATGTTTAATTGAAATCTTGAAAAAATGGTTAAATTAATTAACCATTAACTTAACTATTTCAATAATAAGTTTTAGCAAACAAAATTAATAAACTTTCAACCCCTCTAAAAAAGTTGTTTTGAAAAATTTAAAATAAATTTATATTTAATTTGCAAATATTTCAGTCGAAAAATCTGTTTAGAAACAGTATTACACACATAAAATATAAAAAAAATTACAACCTTAAAAACTCATTTTGGTATAGAATTTCAGTTTTTTATTATTATTTTTTTTTCTATTTTTACCCCCTCGAAGTGCCGCACCCTGGCATTGTCGCCTTTCTAGGCCACTTTAAGTAGATAATAATTTAATTATAAAATTAATCGTTAATTTATAATAATGTATATTAGTTCCTAGGTTGGATTTATTTGTACACCTAGATGTTTAAAAGCAGTGCTTTTAATTTTGATTTTAATAAACATGATTTTAATCTTGTTTTTGACAACATTTTATTAGCTAGTAGTATTACCCAGATTTCTTTTGCTTTCTTCACCTGCATTAATTTCTTAATCACTAATAATCTTTAATTACCCTACCAGGGTTGGACAAGATGATCGTCAAGTCAAGACCTCTGAAGAAGCTGTGTGAGTTCGAAGGGAAGCCCCTTCCAGATGACTACAAGTCCGACTGTTACAAGGACATTGATGAAACAGAGTATGCTTGCAAGGAAAAGTACAGAATCATGGTGAGTTACTCAAACACTTCCTATATTTCCTTCTAATCAATTTTAAGTATCTAGGACTGAAGTACAGGTGGCAATAATTCGATTTTGTAATAGTTTATTTCCAAAGTTTGTTTATTATTTAGCAAGATCATACTTTGCTAGATAAATGCTCTAGATTTAGATGGATTTACTTAAACTAAATTTTCTTTAATAAAAAATATCACTCAAATTGGCGATAATAGAATAATCAAAAAACAATAGCTCTATCATGAAGTACATTATGGTAAAATCATAGATATAACATCTTATTTTAGCAGTTTAGTTGAAGAAAATACTTCTTCCATGAGTCCCCTCTCCTCCTAAACAGCTAATGTAATCTGAGAAAGAATACCATGTGTTCGAAATGCTTTGTTTTTATAAAACCTATTGATTTGGAAGTTTCCTTTTATTTATTTTCCCAAAATCATTAATTTAAACATAAAATACATTAAAATTACTTAATGTTTTTAATTAAATAATTGATAATGTTTTTAATTACTTACTGTTTTTTAAATGTAGAAACCAGTTCTCTTTAATTATTATACACTTTTAATCATAGTTCATCTCCCCCTCCCCCCAAATATAGCGGGCCTACACAGTACCAATCAAGTAATTAAAGAGATACAGTCGCCAATCATTCCACATTGGTGAACAAACATTTGCAACGTGTTGTGAAAATATAATAATTATACTTTTATAATAATAATATACTTTTTTTTTATAAAAAAAAAGAATTGCAATATTTCATTGGCCTAAAACCATTTATCTAACATATATATTCCAAAATAGAGTCCTATATTAATGATAAATTTAAGTATGTTCACTTTTTTTGTATAAAAGTTAAGTTATTGAAAACTTAACATTCAAACTTTAGGTTTGAAGTGCAAAGTTTATATTGGTTGGTGATAGCCTACCTTATTTGGGACTGTCTTCGACATTTAGTGATTGACAAACTGAATAGTCACTGCTAAAATTAAGGTGCATTTAAAATTTTCTTTTATGAATGAAAAAAAAATATTTGTAAATGCTAAGATCTAAATGGTTGGCTTCATTGTATAATTAAGCCTTTAAGACATTAAAGGCTTAATTGTATTGGAGTTAGTGGATTAATAACTGTGTGAACAAATTACTTTTAAAAAAAACTAGTGGTACAAAAGAAAAGTAATTTGTTCTTGATATCGGAAATATGGCTTTAATATTCTGAAAGGCATTGAAGAAATCAAGAAAGTGTATCAGATTTGAAAGTACAAGTGTACAGTAATGGATTTTCAGTTTATTCTTTTACTGGATACTTGATATTAAACATGCTTCTTCTGGCAGCTCAAGTGGAAAAGAGAGGTTACAATTTTCTTATTGAGACGTAACTGTTGGATATCAACAATTGCTTACAGTAAAGTTAATAAGCATGGTAAGCAATATTAAATTTCATAGGACAAAAATAACAAAACAAATTCAAACTTCGTGACGAAATTTGAGTTATACAAATATATATAACAGATACTAAACACTCAAGCAACATAAAAACCATCAAACAAAAAATAATTAAATGAATAAATATTTGTTATTTACAGTAAGAGTGGCTATTGCCGATATGATATATAGCGTTAATTTAAAGTAAATTATTGAAGATATTATTAAATATTGACTAATCTGAAAGGTAATTACAGAAACGGCTGAGGGAACCAATGAAGAAGGTAGCAGTGGAGTCGAGCAACAAACTTTAGGTTTGAAGTGCAAAGTTTATATTGGTTGGTGATAGCCTACCTTGGGACTGTCTTCGACATTTAGTGATTGACAGACTGAATAGTCACTGACACAAGGTATAACTATATGTGCCAATGGACGAGCATACTGACTGCTGCTAGTGTTAGCTTGCCTTCCTGGATATCATTGACATTTAGTGATTGACAGACTGAATAGTCACTTACTGAACAGATGAACCATTAGTCACTGACGCAATGTATAACTATATGTGCCAATGGACGAGTATACTGACTGCTGCTAGTGTTAGCTTGCCTTCCTGGATATCATTGACATTTAGTGATTGACAGACTGAATAGTCACTGACACATAGGCATATAACTATTTGTGCCAATGGACGTGACTGCTGCTAGTGTTAGCTTGCCTTCCTGGATATCATTGACATTTAGTGATTGACAGACTGAATAGTCACTGACACAAGGTATAACTATTTGTGCCAATGGACGAGCATACTGACTGCTGCTAGTGTTAGCTTGCCTTCCTGGATATCATTGACATTTAGTGATTGACAGACTGAATAGTCACTGCTGAACAGTGAGACCATTAGTCACTGACGCAATGTATAACTATATGTGCCAATGGACGAGTATACTGACTGCTGCTAGTGTTAGCTTGCCTTCCTGGATATCATTGACATTTAGTGATTGACAGACTGAATAGTCACTGACACAAGGTATAACTATTTGTGCCAATGGACGAGCATACTGACTGCTGCTAGTGTTAGCTTGCCTTCCTGGATATCATTGACATTTAGTGATTGACAGACTGAATAGTCACTGACACAAGGTATAACTATTTGTGCCAATGGACGAGCATACTGACTGCTGCTAGTGTTAGCTTGCCTTCCTGGATATCATTGACATTTAGTGATTGACAGATTGAATAGTCACTGGTAAACAGTGAGACCATTAGTCACTGACGCAATGTATAACTATATGTGCCAATAGACAAGCATACTGACTACTACTGTTTATTCTGACCATCTTAGCTATTTGTTAACATGCATAGTTATCTACCTATGTCTATCTGCGGACTTAGTCTGTCCTGAGAGACACTAGCTAGCAATTGATCATGTTGATGAAACAGTTCTGGATAGTTAGTTACAGACGTGATATATCTGGTAAGAGACTGACCTATGCTAATGACCATGAATTTTTCCTGCTAGCTACGGTGAGAGACCATCACATGACACCGATATAACGCTACATCACTAGGATGAAATTTACTTACATGTTCCTGTTGTGACTAAGCCATTCTACTCGCTTATTCTAGATTACTTGATAGAATCATCACTGTTTTTTAGTCAAATGCATAGGGAAACCTAGGATTATAGTAGCTTGTTTGTTATTCATTGATATTAATATGTCAAATGCGAATAATGTTGATTTGAATAGTATTACTTGTGTGGGAACAGTAGGTGGACTATGAATACGATGTTTGGCATAGTTACTGTATAATCAACTGTTAATCCAGTGCGACATCCTCCGTTCTATCAAGCAAATGAGAATGTACTAAAGCAAGGTATTTTAGAACTAGCTGGTAGACACTTGGTCACAACAGGCACAGTTCTGTTACCTCTTCATCTTACTACTGACTACTATTTTGTACAAAGTCACTTCGCAGTAGTTTTACAATTAACTAGTGATATATTGCCAGAAACTATATCGTGTTATTTTCGATCATATATTGTCTTACATCGAACTGTGACAAATAATTCTGACTAACTATGATATATAAATCTATGACTCTCCGGCCGATTTGTAGTGGATAGACATGACTTATCAAAGTGTTATCTGGATACTGACTGCTCTATATTGTTTGGTCTATACAACCAGAGTACTAATATTCGGACTAGTTCATAGTAAACCAATGCAACGAACGACTGAATACCATCATATCCCAAGCAACTTATAACCTGCAATAAAGATGAAATGACATACCTACTAGCCAAAGACTCACCACAATGGAGTGTCCTAAACTGATTTACTGGTAGACAATAAATCTTGCAGAGAAATCTCGACACGACATATTGACAGATTTCGTTACCACTCTGTCTCTCTCTCTCTCTCCTATTTCGCACTTGACTTTCAGCCAGCACTTGATCATTACCTATCTCTCTCTGTCGTCTTCTGCTCAATCACTCCATATATAACCCCTCATTTTCAGAATCTTATTCAAATTTATTACTTCTTTACTCTCGCTTTGTTATTTATTATGGTTACTCTTGTCTTATTTTTTTTAAAAAAACATGCTATATAAAATGTATTTATTTAAATATGTTGTTATTTATTGGCTAAATATATCTCTATTTCAGGTTTTCTCCATTGTTTTATACTATAATTTCAACTTGAATATCTACCTTTAGGGATATTTTTTTTAATAGCTGAAGTGGAAAAGCACTAAAAAAGAAACCCTTTACTATCAGTTATTCCCTTTGTAGCCCTTAGGTGAAAAGTCAAACTAAATTGTGGGTACTTGAATTAAATCGACATTCAATTTTATTTCATAGCTCATAATGGAAATGTCAGGTTAAAAAAAATCACAACAGTATTCGACCTTTAAAGATGTTTATTTCTGAGATGAGAACTATTTCGAGAAAACATATACAGGCCAAACATTGGACCTTTGTGATACCACTCTATGAACATTCTACATTACCAGTCCTAAATTTAGGACTAACTCAATTATATTTAGAGTAGACATTTTTCCCGAGTACCTGACATCGTGCAGACTTGGTGTCGGCGGTTTGAAGTCCTCTCCGAGAGACGACTTTCTGTAAAACAAACTTTGTTTTCGAAAGCCTGAACTAGAATGAAAAAGTTAGTAAAATAAACACTTTCCACAGTGATATCTTTTCTGTATCAGTTATTTTTCTGTAACCATTATTATCAAGAATAATGGTTATTTCTTCGATGAAAGACTCAATCAATATATTTTATTAAAAAGAATTTATTTTTAAATGATAATAATTTGAAGTTATTTTCTAACTTGTTCCAGATGAGATTACACCCTCCAGGCAGTGAAGACAAGACATCAGAGAAATGGGAACGCGCTTATAAGAAAATAGTGAAGCGTAAACGGACAAGGAAAGCTCAAAATTAGAACTCTGCCTTGATTTGAAGTTCTAGATTCTAGACAATGTCTTAACACTGCTAACAAGACTAACTTGTTCTCGAGGTCCGCTCTCTTGAATCACTTAGTCTTGACTTCCCCCTAGCCAATTGTAAAACACTAGCACACCACGATTTCCTTTATCATAAAAAAATGTATAACTTTATTAAGGTAGGTTTACTTATTGATATATCTAACTTATAAAGTAAGTCAACAAATTTCGCTATAGTTGAAGCATTACAACAACTTCATAGTAAAGAATAAATATAAAATAAACTTTAGTTCTTCAAATAATCACCTTTTTATCATTAATGTGGATAAAAGAATGACCTAGATTGTAGGCCGAAGATGCCCACATAGATGGTCGAATATTGCTCATGAAATAGGGCATTTGAGAAACTAACTCTTTAATTTGGCATTATTCTCTAATGCTGAAGTAAACGCTTTTTAATTAGTAATTTTCAATAAACACATAATAGATTGTAATTTTGATACTAAAATCTCAAATGACAATCCAAAATAAGACTTCTGAATTTTATTTTTTTTTAAATTACAGAAAAAAAAAATTATTGATATCCAAGACTATTTTAAATTGATTAAGAATATGTTGAATATATATATTTTTAATGTTTATTAATCAAATCAAAAGATATTATTAATACCTCATTTTTAAGAAAACTCGTAATAAGGGAAGTTAAAAAGAGAATTAAAAATGTATTGTTCATCAGAGTTTGATGCAACAAAGAAAAAAAATTTAGTGTAAGATTTCACTAGCATTGGTTACTAGAAGGAGTTACGATCATTTCATTAATTAATAATAAAAAGAAATTCCCCTTAAGAGATGTACTAAAAGTTGAACAATTAGTATTATTAAAACTAGATTGTGTATTTCATTCAATTGCCTATATCTTTTAAATTAGAATGAAATATCATATACATGTAAAACTACTATTATTTCTGTGTTTTTATATTTAAATTTCAAATGTTTATTTTATATATCCTTTTCTAATATAAAAATGATTTAATAAACGTTTTTATTATTATAAACATGTACTTTATTTAAA
Organism: Hermatobates lingyangjiaoensis; assembly: GCA_026182355.1. Lineage (NCBI taxonomy): Eukaryota > Metazoa > Arthropoda > Insecta > Hemiptera > Hermatobatidae > Hermatobates > Hermatobates lingyangjiaoensis. The sequence goes on along the minus strand of JAPFBL010000018.1, from coordinate 2,773,833 downwards.
TAAATAAATGTTTTAAAAATAAGTAAGTTTTAAGTAGTCAATAATTTATTTTGAATTTTTTTTACATTTTATACAGAGATTATTATCAAATTATAAAACACTTACCATTTATTATAAAGTCCATAAAATGTATATGAAATATGTTTTACTCTTCTTGTATAATTAGATTCCTTAATACAAAAGTTACAAAACCAGTTAAATTCTGGTGGTTACACATATTGCGAAACTAAGAAGTACCACTTATAATTTGTTACAAACAACGCGTTTCAAATATAGTGTCCTTCTGTTGCACCAACTATTATCAAAGATCTAAAGGAGTTTGCCAGAAATGATGGCTTATCAATCCTTTCCTTTTCATCCGTCACAATAGTTTGTTACCTGAAGAAGAGCACTACGTGTTTGAAATGAACATTTTGTGTAAATCACTTGTTTGTAAAGACATTCACTATTTTCTCAATATGAGGTTTATTTAATTGTTCACTTTACTATTAGTTTAATAAGTAAACTATAGCGATCATAGAAAAAAATAATCTCAAAATTTTCACGGATTTACATGTTTTGAAGTTCAAAAAGTCCTTTTTTAGACTTTTTTTTCGATGATATCTGTAGGTGGGTGAGTGAATATGCAAAAGTTTGTGGACACCTATAGGTATTGATAAATCACACCTTTTGATACATCCAAATCATATTTTATACAAAAATCGGTCGCATAATGTAGATATTTTCGGGCAATATTGCAACATGAAAATCACTTTTTGGCAAAAATGTAATTTTTAGACTTTTTTTTCCTTTTTAACTCCTAACCCTTGAGCGTTGAAAGTGAACTGATACAATCAATAACTGAAAAAACCATAGATTTTAAAACGATGAGAGGGATTATTTTTTGCAATGTAAAACTTAACTTTTCGTCAAGTTTTATAATCAATAATCAGATTCAATCAATGAGATTATAATTGATTGAATCTGAGAAATGAAATTATACGCAAAAATAAAATCTTTTGAGAGGATGAAACGAATATTTTTTGTTGCCACTGCAATTACGAAAAGTGGCGTTATGGCACTTCATATGATTTCAGAAATTGTTTTTTTTTCACGCTAACCGGCTACTCACACAAAATACTTGGTGTATTGTCCTTGATTACCTAGAATATTTAGAGTATCCTCTTTTAGGTATTTTTATCACAAAGCTATGAAGATGACATTGTTATTATAAAAGATTAATACTTGATAGTACTGTCTTGAGCGTGAATCAAGATTATATGATACAATATTTGAGATTATGAATCATGCTCAAAATCGGAAGAGATTGGTAAAGGAAATGCTCTGAAGATAAATCTAGTTTAAACAGTCCTTATTCCATTTTGAAGAAAAAAAGAAAATAGGTCTCAAAGAATTCACTATTGAAAATTCTAAACTAGAATCTCAGATATATTCAATTCACTTTATATATCTAACATATATATTGGATTTAACTCAGACTTTAGTAATAATAACATATAACATTTTTCTAGACCAACCATTAGAATAGCGTTACACTTATGAAGTAGATATAGTCACAACTAGCAGATGTGTCCTTCTTTGAAGGGTATTTTACAAACATTTTGGTGACATTCCAAAATATTATTAGAAATTATAGAATAGTAGAAATATCATTATTAGTACAGTGCAAAACTGTCATTAGATCTGGAGTTTCTTTTACGTTTTGAAGCTTCACATTCTGATATCAAATTTGTTTTTATTTCAGGCATGTTTCTTATTTAACTTTTTTTAAAGCGAGTATATTGTGATAAACGCAAAGAAATTAAAAACAACAGTACCTACTTGCTACGGTGTCAGTCACCTAAAAACACATGTATATTTTCAAAATAAAAATGTCTGTGCAGCCAGCTAAACACAGCTTAAAAGTCCGTAACTTCGCTTCTAGGTTGCATTTCAAATCCTTTCAAATCTTAGGTTTTAAGTTAGACATACACAAATCTACTAACAAAAGTTTCAACTTGCTGACTTATCATGGCTGAGTTTACTTGTGACAAAACTTAGTGGACAAAGAAGTAAACAGGCAGAAACTTTTCTTAGGGTGGATTCGGTTTCTGTAATGTAAAAAACATAAAATAAAGATACCTTGAAATGAGTCAGTTCTAAGCAATGTACAGACAAAAACGTCCTTTTGTTTATATAGATAAAACAAATGAAATGACTAAATTGATTACTTATGAGTTGATAGTTCACCAGACAGTTTGTTATTACGTCTACATAATAGACATTAAATAAATACACTCAGTTTTGATTGTCTAAGTGTTTGATATTGTTTAGTTATAGCAAAGTTGAGTTTAGGCCACTCCATACTGTTCAAAAAAATGTTTTGTCAGTTTCATTATTCGCAGCTTTCTGGTAAACAGCACTATAAAGACAGAAAATAGATGAAGGGACTGAACGAAGGTTATAGCATAAACTTACATATTTGAGAGAGGTGTAGTGTAGTGTCCTAATATAGATGTACCTTTGATAAAGGTAGCACTGTGTTATCACAAATATATAGTTAGTTCTTGGTGTGATAAAAATCTAATTGGTTTTAAGACAATATTGATGCATAGAAAAGGTAAATATATTACATTGTTTTATGATTAATAATTTTAACCAACCCACTATTCTAGTGATTCAAAAAGCTTTAAAAGTAGTATTAATTATTAACTTCATGTAAATATTGCTCGAAACCAATTTAACGAATTTTAAATATAGAAAGAGGAAACATTACAGGAAAACGACAACTATTACGTTCTATCTTTAGTAACTTCCAAAATTGTAATACAACAATGATTACATTTTCGTTATAACTATTGAAATTAAATAGTTACATTAAAATGAAACACTTTAGTACTTTGATTGCGAGGGAATTTGATAATATCTTTTATTATAGTAAAGTTGATTGAAGACCAATCCACATTTTTTAAAAATGTTTTAAAATTTATTTCTCAGGATTTTCATAAAACAAAATTTAAATTAATAAAAGAACTCCAACAAGTAGGAAAGGCAAATATTACTAAAATTGAGTTTTAAGTTTTTCAGTGACTCTTCCAATATTTTTCAACTAATAAACATTTACTAATTTCTGCGTAATTATTTCAGGTAACGTTGTGTACAAAATTTCAGTAGAAAAGAAAAAATTTACTGTCTTACAAAATTTCCAATACTTTTCTTTTGCATTTACGTATTATCGCAAAAAAACTATAGAGGTGACCATACTCCCATAAGGAACTGTAGAACTACTTAGTGCTAATTTTGATTGATTACCTTACTTTTGTAATCTGTATATAGCTTCCATAATTCTACGTTTATACGCCCCCACATGTGATGGCTGGATTTGATTTACCCGGATTTTGAAGATTTAATCTTTTATATTCCCTCTGTACTCTGAAGTTTGATTACCGTGGGCCACATAAAGAAAGAAACCATAATAAATACGACTATAAATATATTTCTCTCATAAAGTACATATTATAGTAGAATGACATGAGGATATATTGCAGAGTTATATAGGGATTAATAAACTATATATAAAAACCTAAAGCTGCTATATTTGGAGTGAATATGAAAAGTTTTAATTTCAATTAAACGACGACATTCATGTTTCAATAACAAGCTGCACCTTCACTTAGTAAATTTCGTAGTTTTATTTCTTTCAAATAACTAATAACAAAAACATAGTAACAATTACTAAATAATTGAACCATTCCAAACTCTCAGATGACAAAATTTTTTAGTGAAAAATAAGATAACATAAAATATGCTAGAACCTTAAAAAATTAATAAAACAAACTGTATTTCTTATTAGTTGAAAAAAAAATACAACGAGGATAAAGAAATTATTGGAAGGAAAAGGAATGATGGAAAATAGTCCTTGGGAAGAGAAAATAATAATTTAGACACTTGAAGTACGGTGTCGCAGCAGGATTGCGAGATACATTTGAGCAAAGGCATTGGTAACACTGTACCAACACACACGCCTTTCAACTACCCACTTTGAAAAAAAAAGTAGAAAAACAAATCATTAAATAACACTTGACAAATCCCATTGAGAACAAATCAAATAAGTTTTTTTTTTTGTCAATATTTACAACGAGTCCCTTTTGTTGTTTCCACTCAAACTAAAAACAGATGGGGCGCCACAGCGACTGTATTTGTAGCAATTATAAATTAAGGATTTTTTTTTTTATAAAGAGAAAAAAAAAGTTTCAGTCATCCATATTTTGCGACAGGAGGAAATTGGCGGCAAGATTTTCATTTTTCTCACATGCAAAGTAGGCCTGCACTACCAGATGTTCAGGGAAACCCAGGGCCTTAAGCTGAAACAAACAAGGCATCAACAGTCAATGTATACTCAAATTTAATAAAACAGAAATTACTTTTATGCATCCATAATGAAAATACTGTTTCTAAACTTGATTGTTTAGCAGAGCTGTTTTGATCTATTCATGCACCTGAGGCCTTTTGCCAACCGTCTCCTCACCAATGAGAAAAACCAGACAGTCCTCGTGAAGCTTGTTTATCAGACCACAAAATGTGTAATTTTTTGATAGTATGACCGAGAAAAAAGAATTAATATAAATGTATTCTTGCGTACCATAATCAATTCCTTCTCCCCACAGGAAACAGTCTGTAGAATCTCTCAACTTGAAATATGAAAAACTTGTTATCTTGAACTTCTAAGTCAATGTTTGTGCCATTCGACGGTTCATTTTCATAATAAATTACTACATTATAATATATATATGACCTGCAAAAACTCAATTCCTATTGGTCACCATCTAAACTAATCATACATCTTCCCCAGGATAACTCATAGAAACCAATATATATATAAAGAACAAATTCAACAAACCTTGACCAAATGAAGTTATTTTATATGATCTTTAGCTAACAATATTGTAAACTTAAATGATAAAAAAAAAAACTTCCACAAGTTTATATAGCTTCCGGTATTTTTTCTACTTATTAGTCCACCTAATCAAGAGATATACTGGTCACTCGATTAGGCTCATGATAACTCGGAATAACTGGTCACCTAGGCAAAGGAATGAGCTGAACAGACCTGTGAACAAAGCCCCTTCGTACTGCACCTCGAGCTTTCTTAAGAGATCTATTAAACAATAGGTGTATGGATGTATTTCACCATAACCTTATGTTTATAAATAAAATAATATATTTTTAAAAGAACATTTATAATCATATGTACAATTCGAAACGTCAGGGCTCTCTAAAACAGAGTTAACCTATAGTATGTCGCGATTGGGTCTGAAGCATATCCCAAGACTGATGAAATTATTAATAAAAAACAAAAGAAGAAAACCAATGTTGTCTTATCTCGACCACACATTTTTCTTTCTTTATCGAGGTTTGGTCTAGCGTCAAATAGTAAAAAACCTTTAACTTAACGTTCCGTCTATATTTGAAGACATCTTCAGGGTTACATCATATTATTGTAATTAATTTCTGTATTGATGTAGCCCTGAAAATATCTACAAATATAAACGAAATGTTGGTTTAAAGATGTTTTACTGCTTGACGCTAGACTAAACCTCAAAGGGTGTTAAAAATTGTGTTAAAAAAATGTTAGGCTATAATAAACAATTATATGTAAAATTAACTGAAATTAAAAAAATATCTATTTCAAAAATATGTACTCGTAATTAGAACTACAAAATTTTAAAGTTTAAAACGTAGTAGTAACTATACATTGAGAAATCAACTGGAATGGAAGTTTAGGCTTCTAAATATTCTTTAACTAGACGTGAAATATTAAACGACCATTATTCAGCTAACCGATTTTAGAAAAAGTTTTTTTGTTTTTATTTCTGATATGTTGTACACAGCTTCTCAACTCTGAAGTGGATCGCTGACCGTGAGAGCTTATGAAACACTGGCCTTAATTATTAAGTATTACCTATATAAAATGGTTTAATATAAAACTAAAAATACAAACTTTCATTGAAAAAATGAAATCTTCTAAACACTTTCTTTGTAACTATGAAACTATGTTTAAACTATCTGAAATCTCCGGAAATACCAAAGATTTCTAGGGTATGTTTATTTAACCATGCTATTTATCTTTTGTATCAAGGTTTTGTCTCGCGTCAAACAGTTAAACATCTTTAAGACAACGTTTCGTCTATATATATAGACATCTTCAGGGTTACATCAATACATATAGTCAAAACGTTGACTTAAAGGTATTTAACTGTTTGTCGCTAGGCCAAACCTCGATGGAAAAAAAAATATTGTGAATATATGTGGTCGAGATAAGAAAACATTGTATTTGACTATATGAAGGATTTTACTTTACTCCATTTAACATGCAACATCCTTAGGTCCTGTACAATAGGATTCTGATAATGGCAGGACCACTATGTAGCCCTCTAGCACGTTCTCATTTAATAATAAGAATGTAAGCCACAGCGGAAATATTTAAGACTGTAATGACACCAAATAATTTACTTGTATTTTTGGTTAGAGGTATTTTTAATAATTATTTGAAAAGGATGATATATTATCATACATTTAAAATATTTGCTCTTGCTCAAAAAATGAAAGCATTCGTCTGTATTCAGAGTTAAAAATTATATGGCACTCAGGGAAAGAAATTGTATAAACTTTTCTATCAAAAAAACTCCCATCCCTGGAGAAGTCAAGCACACATTAGGCAAGTTAATTTAAAAATACAGATAAAGTGAATGAAAACTGCGGAAGTGCTATTTCTGATTAGTGAGATTAAAGCTGACTCCTAGGAGACCTACCCTCTCAATGGCCTCCTTGTCCTGGGGGGTGACTGGGACTTGAGTGGTGACTGGTTGCGCGGGCGGGTTCCCTGCAGAGGGCGCCACGCCGCCTCCCCCCTGACCTCCTCCAGCCACGGGCTCGTTCAGCATTCGCACGAATGCCTCCTGATTCTCCGAAATGAGTCGCAGAAGGGCGGGATTGCTCTGACCTATTTGCTGTAACACAGGGTTTAAAAGATCCGGGTCCTGCTGCACAACTTCCCTCATTTGGTGGAATTGCGGTTGAGAGCGCAAGAACCCCAAAGGGTCGTTGTCTTCATCTGAAAACAGAAAATTTAAATGCTTCGATTTAAAGGTTGGTAAATGACAGAGGAGACTTCTAGTATCAACATGCAATGGCGATTCTCAAACTTCTACATCACAAAATACAACAAATATTTTTTTTATTAAAACAAAGGTTATTTTTGTTAATAATTTCATAAACCTTCACTTTTCTCCAGATGTCTCTCTATCAAATAGTTAGCAGAACCGTTACCATGGCTGTCTATGATTGCATACTTAAACATGAATTATTCCCGTTTTTCCATCAAATTAGCTACATTACTAAACAAAAAGTGTGCTCGATTTCTTTCCTGTAATGAGTATTTTGAACCTGCATCATTCAACAAATTCATTATTTTAAATTCCAAACCTTTTTCTTGCAAGTCCTCCTTTTCCTAGATGAATGTTAATCAAGAGATTCCTTCCGTCTGCCTTCCATCAGTACTCCTAACTAGTCCCCTAGGAGCAGTATTGCACTCTTTATACTTTCAACATATGTTATATAGTTTAAAGCCTATTGATCCTATAGTGTTGGGGGGGGGGGGGGGGGGGCATTTACTCATGTTACCTGGAAAAAGGCTGCAAATATTTTTCAGATTTCAAAAAGTGGGTGGCATTTAAAATTAAAATCCTATAAAGCTTTAGAAGTTACACAAAGTACCCAAATAATCAGTGCAATGCATTACATCGACAGTAATTCTAATTGAAGTCACCTTGTACAAATATTCCTCAGGCCTTAGTCTAAGCAAGCTTCTATATATTAGTCATTGCCTACACTGAAAGTGACAAATAAATTCCTTGGTATTCTCAACTTAATAAAGGTCACTATCAGAGCTCTGCTTCATAGGTTTACTTCAACAATAATAATAAATTTTATCTAATTTTGAGTTGTTTAGTCGTTAGAATGATTGCCACTGGAACCAGAGATTTCGAATTCCAACAAACCTTGGTCCTAAACTATTATTACATGAGGGTTCGAACTTCGAAATATAGTTCACATACTCAAAGGAAAGGGACATGTATGTTGTTTCAACAATATAGTCCCTGTTTTGACGGTAGATAAATGTGTAAAGTAGTTTCCCAATACGATGGAAATTACCTATGTACGTACTTCCATGAAATTAATTTGTGATTTGGTAGTTTTTTATGCATAGTAACAACTATTGAAAGTATAATGAGTCCCAGCACATCTGACAAATAGTGAGAATTAAGTTAAAAACATTATCAAGTCAAATGTGAGAAATCAGGACGTAGAAATACTGACAGAAAAAAGAAGAAATATTCAGAGTCCAAAATATGTTGTGACTATGTTGCCCAGTATTCTATAAGATATGTAGCCTTTAAAGTGTACAACATATGTTGAAAGTATAAACGGAGTTTTAAGGAATATATTTAGAGTGCAATACTGCTCCCTAGGGGCGTGGTAAGGAGTAGGGGAAGGCAGACGGAAGGAATCTCTTGGTTAACATTAATGTAGGGAAGAGAGGACTTCCTAGAAAAAGATTCGAATTTAAAATAATTATTTCAAAATATGCTGAAAAAGTTACTCACGACAGATGAATTATTTACTTTCTCTGAAGAAAATTAATAGTAATATGAACTAATTAATCAAGGAATTAAGCTTGCTCTGACTTTTTTAAATGTGGAAATGAAGAAATTTGGAAAGCGTTGTCTGTTAAAGAGGAAGTAAAAGTGTCCTTTCCGTATCTTTCTGTGTCAAATACACGTACTCATTCAAGAGCCCTATATTAAAATGAGTAAGGGAATATTTAGGACCACCGAAGTACAATGAACTCGAATAATTTAAAAGTTTGGATCTGGCAAAAAGGGCCAACGGGTGACTTGATGCATCGTTAATGACTCCTCCCCACTCTACTACTGTTGTTAATAAAAAAGCAAAAGAACTAAAGGAACTGTAGTGCTATTAATATATCTAAAATAGAATATTAGAGAGGTCTAGTCTCCTACTCGTTTTGCAGTTTAGGACTATCCTTTCATTCAGTGAATTACCACTTGGAAAATTTAAGAAGCTAGGAGAACAGCAGATTGAGCATTCTTAATTTAGTCGACGATTTACAGTTAGTTCTATGCTTTTAACTTCTCTGTTAACACGAGGGCACAATTCTGTTCGGGATGCGAGGCCATAGCAGAGAGAAACTTGAGAATCAAGGGATTCCTCCAGCGTCAAGAAGGAAAACAACAAGTGGGCGCTAGAATCAGAAACGTCTTGATGTGATAAATTTAGTAGCACCTCTTACCAATGTACACCTTTGTTCTATCGTAAGAAAGGGTTTGAATGATAATCTCAATCACACAATTTAGCGTTACACCCTTTTTTTCAGATTTACTAAGCAAACTTATTATACTATGCAATAGTAATTATGTATAAATTCAACCGTTTCCTCATTTGTATATTCTGTTTTATGGCATTTGATATAGCAATGACTATCCCAGTCGCCACTATATTTTTACATTGCTAAGTTCATTTATTATATATATGTTAAACTGTTTGTTATGATACCGAATTAAAATCTACCAAATCTTACTATGATTTTAGAATGACGGCAAGAATAATTACTTCTTAGAAATACTGAAACCGTTTGTTTAAATCAGAGTAGAATGCAACAACAATTTATATCATATAATAAGTATTTAAATGACAACGGAATTTATGGAAAAAATTGAAACTCTTATAAATAATACGTGAAAAACTCAAAAACATGAGGAATAAGGGTGGAAATGTTAAGAATTGTACCTTCGGTAGGATTGGCAGGTTGACTGAGCTCCGGGTCTGGGGGGATTCCGTTGATAAGGTATTCGACGGCTCTGTCGGGGTTGTTGAAACTTGCAGTCAGAGCCTTCTCCACCTAACAGAATAGAAAGCCATAAGAACCAACAGCGAAAACCTCCAAAATTCTAATTAAATAGCTATGAAGGAAGTAATAAATGGGTAAACTGAGGTTTTTGAACACATCCTGGTTGGCAATTCTCCAATGAAAAGTTTAATTGTCAAACATATTAAAGTTATTCTGGTATAACTGCATAACTGCGGCTGGGCCCACATTTACATACAATGGTTGAGAATGTGATTCCATCACTAGAAGAATGTCTATTGATCTAAAATTTAATTCCGCTAAACTCTGCACAATGACATTTAGTTCCTCTCTGGCGTAAACCGGCTGTAATTCTCTATAGTCTTATGATTTAGTATACATATTTTAGTTTTATCCTTAACTGTTACCTTTAAAAGTAAACACAGTAAAACATCTTTGCACAAAAGTAAAACCAGCTTTATTGTGTTAAGGTTCTTTGACACAAATTTGTCATTTTCTTTCCAGGAGAATGTTTTTCAAACGAAAAACCACCAAAATAGATAAATGTAAAGAATCTAATTTAACTGACTAATGAAATAAAATTAATATTAAAAAAAAACAATACCAATCTTCGATATAGACAGCATCATACCTCGATACCATTATTAAACTCTAAATGTTATAACAGAATTATTAGAGAAAACGAAAGTATTGAGAAAACGTGAGAAATAATAAGGCTTAATAAAACTAAGTAAATCAAAATTATTTTAAATTTACTTATCAGATATAAGGAACTAAGGAATGCATGGGAAGGGTCATGGTAACTCCCGCAATACAGGGTGTGACATACGTGAAGAATGTGGTCTACAATAAGCCTGAAGATTGAGGTTCCAATTTTGGTCTTGGCACTGGGGTTTTTATGTGAGAGTCAAGAAATTATTTACACGGCGTCCCTCGAAGAGGAGGTAAAGAGTCGATCCCGAACCTATACCGGCCAGGCAGTCGTGAACGAGCCCTTCTATAATAAACTTGAGTAAGGTAAAACTGAGGAATCCATGAAAAGTTAACCCAGTAATTAGTATTGTTCGTTCACCTACCTATAATTAACATGGTAATAAATTACTATTTCACACTTTCTGCTCCTAGAAAATCTCTAATGTCAAAGCCTATAAGCGTGTGAATTGGTAGCAAAAATATTGTTTCGACTCTAATGGAATTTAGGGAAGCATTTTTCAATCATAACAATATTATTGAAGACTGAATTTTGCAGATTTAAAAGTTATATGAAACCTATTACATTGAAGAAAATAATATTTTAAAAAATATAATCTTGAATTTCTAAACATGAAGAATCAGCAATGCTACAATGGTAATCTTTCACTGGAAATAGTATTTGAGCAAAAAACAACTGTGATGTGCAGAAGAAATTTATCAAAGATGGTACTACTGAAAACCATTACTGTTTTCTTTGATAATTACAAGCAGCTGCCTTGAGACATATTACTTATATTTGGAAAATGAAGTTTCTGAGCCAAAGCAGGGCTCCCAATTTGGTATGCTAGGAGACAGCAGAGTTTTGCTTCAATTACGCACTTGATTGTCCAGTTCGGTGGTTCAATAAATGTATTCCCTTATCACTTTATTAAACTATATATTCCAATATCCACACTTATAGGCTTTAGATTATTCAAGGAGCAAAATTGAATGTAATTGTTATCCCATACTCTTTAACCATGGGTGAGCCACATTTCGGAGGCGCCAAGAAGCTCGTGGTGTCACCCATCCAAGTGGTAACAACGCCAATGTTGCTTTGATACAAGCTAGAACCAGAATTGGATGTTTTTTTTCACTGGCTACGAAACTATTTTGGAAAGAGTAAACAGCGGTTTGACTACTTCTATTAGGTATGAACAAACTAAAGGGATTACTGTCAATAATGCTGAAGGCTAGAATGAAGAAACAGGTCTACTTATTACTCCAGATACTGAAGAGAAAGGACATGGTATTTTATAATTAGAATTAAGTTAGTCAATCAGCAAGAGAAGACCTTATTAAGAAATATGTAATAGTAATCACTCAACTTTACAATAAGTAAACGTATCACCAAATTCTTCAACAATAAATTTGCATACTTTAATGTGGCTATTGTGGAAACGTATTATGAAAATCTAAGGTAAAATGTGAACTGTAGCATGCCCACAAACTTCGGAGGACACATCCTCCTGCCCCCATTCAGACATCATCCAAAGACTTAAAAAAATCACAACGGAATTCTAAGTTTTCAGTGATATAACAAAACAAGAAATGCAATCTTCTGTGATAAGATATCTATAATTCAATAAGAACTCAGAACAAATTTGATGCCAACTAGAAAAACATAGTGCATTCGATAGGAAATGTAAAGTGTATTTATTGAACAAGTGCATACCTGGTCCCTGGGGTAACCCATGTCAACGATGTTCTGCACCATGGAGTTGTACTGCTCACCCATGATAAGAGCACTTTCGGCGTCTGAGCTAATGCTGCTCACCACTCCCTGAGACCCTTCCACTCGACTCTCCCCTTCCCTGTTCTCTAAAGGTTTACTTTCTTCCTTTTCCGCAGCTGCGGCTGCCTCCGTTGGATCAGGAGGAGCACTCATTGCCTGGGCAACTGGCTTTGGTTTTGACACCATAATTACTATAAACTTCTTTTCATCTATGTTATATTCACTAACTGAAGTGTCATCATTCAATATTTGTCCTGAAAAATGAAGAATATTAATTAATAATATGTCCATTACTACAGGTAGAACAATGAGGTAGTAGAATCATCTGAATCTCAAAATACCAACATTTGTAGCGAAGAAGACTCTACAAGGAAACTTAGTACATAAGGAAGGAATAACAATATTACAATAGTTAACGCACTTACTAACAAATACCAAGTCATTCTAATTGTCATACCTTAAAGACTTTATAAGCTACTTATTTTCTTCACCTCAGCTCAACTCATGTAAATTATTTATTGCTTAAAGTTAAAAGCAGTTCATTAGTACTGAAGCACTTCAAAACAAGCTAGTTGTTTAAGTACTACAAATCGCTCATTCCTGGAAGCAAAGCACAAACCAGGTGAATCATGGTACCAGTATAGTAGTGGCTATGCTCATCAACCACTGCCTCCCTCATGGAAGGGTAAATCTAATCTTTAAGTAAATCTTATTTCATCCCTATCTATAAACAGCTACAATTTGAATTTTGCTTTCAACATTTAATCACGTTTCAGTCGAAAAAGTTGGTTAACTTTGTTAATGTCGGGTTGTATCCTACACTGATTACCTTTCACAGAAAATCTATCGCTGAGTTCTTGGACTCATGGAAAGACTATCAAATGTCAAACATAGTACTTTACCAAACGCCTAAAGTCTATTCACTAGATGGCCACATTTCACAGACAATAAGGCATATATAGTTACAAAGCCATATGGGTCCTGCTGTTTAAGTTTTATATCAAAATCAAAACTTCATTTGAACAAAAAAGAAAAATATTTTGAAGCAGACAGTGTTTGTTCCATCTCCAAGACTTCACAGTATGCGGCATGGCTCTAAAAGCGGGTGTTGCGGAACTCTGGAGGTCCCTACTTGTAAGAATCCAGCATCACTAAAGGGGATAAACAGACACTTTCTCTGAAATTATTCAAGCTTTGATTTCATCCATAGCTGCTACCAGTGTGCAGCTATCACGACCTTGCCCGAGGTTGCTGCACAACCAGCCAGATGATAAGTGGAGGACCATTAATCCACCTTCAAATAAAATTACTTCTTCTTTTGATTAAAAAAAAAAAAAGAATATTTAAGAATAAACTTACCCTACTATTACACTTCATGTGTAGGACAAAATTTTTCGGAAGAGTGAATAACTAAATTTTTCAACTTTGTGTCACGGGAATTTTTCTTCAACATGTAACAATATTAAAATGACATAAATCAAACTTTTTAGTTAAAGCAGTGAAACAAACTTTTTGGGAACCAACCAGTGTATTAACAGAAATCAAAGGAGCTGGAGGAAAAAATAATTAATTCAAGACCTAAAGAGTTTTTACTTCATAGATTGATAAGAACTAGCAAGTTAAGATGACTATCACCGAACATTCTGCACTGGAACCTTCAACTCTTGAGTAGACACCATCTAGCATAAACAGCAGGGAGACTAGCAAGTCAGACGATTCTTTTAATAAGTTTAGAAGCGAACATTTATAAATAAAACATCTACACAAGAATGAGTGGAAAATCTGTAAAGTGTAAAATTGATACTGAAAACAGGAGTTACAAAGAAAGTTGGGAGATTGATTACTTGATTGTTCACAATAATGGAAAGCTGTCCGGTTTAGTCAACATGCAAGTTGTTTTATTGTGGTAAGAATATTATGTAGAGGCATTAATCAACAATCCATGAAAACAAGCTAAATATAAAAACAAAAGTCGGCATAAGACAGCTGAAGATTTGAAGAAAAAGCTTAAACAACAAACTTGTATGTTTATAAGGTATTACATTCTCAAATACGTTCTTAGTATGTATCTTAGGTGTATTTCTTGAGCTGGTAAGGGTAAAAAGACTTTTAGTGATACCAATTTAGTTAAAAAATGTGACACTCAAATGGGAAAAGCTTTTGAAGATTTTAAATTGCGGATAAATTTGCATTAAAATTCACAGGCACAGTCACATTCACATGAAATTCAAAGGATTGTTAACATGGGTGAGGAAGTAGAAAAATTACTGCTTAGCTAGGTAAAAAAAAAATAATTTTTATTTATTTTGTTTGGAAGAAAGTACTCATCAAACAGATGTTAGTCAGCTCTTAATATTTGTACGAACTACATTTGAAGATTTTCTCAGATGGAGGAATCATGCAACAATAAAAGGAAAAAAGACATTGTATTATTCACCAGGAAGCTCTACATGGAAAATCCACCCAGCAGGATCAATTTTTCAAACTATTGATTAAGATTATAAATCTAATCAGAGGTGAAAACCGAAGCCATTACACAAAAAAGTTTAGGAGTTTTTAGAACAGGGACCGGTGTATGGAGACTTGCTATTATACAACCATGTGATGTGGATAAATACAGGAAAGTACATGAAACGATTTTTTGCAATAAGAAAGGAAATCCTTGTATTCCTTAATAAATGAATATGAATCAGAGAGTTTGGAATCTTTAGTTCAGTTTAACGACTTCAACAGGAGCTTTAAGAAAAAGACATCAACAATCATTCATCACAGGTTTGTAATAACAGTGTTCAAACACACTTTGGACAACAAAAATTTAATACAATTTCCTAGACGTCTTCAGTTAGTTATCGAATTGGAATTTAATGATTTTTCAAGCTGCAGTGCCCAAGAAATAACTGATGAATTCAATACCAGATTTGAGGAAATTGAAAGTCTCAAAAAAGTGAAATTGAAAATAAAAAAGTAGTCTAATGTTTTATGATAATCTTCATAGAGCTACAATCGAAGACGAACCACTTGGCCTACAACTTAAATGTGATGTACAATGTACAATACTCTATTCTTTCCTGGCATGTTTCTCATGAACAGAACAGAATAGAGGTTCATGATTTTTAAAAATGTCATCAATGTTCATAAGCACGTACCTATGTGAAAGTGTTTTCGTTGATGAAGTTAATAAGCCAAAAAAAATACTACCATTGATTTTGTCAATAACTTTACTTTATACACTTACCTTATTTATACTTTAAAATTTTAATTATATAATTATTATATGAGCCACACCCCCTTTAAGTTTTTATTCTAGCCATTGATGTTTTGCAATTTGGACAACTCTGATTTATATGATTGAACATTATTTCCTCTTCAACGAAGTTATTTCTAATGTACCAAAATTAAACCTATTTCTTTGCTGTTCGGAATAATACTTTGTAAGAGATATGAGACAATTAAATTGCATTAGCATGACTAGATTTACAAAAGTATTCTCAGTAAATCATTATGCAATTTTCAGAACACTGCATATTTAAAGGTAAAGAATTCTGTTTCTCATATGCAAATTCATACACCCAATTCTTTTTAAAAAAAGCTTATTATCTCTGGTGTTCAAATTGCTATATTTACATTTATACTTCAACAAAATGATTGGAATTTTTAGATACTTCCAAGCGGGGGGGAAAGGTCTATCAGCTTATAAAAGAAAGACAAGCTTAAATTTTTCTGTAATAACTCTAACCATAATTATGAAAAACAATAACAATTACATAAAGAATCTTAAAAAAATACTTCCGAAAACTACCAAACAAACCTATTCATGATGAATATACAAAATAAGTAAATATTTCTATAGAGAAAAATTAAACAATGACAACAGTCACCCTTCAATAAAAAGCAAGAACTGAAGAGTGGCTTGCATTTTATAGAAATCAAATATCCCATGGAACTGATTTAAAATATTGGTTTGACAGACTTCATACGCAACAGTGAGAAATATTCTAACAGTAATGTGACTCACCTGCATAAATTAACCTTTGGGTTTCTGCAGGATATTGACTGCCTTTTTCCGAGTGAATTTTTTCCTTCAATTCTTTAACCTGATAAAAGAAAACAATTGTTAATGATAAAAATGTGAATGGTATTTATCATATGGTACAGGTTATAAATTACACACGAACGACCAATACGAAATCATTTTTATTGAACAAAAATTTTAATTATATGAATGGAAAAGTTAAGCGACAAAATTATTGTTACATATCATTGTTATTAAAATATATATATACATAATAGGTTATACAAATAACTCATACCGTTTTCGATGGATCAATGTCTACTTGAAAGGTTTGTTGCTGTAAATTTTTAATTGTCACAATCATCTTAATTAACCCTCTACTATCAGGCACAAAATAAAACACAAATAAAAGTGAATTCCTTAAAGAAACCACAATTTTGCAACTCCTACGGCGCCATTACTGTGACTAGTTAAAGTTGAAACCTGAACAGTGTTGCTCGAATTGATAACACAATTATCAAAGCATAACGTTACTAATTCCCTGCATTCAACAAATTTATTGCAAATAGTTAACTGTTAAGTTCCACGCATGGTGTTTTGGAGAAAAAACAATTCAAAAAGTATAATTTCAATTTTATAAAAATTGGTTCATAAGCTTAATTATTGGCACGACTAAAAATGTACTGTAAGACAAATAGCCTATTCGACAACTAAAGTCAATCATTTTCCCGCTATTACAGTAGAATATGTGATTTTTTAATAGCATGAGTTTACAAATTAATGTGACAAATTTAAAAAAATAGCTGCTTGTTGAAAATTCCGCTTAAAACAGAAAAGGTTATTTGAGTTGTCTGTATTAGTTACAACTTGGAATAATAGTAAGTTACAATTGTAACATGTTTACTAGCAATAATAAGTTACAATTGGTAGCATATTTACATTGCATTTCAAGTAGCTTAATATATTAACCGGCTAATATATAAATATATTTTTTCCCAAATATCAATTTACATATTGATACTGAAACAACTGTTACTACCTCTATAATTAGAGGTTATTATTTCCTTCCTTTATAATTCACAGTTTATTCGTCAAAAGATTGTTTTATTTATTCTATAAAGATAAATGTTACTCGACTGATCTATTACTTTATACAATATGAAATTGAGATTCCAAAGAGATCATCCTAGAATTGAAAACCACAAATTAAATACATATAGTATTAATGAATATATAGGTAGACAACTTCAAAGGAAATATAATCGATATGATTGATTTATCAATAGTTTATCATTAATAATAGAAGACGATGATCACCAAATAAATTGTTTCTTTTTATGTAACTTTTAATTATCTTACCGGGTTGTATCAGTCATTACATAGTTTTAATTAGTACACCTCGTAATTGAATTTTGTTCTTGCATAGGTTTACTTTAAATTTACTCAGGAACAAGGCTTGAATCAGTTTAGAAATTTCTGGTGTCAGAAATGTATATTTTGAAGTGAGAGATGATTTTTGAAATTCTAATAGTAAGTGTAGAAAGTTTAATGATAGATTTGTCATTCCAGAGTGCAACCAACATTCCCCAATAATCTCAAAACTACGAGTTTATGTATGCAATTAAATAAAGACTAATATAGCTGTATTATGACTCTAATTCACTTTCCTGTCCTAAAAGATCTCATAACCAATCAAAGAGTATATTCTCTGAATATACTTTCATTTTAGTTAGGACATTAATCAATTAACATTACAATGGTAGCACTGTTTAACTTAAAGGACTCTTTATTCAAGAAGAAGGTAAATAAACGACTTTAGTTTTACAAAAAAATGCAGAAAGTGTTCGTTTACACTGCAAACTTTTTTTTTAAAAAAAACAGCTTTCTTTTTAAAGGTACTGAAGTTGTTTCTTCATTTAAATCTTAAAAATTAATCAGTTGTTTTCTGAAAAGTAATGATAATGATAATCTGAATGATAAAATCACAAGATAAAGAGATACTAGCTGATTTTAACATATTTAACATTTATTAAATATACAAAAAAAAAAATTAATATAAATATATCAGATAGAATTTTGTAGAGTGTATTTATACTTGAAATAATGAAAACTATATATTTATTAATATGATGTACATAAAATAAGTTTTGAAGAAAACACTGCTTTCCTTTTTGGTTTATTGAATTGAGCAATGTGGTTTGTTTAAAGCATTAAGCATTAATGAGTTTATTACTCTTTGTAGAATTGAAGGTCAGGAGGTAAATTTTCATTTATTCTGGGATCAGAATGTCATCAACTTTAAACTTCAAAAATGGTTACTTCTCTTCCTCGACGTAGTTCACCATAAGAATCTACCATTTAAGGTAATTTTTGTACTTATATGACTATACCACCATAAAATTTAAGTGACTACTACTCATGATAATTTGCTATTTCAAAAGACTTATCTGCACATATAGTATGGAGTCATTCATCCACACTGAACCTGTGGTGTAGAATTACTAATTTTAGAAACATCATAGTGGTAACTATGATGGCAGACTGATGATTGTGAGCAAGTCCAACAATAAACCCATTACTCGTGTTAGAGTTAATTTTTGCGCTTGGAAAAATACATCAGTGACTTTTTTGACATTAGATAACTTCGGGGTTTAAAAAAATGATAATTTATCCTCAGAGAGGGCTTTAAATTGTCTGTCCCATGACAGTATGATGTCAGGTACTCGTCAAAGATCCTTACTATAAAATACATTTTAGTTGAGGAAAATTTAGATTGTAGAATGCTGATAATGTGGTATCAAGAAGAGTCAACTTTGGGTTATGTGGGTTTTCTTTGGGGTGGCCTCTGTAACTGAAACTTAACTAATTCTTTCCCTCAATGGGAGTACAGCTGGACATATTACTGCAAAATGCATAGTGAAAATATATCACAACAACCACTTATAACTCAACAAGTCAGTGAACTATTTCAAAATTTTGAAAAAATTCATAGACCTTATAGACTTTCAAAAACTTTTATAGTGTCTATCTTAACGTTTTATTTAATGTAATGAAAGTGAAAGGTTTAATGTAATGTGTTTTAATGTTAAAAAGATTCGATAGCATGTAATATGTATATGGAGCATGCTAAATAAATGGATAAAAAAAACCCAACAAGTATTTTCTAAAAGAACTATGAACTTTGTGTCAAGTAGGGTTTCTTTTAATATCGCTTGTTGCAATATTTATGAAAATGAATTGACACAGGTATTTGTTTGATTCAATTTATTAATAATAAATTTTTACATAATGTTTTTTTAACAACTGATGTTTAAATAAACCTTACTTGATGTAAACTTTTCATTGATTTATAGAGAAACCTCACTCTATGTAACCTCCCAATAATGATTGTAAAATATTAAAGAATTCTTTTATAAGAAAGTTATAGTCCTGAAGAATACCCATCTTGGTTGAAAGCTTGGTAGCTGTGTTTATAGAATAATAAAAAGGATTGATGATGTAAATAAATGTATTTTACTTAATTATTAGGATTTAATTAATTTTATTGACAAAATAAATAACAAAACCGATAAAAACGTTAAGAATACGACAAATGAAGATAATACTTCAGGGCTAATACTAATATATACATGGTTTTTATTTAACTGGATTCAGAACCATCTGAGATGCGTAATGTTGTTTCAACAATTGATTTTACAAGAAATATTACTTGATGTAATTGGATATATTATGAATGTCCTGATGCTGTACATTGTGCTAAACGAGCAAGTAACATGCATGTGTAACATAAAAGAGTAGTTCGATTAAGTTTAAAGAATATTTATAGAATGCCAAACAGACGTGTTTCATCACACTTGATTTTCTTAAGTTATAGTTTAAACAACTTATTCTGAAACAATAGTTCAGTTATGAGCTATTAGTAATCACTAGACTTACGTTACCTAACAACAAGCAATTTATTTGGTTCTTCAGGTCTTCTGTCATAACTTTTTACTTGTATCTAAAAGTTAAGAACGTTAAATTTATTAATAGAATTGTTAACACATTTTCATGTTATAATAATAATTTGAAGCAATTAGTTTTAAAGGTTATATAAATCAGCGGTTATAATATCTGTTACAATGGACCATTCTACTGTCAGTTGGATATCGTGGAGGCGATCACTGGAAGTGGGCTGCCTTTTTAGGGTAGGGGCTGGATAACTTTTTTATCTGTTGCCCCCAATAGAATTTGTAGTAAAATGAATTTACCCCTACAATTGTAATTACTGTGGTGAACAAAGCAATTTACTTATAGAATTCATGGATACTAAATATACAAAAAATGTTTATTGGAACAATGTTTGACTGTTAATTTCATCTATTATAGGTAATAAAAGTCTGTCTTTTGAAGAAAAAAAAGCGAAATAATATTTATAAATAGAAATAAAACACTCTTTTTAACATTACTTGGCATATAAGCAAAAATATTGACAATCATGCATTTCAAATTCATACAATAAGAAAAGAAAATTGTATTAAATCCACTATTATGGAGAGAAAATGTTTATCCTTTCTGGTATGAGATTAATGAAGAAAATATTGAAAACTTTGATATTTTGACATCAAGTAGAATTTGTTTATGTTTTCATATCAGATACCTCAGGCTTTGGAAAAATGATTCTGGTATTTCTTGGATACAACAAACTCGATATCAGGGATTTTTGATCTTACTGCTTCTAGAATGCTGTCTTCAGGATTCAACCGGTTTCTGTATTTTTGTTTTTAGATTTACAAGGATAGGAAAACCTGAAAGAGCTGTCTCACTAAGGGTTAAAAACAGTTTTAATGCTGATGGAGCAGTTTCAAACTGATTTTCTATGTTTCCATGGTTTTAAAATATCGTGGGATCCTGGATGCATTGTTTTTTCAACTTTCCCTCACTTAGCACGTGTGCTAAATTTTTAATTTACTCTATTTGAGGTAATTTACTCCTTTTCCCCGGCCACTACTTTAGGGTATAAGAGGGTTGAAAAATCTTTGATTAATATTGAGTGTCTTTCGTGTATTCGTGGCCTTTTGACACTCTTGTCTTCCGAGATTAAACGATTTATGTACTCCAAATCTAGCAACTTTCACTATTTTTTGTAAGCTAGCAATCAACAAACATCGTGATTGTTCGCGCATTGATCGTGATCATCGCGCCTGAGCCTATGATCAGCCGCCGTTGACTGAACCACCAAAAGCTTCACACACGACTATTATAGTTTTCCAATGATGAGGCGTCTCATCGTGGAATTATGGGATATGAGAGAGTAGTAGCTCAAGAAAAGAGGGTTCAGAAGTACCAAAAAGAGCGTTCTTTACTATTCAGCTCCACTAAAAGAGTCATTTCTTGTAAAAGAAATAATATGATAAAGGAATAACTTTACCTAGCACTTGAAATAAAACAGCGAGAGGTTCTTTAAAAAAGCCCAGCCCTTCCACTTTACCAAAAAAGTCAAAGTAGAAGAACATCATTTCGTATAAAAACAGACCATCCTTTGCTTCCCAAACTCCTTAGCAAAATTAGTGTTTTTGCAACTTGCAGCTACCTACTCTGTTATCATAATAAAATGAATTCCGATCACTTATTAACGCACCTTTCTCTAAGGATATGACTTTCAATATTTATGACATCTTTTGGTGAAAAGATCAAAATCTTACTAAGCTGCTAGAAAAATCATGGCAGATTTGGGTAAAAAAAATTAAATAAAAGCCTGTAAAGATTATCTTGTATCCTAGATAATTATCCTATATTAGGATAGTAGGTAGGTTTTTTGTCTTAATTGGTTCTAATTGTTTTATTAATTTTGCCTTAATAATTTAGTAATCAATGTTAATATTTCAAAAGCGGACTAGTGACGGGGGTGAGTATCCCTTTTTCCTTTTATGGTATCACAAGGGGCCAACTTGTGGCCTACGTGGTTTCTGTTTTGGGACAGCCATTACAACCTAACTTAACCTAATATCTAATAATTTATATCATTAGTTGTGCAATCCGTAATTGTGTGGTATTTACTCACTCTGAGGTTACCCGACACCTTTGTCACCTTATCTCCTAAATGCTTATCCCCACTCTTTCGCAGCGGATCTATTTCCTACTTGTTGTTTTCACTGGGCCAATCCGTCAGTACCACATCCTTGGGTATGTCTTGAGTTCTCTTAATTGAATTTTATTATTTCACTCTAATTTTGTAACTGATTAGATATAATTTGTATTATAGTGTCTTCCTGATGATGAACACAAAGTCTCGAAACGCGTTGAATAAAACTTCATTTGTGTGGAGACTTTTGTTTGTTTATCCATTTTACTTCAGAATGGCTAATAATTTATATTTCTTACGCACAAAGCAATCCTGGCTATTTATTAATGATCCACACATCTTCATTCAACTGCTTGATTGTGACGGGCATTGATCAGTGTCCGTCAAGAAGCTTACTCCCTTTTTGACAGGAGTTAATTGAATCACAAGCCAGTCGGTGAATATTATTATATTAAAAAATGATAATAATTTTTTTCCAAATGCATAATTTTAATAGGTAGTCAATAGAGCTATATTCAGTTATTTTTATTGATAGATTAGATGGACAAGTTAGTATAATTCAAATAACAAGCTAAAAGATTTGATATATCTGAAAGGGGAAAAACTTGCAGGTAGGTGAAAAAGTTATCCTCGCACTTTATACATACAACGGTTAGAGCCCTCAATAAATGATTTACTCATTTATTCAATAAATTGAAATAAATGAAACATAGTTACAAAATGATTCATCTATAGTTAATACTATAATCTGGATACAACACAATGATTATGGTCAGAATTAAAGAAAAATAATATATAATGTAAAAAATATATTTATTACAAAAAACTGTTAAAAAAGAAGACTAACAATGATTTTGAAATAGACATGGGAGATTTTGCGGAAGTTAATTAGAAGAGAGGTTTGACTTCAGGAGGATGCCTGCAAACACCATCGATGCATTCGAGACCCTCGCGGCACTTGCTGTTGGAGGGAGTGCCAAGTAGAATGTTGTGGAAGCACTTACCACCTTCCTCTGAAACAAATCATTTATTGTTACTATGGTCAATTAACGACAGTTAGTTTATTTATATCTTTAAATATTAATTAAATGAAATACATTTTTTTTTTTTATAAATGATAGTAATGTCGAGTATGTCAAATGAAGGAGGGGGTGGGGGGAGGTGTCAGGTTAGCACTGAGGCAACGTCCTCGCTTCTGATAGATAGATCGATCCAGGGTTCAATACCAACTCCAGCCTCTGGCCTTCGATTTATTCATGCAGGAAGTGAATACATCCGATCACTTCGTCCCTCGGAGAGGAAGTTAAGGCGTCGGTCCAAGCCTCTACGATGTCTGGTTCTCGATAAAGAGCCTTAATTCCAATTAGTTAACATTTATGACTTTCAATGTAGAATCAAAAGGTAATGTGGCTTGGCCATTACTAATATGGGTGTCAAATAATAAATGAGCCACATTTTCCGCCCCACAATAGCACTGAAAGGTGAATGCCCTTGTAAGTGCTAATAATTGTGGGTGATAGAAAACAAATAGAAGAACAAACTAGTTCAAATTGAATCAACAGTCAAATAAGTGAAAGTCGATTATTATCCTCTATAGCAAAAATAAATAATAATTTGTTTTTTTTTACACTGAACTAGTTAAAGTTGAGTCATAAAGTCAGTCAAGACTGAGGAAATAATAGTTTTACCTACAAACACTCTAGTATTGACAAATACATATGTTTTATTTTATTTTTAGTTTTGTTATATTTATAAAAAATAATATAATCTGAGAGGAGGTTACTATTGGAATAATGCACATTTGATAACCTGCGATAACAACTGAAATTTGTTTTGGTTGCAAGATACTGGTGGAGATAGCCTAAGGCCAATGTGTTGCGTAATTCATTAACACACTGCGAAGAGTTCAGGTTAAACAAATTCAGTTAAGAGTCAAGGAAGCATTTCTCTTCTAAGTATATAACGCATTGGTTCTCATCCTTTCTTTCACCTCGAAAGAGAGAGAGAGAGAGAGAGAAGAGAGAGAGAGAGAGAGAGAGAGAGAGAGAGAAGAGCAAAATTAGTTGATTTGGCTTAATATATGAACAAACAAAAAAATTCGTTTAGTAAATAAAAAGTAAAATTTTCCTTTAACAGCAATTAAAATAAACTGCTAAGTAAAAGAAAATATGCAATAAAACACAACTCATAATTGATTAATACGTGCATATTGTTAATACCGCTGAGGTTAGTATGATTTATATTAGAAATAGGTAAAACCGTCATACCTCGTAAGATGATCATGGAGTCGTTGGAGCACTTTCGGACGTTGTCCATCTTCGATCGCAACAAACCTACTCATAGAGCGATCGAAGATGGATAACGTCCGAAAGCGCTCCAACGACTCCATGATCATCTTACGAGGTATGACGGTTTTACCTATTTTTAATATAAATCATAAATGTTTGTTAGTTTTTGGGTTTTATTTATCTTTGATACTTGTACCAAGAGGGAATGTGGTGAAAAAAACTGATATGAATGTGGTCATATTTCAAAATAAATCATCTTTGAAACTTTGATAATCAATGAAATAATGGTTAAGTCACGAGCTATGCTATCATTTATGATGTGGCATTTACTCATCATTAGAATAGGGGAAGAAACACTACAAACAAAAGATATTATCAACGTCGAAGCATTCCAACACTTAATGCTCATCATCAGGTTACATTTACAATATAAAAATGAATGAAGAAAAACCGCCAAATATAACCTAACAAATGAACTAAAAGAAGTTACACACCTGTCTCAGTAAGGTGATGTGGAGTGTACACTTTCTTTGTGGTGTACACTGCAGAAGTACCTGTAACTATATATGTAACCTGATGATGAACACTAAGTGTTCGAAATGCGTCGACTTTGGTAACATCTTTATTGTGAGAGTTAGTGTTTCTTCCCGTTACTCTAAAGTTAATGTTGTCATTGGACTACTTATTATGTATCACTGATATCAGAGTTTGTCAATCATATTTGAAGAAGGATGGTACCGCCATTATTTACACATAGTTGGATGGTAAAACACATCATTGATAACAGGTTGTATACCTAAAGGAAAATCTAGTCACTGGGGATTTTGCTTAAAGCTTTCATTTCTCTCTAGTTGAACAGCAATGAATTAGGATGCTTTTAGTTGACTAGATGATGAACTACAAGCTAATTCATCAAATATCTTTGCTGATTTGTACTAAAAATGCACAAATCCGGCTTTCCTCACATGAATGGCACTTAACTAGCCTTCAACTTACCCTTCGCCTGACATACTCTTAAACAACGGGTTCAACAGATTTATGCATTTCTGTCCTAAAGTTTATCAGAATTAAAGTTTAGTTAATAATAATACTATTTTTATAAATGCTTGACAAAGTATTACATAGTCAGTTAGTATATGAAACGTCCTTGTTGATTACAGAAGAATAAATTATGTAATTTATAGCTTCTAAATATTGCAGAATATCATTGATCCAATAAATAAATGGGTCAAAATAGATTGAGTGAAAAAATATTTATCTTACGATAATAGATGGTGCATTATTTTTTAATGGTTACTAAACTTTTCTGTGGTAATAACAATATTATTTCATGATGCTATATTAGGAAGAAAAACAAGTCAGAATTCTTCTAAGAATGTGACCTGTAAAAGGGAAATCCCTGTGACTCATTCGACGTATTTCACAAGAACACGTCTCTTTTAGGCCAATAGCTGTTATGACATTAAACATTTGAAAAGTCGAGCTATTCTAAAAACATTGATCTTTGTTAAATTTATTATGTCCATTCAAAATACCTAAATGGCCTGAAACCTCTATTTCATAAAATAGTAGAAGAGAAGTAATAGGTTCATGCTTTTTATGAATTGACGTTGATAATCAAGTTGATTTAGGTTTGTTTGTTTGTTCTAACGACCGCACTACACGCGCAAGTGTTCTACGAATCAAAAAAGTGATTTATTTGTTGATTGTCATCCACGTTAATCATAAGCGAGCAATGACAACAGATTGATTAGACATCAGGAGTTCTAAATTTTGAATATAACATAAAAATATTGTAAGAGGTCATTATAAAATATTACAATACTATATAATAAACTGACGAGGATATTGTGCCTTATGTTTTAATTATTATGTTTACATATTCTAAAGGTCAGGTAGCTACGATTTAATATATTTTTGGTTATACTCTGCTGATCTGCGCATATAAATTTAACATTGAACACTATGCGCTTGCCATGGACCCTCAAAATACTATTTTTTCTCGTGGACCCACAGTAATCCTCTATGGACCCAGGGTCTTCTTGACTGTATCTGACTCCCGAATATTAATGCACGTATTATGTAAAAATTTGTAGGTATCATTCCCATAAATTTATATATGAATATATATATATATATATATATATATATATATATTGTTAAATAACTATTTGCAAACAGAAACACCCAGATTAGCCAGGTAGTAGGTGAGCCCAACCACCCTACCTTAATCCCCCATAATGCGCCGTGATACAGGGCGATGCTCTGTAAACTTTCCATTAATGATCCATCTCTATATATATAACTAGCTTTCCTACTATTACTCTCATTATTGTCCTGATGATGAATGTGGTACATTCGAAACATGTCGACTAGTAATATTGGTGATAGACTTTATAGTTTTAATGAAGAGACGAGGAAGGAATTCCGGAAACTGGAGAAATTGTGTAAGAAGCAGATACAAGCCAAATATGGGGCGTTATTTAACAATATATGTTTAAATGAAGGACTGCTTCCAACTTTTACAAATATATATATATATATATAAATCAATTTTCAAACCACAATAAGAAATGGGAAAAAAGATTAAGATCTTTCAACCGTAGCAAGCGAAAGCGGTCTTCGTCAGAGTCAAAACCCAACTGACGAGAACCCAGTTGGGTTTTGACTTTGACCAAGACCGTTTGTTAGGGTTGAAATATCTTAGTCTTTCTTTCCCATTTCTTATTGTGGTTTGAACATTGATTGTTATTTCACTTCTTTATTGTAAAATTTTTTTTATAATATACATATATAAAATTAAAGTTTATCAGGACTCGGTTAGTTCTTCAGGTTCAAATTAAACTCTCATTGCCAACGTTTCGCTTTTTATTTAAAACCTTTTTTATAGGCAGAAGTTTCATTTGAGAGAATTTAATTTGAACCTGAAGAACTGACCGCTCCTGATAAACTTTAATTTTGTTTCTATTTCACGGTGGATACTTTTATCAATATTTATATATATATAATGTTTGTTAGGAAAAGAATGATATTTAACTTTGACATCAAAGTTAAATTTCTGTTTTATTTATTTATTTTTTTTAAAAAGTGATAAAGTGTTTACTGAGTCAACAATTATGAACACATACACTTGTAGAGACTAATATTTCGAATAGACAGTTTATAATCAGAAAGGATATCAAAAGAAGAGAAGAACAAGATAAGTTGGTCCTGAGGAGGCAGTTAGTCCTTATAATGTATATATATATATAAAATTAAAGCAATAAAACGTGATAAAAAAAGAAAGAACTAACACTCACGATTCTCGATAATTTCAGTTGTCTTGCCGTCTTCAGGAGATGCAAAGGGAAAAAGGAAAAGGAACGCAGGAGCGGAGACGTGAATAGTTCCATTATATATATACCATGACAAACGAAAAACGGTCCGGCAAGACAGATAACACTTAAAATAAACTGTGACACATAGACTGAAACATAACAAAGACTCACTTTTCATTCTTTGTTATTCTCACTTTTCACTTTTCTGGCATAACCGCCATTATGGTCGAAATATTGAAAAGTGAGTCTTTGTTATGTTTCAGTCTATGTGTCACAGTTTATTTTAAGTGTATATATATATATATATATATATATATATATATGTAGAATTTATCGAATAAGATAAGCTTTGAGCTTTTAGGATTCTGGGGATGAAACAATGTTAACAGTACAAAATCGTCGAGTCGACTGTATTGATAAGACTAAGTATTGTATTGGAGTTCTAATTAGAGTTCTAGTGAGTGGAGCAGCAGAGACACTCGTATGTGGCCACCGCATTGCCTTGAGGGTTATTAGCACGCCGACCACGATATCCCACTGGGGCTTCTAACCAACCTTAAACGTCACTACAATCATAGTCTACGTCTTTTAACTATAATATTATAAAGAGTCTTGGCTAAGAAAGTTTCAAATAAAAGAAATTTACAAATTATTGTATGTTCGACAAATATTTATCAAGTAATAAATAGTGCTATCAATTATAATTGTTTAATTAATTAAAATTAGATACTGTTCATCTTTGTTGAAGTCAGCCCATACAAGAAAAGCCAATGTTTTGCTTTTTTACTTGTATGAACTATTTTAGAAATGTTTTAACCAATATTTAACTTATGAACTCTTGAGTACAAACAAACTGTATCAATATTATGTTTTGTTTACTGGAAAAAATGCTAGTCAAAAAATTGAAGGGTAAAAAGAAGCAAGTATTAAAAGAAAAACTGTGTAAAGATTTAATAGAAAGTGGCCATAGAAAATAAATATTGAATTTTCAGAAAGAAAAAGATATTTTATGTAAAATAAACAAAGCGATATACGGTATGTACATTGTTATCCTATAGCCAGTTTTAGATGCTCCCTACCTTTCGTCTGCATACGAGATAAGACAATATGTCGCATTGTTAATTTAACTTGCATGAACTCTGAGGTACTAACAAGATCGATGGATATTATGTTGTTTGATATTTGTGTCAACAGATAACTTTGAATAAGATGTTATATTGATTAATAAATTCAACGCTCGTGCTTTATCTTCTACGTGTGAGATAACTCTTTAGATTACAGTGTAAATACTAATATTCAATGTAACTTATTGATCTATGTGGATACTGATTGAAAAACTCAAATCTACGATTTATAATAACAAACATATTTAGAGACAACTGTTCAGTACATCTGGAGAATGTGTCGAATTACTATTTATCTAGAATCTTAGTCACTATTATATATATATATATATATATATATATTATATATATATATATATATATATATATATGGCCCTTTTAATTTATGAAAAGGTTGGACGTTTCTGTTGTGTTTAGTAATGATGGTAACTTGTTTAACAGACTTGTCAATAATAAACCAAAAAGAAAGGACTGTTGTGTATACAGGATACCATGTACTGACTGTGAAATGACTTACATTGGACAGACGAGCAAAGGTCTTCTTACAAGGATAAAACAACACAAATATTCCTTGTAAATATTTGTACAAACACAAGGAATATAAACAAATATTCCATCAGAAGAGAAGACGAAAAGAGTGCTTTGTTCATGCACATAAGAAATAGTAATCATGTGATTAACTGGAATGAAGCAAATGAATTAATATTTGTGTCTTCGGAAAGAAGAAAAAATATTGTGGAAAGTGCACTCATAAAGAACTTTTATGAGAAATTAATGAACAACAGCCTAGGACTCTATAAATTGGATGAAGTTTTGATTAGCGGAATAATTAAACAGATGAAGACTTCTTCATCATTAAACACATTCAGGGTTACCAACAATTCTGCAAGCTTCAATCAACCAGGTTAACAAGTATTTATTATTTTTTAGTTCACTTGCTCTCTGACGATATGTTGACGAAAGGCCTTAGAGCATTGTTTGCAAATTTGTTTCATTGTGGTAAATTAATCCACCTATTACATCAGGTGTTATTTTGATTATTATTCATATATATCTCAACGTCCAAACCACAGTAAGGAATCAGAAAAAAGACTAAGATCTTTCAACCGTAACAAGCGGTCTTCATCAGAGTCAAAAACCCAACTGATTTGACTTCTGAAGTTTTGAACTTCTGATGAAGACCACTTGTTACAATTGAAATATCTTAGTCTTATTTTTTTTTATTTCACACTGTGTTTTGGACGATGACTTTTGTTTCACGTGTTTATTATGAAATCTTTATATATATATATATATATATATATATAATATTTAAAGCATGAAACAGTCCGTTAGAATAACTTGTGAAACAATTGATAGATAAGAACACGGAGAGACAAAAACAACAACACCACCCGTCGTCTTCATCATCGAGATGATGATCATGAAAATGAAGAAGAAGAAGACTAATATAATGATAATTCATCAAGAAGAAGATGATAACAAAAAAAGATAATAAATGTTACCTTCAACAAAAATAAAAAAAATTGAAGGAAATAAATATAAATAAAACTAAAATGAAGAAATAAAATTAATGTATAATACATAAACAATTTAAACCAAAAAAATAAGGGTTTAGATTGAGACCAGGGTTAAAACGAGGTTTAGGAGGGAAATATGTCCTTCTTTGAAAGATTTTGAGTTAATACGAAGGTAACAACTGGGATTTGTTTAAGGACCAGGCCACGGAAATAATAATTAAATCTGAGTCCATGGGAGTTTGTATGGATGGTGATATATTTAGTCAAATGACAGTGAGAGATACACATGGAAAGAATTGATATAATTGACTTCAATATTTCGATATCTGTCGTTATCGGAACAATAAGTGCATTGATACTGGCTGAGAATACGGCTAGTCTGTTAGACCAATGAAGGTTATCACTAAATAAGGAGGAGAAAAGAAAAGAAACAGCAAAAATAAAGAGGAGAGAACAAATAAATGCCAGAATAAGCAAAAGGTGATAAAATAATTATTATAATAAAAATAAATTGAAATATGGAAATATATAATGAAATACAACCGATACAACCAATACCGAAATACAACCAATTATATGTAAAATAGTAGATGAAAAATTAATAAATTATTAAAAAAAAAAAATATGAAAAGAAATAAAGCAACTGGTAAAGTGCTGTTCAACAAACGAAAGTGAGGCTCCTTTTTAACCGACAACCATTGAAAATCAAGGTTGATGTGAACACCACAGGGTGTCTCCCATCCAAGCGCCGAGCAAGCTCAATGTTTATTAACTTCGTTTATCTAACGGAACCGATGTATTCAACATGGCTATGATCATTGGTATTTAGTTAATTTTAAAAATGATATATTTATCCAAATGAATAAGACGAATTTTTTTAGATATAGAACCCTTGAATTTAAATTTATTACAGTTATATATTTAGTGATGTAATTAACATTATAACAGTCTGAGCCTGACAACAAAAAATATTTTCTTAATTTTCGTTTTCTATTCTTTTAAATTTCCCAGAGCGCTCATTTAATAGATAGGTTTCTTTTTTTCAAAGTATTTTATAACTTCGATTTAAAATATCTTTCCCTTTTGGTCATTATTTCTATGTAACATCTGAGTTATTACTCTTCTACTAACTGAGAGTTCCCAGTTTTTGTTGTTGCCTGTAAACCTTCCGAGATTTATCTTTTATCAAATGTATGATAAAGTTTATCACAAACCTAATTATGCGCATTTAATTTAACGAAAATAAAATATTCTTTCTAGGTTAATACGATAACCTAATTTTGAAATGATTTCATTAGTAACATGACTTTCCAATTAAAACATCTTTTTTAAAATACATTTTTTCCTTATATATTTTAAATTTTTAAGCACGTCTTCAGATCCTCATCTATTAAAGTAGACTAAGAAAGATCAAGTGCTAGAAACAGTTGTATATAGAAACTTATTTAGTCTTTTTTTAAAATGAGTAACAAACAGAGAGTAACTGTTTACACAACTTCTAAACATCTTTTAAAGTAAAGGAGATAAATACTTTACCTATATTGGTAAGACAAACATTACAACATCCACAAACAGAACCGTTTTCGACAAACTGTCCATTTGTACACATCTCAGCAGTAATATGGACAAAGCCGCAGTTGACTGAGTCGCAGAAATTGGCAGGACAGACAAAGCCGAAGGCAACTCCGGCCATCGACAGCATCAGTATTGCGCTGAGAGGAGACATCCTGCAAAAACAGTCCTTGGTAATACAACTTGCATACTATTCTTCATTTCAACGAAAAGTAATTATATATTTTTTAGCAACTTCAAGGCTCTATATATATATATATATATATATATATATATATATTGTAAACAGGAACACGATCCAAAAGGATAACAAATGGCTGTCCTTGGTTGGAGTCTCCAACCGTCGCTTTTCAAGTGCGTTGGTGTCCCTATCTCAACTCTCCTGATGAGTAGAAAAATTATAAATAGTTTAGGAATACCAAGAAAAATAAGCTACAAGCAATTTGTGATCAACCCTTCCTTTAAACATATTTTGCTAAATAGGACACCATGCTTTAAATTTATCAATTTATTTTTAACCTGTTGATATGTTTTACATATGATTTTCACCTTGGCATCTTCAAAATGATGCAGTATTCTCCAATGCTTGCTGTTATGGTCTACGATTCATCACGAATCATCTTCACGATGAGTGTAACACTTTTAACTCTTTTTATCATGTTTTTATATATTTGAACTTGTTTGAAGAAAAAACAAACTTGTTAGTTAGTAGTGTTGGAAACACAATAAGCACGGATAAATTATAATGAAATGTTCTGGTCCATTCAATGTCAGAGGTACTCTGTTGCTTTGGACTAGCTAAACATCGTCATAGGATTCCTTCATTTTTGTACTTTTCACAGTTTAAGACCGGCTGTCTTTCATTTATCAGTACTGTTTCGGCTTTTACAGTCGATGTCTGTCAGTCTTTTTCCTTATGATATTGTACTATTTACCAGCATATCCTTGGTTAGTTGTGACTTACGTAACTCTTTTGTATGGTCCTTCAGTGCCTCAGTGGCTAAATGCATGGAGTCTTCTTGACAACGAGGCTACAATCGTTCCAATATATCAATTGTTTTGGGTTTCACAGTCTTCATTTATACATCCTTGTTGCTGATTATTATTTCCTGTTAGCATTTGTACGGTGATCTGATTCTTGTAATAAATAACTAATTTTGATTGCTCGCCTTCTTTTTTTTCATTTCATGTTATTGTTAACTATTTCTTTAAGCTTTTACTCATTTTTTTTATATACTCTAGAGTACTGGTTTCTATAGAATACTCGATGAATCATTCCTTAGCTGTTCTACTCAATTTTTGTGTTGTTATTACTACACTCCTTCAATATCTTCTCAAATTCTCAAAATCTTCTCAAATTAGAATCAACATTATTGAGTAAAGATTTTTTTTTTGAAATATTGATGATGCAAAGACTATCTAGAGCATATTTTACATTTCCTAATTATCAATGCTTTCATAATTTCATTCTTGTATCGTTGGGGACACTCACTTAAATGCTTTAGAAAGGAGTTAGACTTTCAGCTTTCGTGTAAACTAGAAAATTGCAAGTAAACGTTTCATAGACTCTAACAGAATAAAAAAGATTCCGAAAGTTACTCCTTTAAATACAACATTGGAGGATTGATTATACATACGTATCTTTATTATTTTTTATTGCAATAATTGATAAGATTAAAATTAATATGGCTTTAATTGCTTTGTGTTATAATCTTAACTATTTTAATCTTATTAATACAAGATTAACAATATAAAAGTGTTTATAGTTTACTTTTTAATTATTTTTGATTTAAATTTGTTTAAATATATATATAATTAACAAATATTTTAAAGTTTGGTTATTTGTTTTATCATTATAAGCTTCGTAGCACTGCAGAGGTTATCAGCTATATTATTAGATAATGAACTCGTCATCCTTTCTTATGTATGTAACATTATCCGGAATGCAATAATAAAAATCCGCATTGACCTTTACTATATGTTAACATATTATAAAACACGTTTACGATCAATTTATTTCGAACTTTATTTTAATGTTACTATTTTGTAGAGCTATAACTAAACTCTGTACATGAGTGTTATCAAAATCAAAAACAGTTATAACTTAATGGATAATTCATGCAATCTATTTAATGACTTAAAATTGGAATAATTGTTCTAGATACAATTTGAAAATTTACTTCTGATAAGCTCAGTAGCTTTCATTTTTTTGTTGTAACATTTCTTCCAATATTCTAAATTCATGAATTTATATCAAGCAATATTTATATTAAGACAATATTTAATGCAATATTTAATTTTCCTAGATAATTAAATATTGTATTAGATCAATCTAGAAGAATGAATTAGAATCTGTACCTGTTTCAATGTAAAGTAGGAAAAAGAAACTTAACTATGTTTTAGTTTTCGGTAAGGTGCAGTGGCAGTCCCACAAGGGAAAACACGTAGGCCGATCATTGGCCCTTTGTGACACTACATTATGTGCATTCCACATTGGGAGCCGTACATTTTTCCTAATTAAATGTATTTAGAGAGGCCTGACGTCGTACAGGCTTGGGACCGACTGCTTAACGTTCTCTCCGAAGAGAAACCTGCTCAGAATTTGTCATCATCTTTCGCGTGAATAAATTGAGGGCCAAAGTGGGTTTTGAATTCAGGATCTACCAGTCCTAATTGTTAACCAAAAACAACATGATGTGTTTCACCAAACCGAAAGCTATATTTCTGAAAAATATTTGTAAGATTCATTGAATAATTCGAGTTGTATACTTTTTACAAAACTATTGATAGATACCCATAAAGTCATGCTAAGGAAACATCCTAAAAAGGAAATTTAATGGTGTTCAAAATGTAATAAAATCGTAAAAATATTAAAAAATAAGTCTTTCAATACTATATTTTATACAACCGACCAAAGAAGTGAACAGGTATTAAGAAGTAAAAAACTACCTTTTAAAAAATTTTTCAAACAAAAAACTTAAACCTGACAGCTTGATTATTTACCACCTTACAATACTTATATTTTAAACTTATACCTATATATACCATACATAACACTATTATAATTCTACAATGATTTAACTAAATCTGAAGAGTGAAGGATGAAAATATGAAGAAGTGCGTTTTAAAATACTTACGCTGTTGATGAGTGTGTAGCTAGCTGAGTGTTCAATGATCACCATATACTGATTGTTGGTCGTTTAGTGGGTGATATTAAAAAGAGATCTCGCATGCGCACAAGTAACGTTCAGCAACCTTATTAGCATGCCAACTGAGATCACATACGTGGGATGCAATCACTGTTAAAGGAGAAGCGAACTGTCTGCCACTCCACTTGAACACCTTAAGTAGACTGGAATGGGGAAACAATTGAAATAGCCACCGTTCAAGGCCTCTCTTAATTGCATTGGCTAGACTACGCTTAATCTGTCCCAAGGGGTTAATCCTTGAAACTAATTCTAAATTCATACTGTGTATTTGTGAATAACATCAACCTCTGCAAACTCTGTGATTACCTACCATAACGATTGAATTATAATCACACTAGATGTGGGAGTTACGGAATGAAGTCTAAAGTTTTACATTTCAAGAATTTTTTTAGTGCTGAAACATAGTCCTAAGAAAGTTTGTCAGAATGATTTTGTGGTTATTTAAATTATCAAAGAATCATATTATTATATAGAAATAGCTTCGTACGATTACTCGTTATGTACACCGATATATTATATTATTACGTACATAAGCATATAATACAAATACATTAAGTATAAAACCATAAGGAAAAAAGAAGACAATAGAATAAAATGCTCTGATTACACTAAGTGAAAGGCTTCAGAGCATGTATTCTGTTGTTCTTCTTTTTTCTTGTATATTTATACTTCATTGATTCAATTACGTATTTGTGGTGACTCTCCTGCATATGTATATATGTATATGTACATATATTCACAAAATTAAAGTTTATCAGAACTCTGTCAGTTCTTCAGGTTCAAATTAAACTCTCATTGCCAAAGTTTTGGTCTTTATTTAAAACCTTTTTCATAGGCCTACAAAAACAGAGGAAATATAAGAAATAATACAACCATTCAAAAATCAAACAAACAAAAAGCGCAAAAAGTTACAAATAAGAAAATACAATAGGAATTTGGACAGAAGGTTAGTGAGAGAACTTACAGAAGTATAAAATTTTGAAACAGAAACAGCTTAACTTTGTTTCAAAAATAAATGAATAGAAATATAACTGATGTAAGAACCCTGTATATACATACTACTGACGGGATGTGATGGTTTAGGGTTCAAATTTGTAGAACTATACATGATACAACAACATTCCTTCTCTGTTTGAGCGATAGAAGATTTAAAGTACTTTAATATAGATAAATTGTAGATTTATGAAGAAAATTTCTTACGTTACCGTGGTTTGTTATTTATTAATAGGTCAACGTCTAAAGCACAGTAAGAAATCAGAAAAAAAGAGAAGGATCTTTCAGCCGTAACAAGTGGTATTTGTGAGATTCAAATCTCTGTGACTCAGACCGCTTGTTAGGGTTTAAGGATCTTAGTCTTATCACTGATTTTTTCCTACCGTTTATACGTTGATTTTTGTTTCACGTATTTATTGTGTAATCTTCTTATTAATAATAGGTGTATACCTAGCTTTGGTCGAAAGGATCCTCTATGCTTATCGACTGTCATAATCCACCAACAAGGCTGATGCTAGGAGCTTTACTCCAAGATAATGGATAAGAAACTATCCTTTATTGCCTTTTTACTTATGACCCACCCAACCTTTAGGTTAACAAGGTTAACCTGATAAGACATTAGTGGTCCATAATTATCTCAGATGAATTGAATCCTTCATGGACTTCTTTGCTAATGATATTTATTCTAGTAGCCTTTAAGTACATCATTGTGGGGACCACCTCGGGAAAGTTACAAAACTACCCCCACATTTCTCAGTTGTTCAATTCTCTAAAAGAACCCTGAAGCATTCAACATCGGTCTTCATTGGTAGACCAATGTATACAATATATTTCGTATGTGTCATTAATTGTTCAATCCGTAATTGTATTGTATTTACTCATACTGAAGTAAATAGATCAATCCGTAATTGTATTGTATTTACTCATACTGAAGTAAATAGATCAATCCGTAATTGTATTGTATTTACTCATACTGAAGTAAATAGATCAATCCGTAATTGTATTGTATTTACTCATACTGAAGTAAATAGATCAATCCTTAATTGTATTGTATTTACTCATACTGAGGTAAATAGATCATACAAAGTCTCCTCACAGAATAATTTTGTTTATTCACTACACGTTTCAAACACTTCATGTTCATTGTCAGCTCCCATTGGATATGCCATTCATTTTATTTCATATAATTCTGGTTTATTTTTGTAACTTTTAATTTGTATTTTGTATTGTAGAATTTTTCCTGACGGTGAAGACGAAGTGTTTGAAATGCGTAGTTAGAATAAAACTTCTTTTGTTTGGAGACTTTGTATTATCCATTTTCTTCAGTATTTTGTATATTTTTTTCATATATATTTCATATGTATATTTAAGAAATAAACATATATTTTTCTATATAGTTTTCTTTTATTAAAAGATACTAACAAGTTAATAGTTGAACATAATATTATTATTGTTAGTAGCAGAGAGTTCATTATCATGAATAAATAAGCATACAAGTTTATCTCGTAAATCTCATGTCTATTCTACCGGTGTTGAAGATCTTCCACCTTCACGGAGTGCTTTTGAACAAACTTAGTATTTTAGTCGAGTGATCTCATTTCTATATCTTCCTATCAATTTTTATTTGGTTGATTAAAAAGGAGTGCAATTAAATCAGAAATAATCTTTCAAGAGAATTTCGTTTTCGTAGCATTGCTTCATTTAAAAAATTCGCTATTATAAGGATTAAAGTTTGTCGAGAAACAAAAGTTAATTTGCTATTTCTTTTTAAAGAATAATTTTCTTATGTTTATTATTTAATGCTTATAAAATTAAAAGATGTTAAAAGGTTAAGAGTAGATTTAGTGTTAGAAACCATTTTACACCAAGTTATAAACAAATATAGTGTGTGGAAAGCAAAATCAAAGTGAAATGACAAATTGAAGATAGTTGTGTTAATTGAAGCAGGTTATAGTTGTTGAATGAGGCTTTTTTTGATTTATTAGTTGATACCTTTCAGTTATAAATCACTCACGCCACACGTTGAATGATGGGTGATAATTAAAGTGTTGGGTGCTTCAGTTTTCTACGAGTAATTGCAGTCAGATAGTTATTTCCCATAATTCATATTCTCTAGGTGGACAGCTCTATAATGAAAATATTCTATAGCTTTTATCATTTATATCCTTTTTAATTAATTATAATAAATCCTGATATAATTTTTCTGTCTTCAGCGTTTAATTTAATACATATATGTAGAAGAATCACAATAAACACGTGATGTAATCAATGAAGTTTAAAGGAAAAAGGAAAATTATAGAACAACCTCTCTGTGGTCTTTCATTTTATGTCATCAGAGAGCAAACAAAGTAAGAACTAATTCATATATATATGTATATATATAAATTCAATAATATATCAACCGTTTGATAGAATTGCTGAATTATGAAATCTGAATTCAGTCAATTTTCATTGTTCTAGAAAACACTGTTTAACAAAGTTCCTTTTATTTTTCTTTCTTTTCTTGAAGGGAAAGCATCGTTTTAACTTCGTAACATTAACTTTTTAAGATTTAGAAGATAAATAAAGCCATTCATAATAGTTTTTGTCAAAAAGCTTCCATTGACTGTCACATTAGTGCAATAAAGTCAACAATTAGCAATTAAAGGTAAAAATGTATAATACCTTTACTGTGCCATTATTCCATTAATTTTTAACACTATATATATATATATATTGGTATATATTGGCAGCAGATATTCTCTCAAGCATATGAATGCTGAAAGACATATGGATGTTGAAAGCTCGTTTATTAGTGAAAGGTGAATATACATTTATATCATGTTATTAAATTTCTTTCGTTCATTGGACCTATTTACTTGGAAATGTCATTGGCGAACCTGATTAATAGTTTACCTACTACAATAAGGAAAATATCCAGAAGGTTAGAATCTGTTAACAAAAAGGTCGTGAATGCAGAAACTGTGATCATTTTCAATAATATATATATATAATTAAAAAAATAAAAAAACAGTTTTTTAGGACAACTTATAAAATGACTATGAGAAAAAACCACGGATAAAGGTAATATAAAAACTTAATGTAATATAACGGTTTCGAAATGTAAATTTAGAGAAATGTTAAGAAAATTAGAATAAGATAAGCCTTATATAGATAATTAAATGCCTACATTTTAAATACTTCAACCGTCTAATATGCTGTTTAGAGTGCGGTCATTGTTTATCAATGGCCGATTATTGTAAAAACTGCCGATAGTACGGGTTATCTCGTATCGAACTGGATTGTTTTTGCCTTTTCTTGTTCACCTGCCTTAATCACTTGGACAGGGATGTCCATATGTGAGTATATGTCCATTCTGTCGTCGTCATTCCGTCATATAACACCATTTCAAATGCTGTTATACCAAAATATTTTTGGTATAAGTCTTTCAGTGTGTTTTCTGTATCGTCAGCATAGAAAGCAATAAATAGTTGATATCTACATAGGTTGAAAGACGGTAGTAATATCCCAAAGTATGCAAGTTTTGAATGAATATGTATTCTATATTCATTCTACGTCAAAAATTTCAGTTATTTAAAAAATGATATTCCTCTGAAAAAATATTACAATGGAATATTCTTATTCACAGCATTCCTAAAATGGTAGATGATTACTGCAATGGAATAATGACAAAAAGACTTTAGGCATTGATATTTTGCAATAGCATATGAATCATTGTTCGATAACAAGGAATAAATCAAACTAGAAACTTAAGATTAATGTTTGAACTTATAAGATGGCAATTCGGGCAAAGTTGTATACACACTGATAGATTTCACAATATTTAGACAGTAAAAATAAGAATACACCAAGTATTACATTTTATAGAACCTGTCAGAATATTTCGCAAGTGTTTTCACTTACTTTTAAATCGTCTGATTCCTGTCAGTTGATCAGTTTTTTGTCATGGTAACTATGCAGTATAAGGCAAAAGGAAAGTATAATTTTTGCAGAAGAGAATAACTAAGCAAATTTTAACGACTAACATCAAATAAAATTATATTTTATGCATTTCTATTGTTCATGTATATTAATTAAGTTTAGACAATAATGTCGGTCAAGAAACGTTTTCAATCATGGACACGATTTGGAGTCATTCAAGAATGTTTTACATTTCCAGTATTACTCTTGGTGAGCCTTTTTTTTTTCACAAAACAATAACACTTCATTTTTCCTTACCGGACCTAATGTTTCTGAAAGGAATGCAGAACATTTAGTTTTACGACGACTAATTTATTAAGCACATATATATTACATATATTCGTTGACTGTAGCTATTTTTCAAATATATGAAATTTTATTTTGGAATTCCGGTAAATGGTCCACTTTCCAGAAGAAATTTCTTAGAAAACTGTTTTCTGAGCCTATTAAGGAAAATATATTTTGAATGATTCAATGAGAGTAAAAGTTTTGATAAATATAAGTGAAACAGCTTGACAAAGTCTACAAGTTTAAGTTGTCAGCTAGAAGAAACTGTAAAGCAATAATTAACAGACTTTAATTACACATCAACAACTTAAATACCCATTCACTCATTGTAATTATAATTTGTCGGCAGTATGATATAAGTGTGTCCCGAGTTCATGCTTCTTTGGCAATGTGGCTAGTCCATAAATTGATGCCGCCAAATGACAAATAAGCCACCCTTTGTTACCCTAGAACAGTAATGCGCTTGGAATACACGAGCGTGGGCGTTGGAAACAAATAAACATTTGGACTATTTGTAAAATTGTTTTGTTGGTTGCTGTTATGTAGCCTACTGTTTTTGTATTTGTTTTATAACGTTGCTTTGAAGGCATGTGATAAGTATTGTGCATTTATGAAGCATAATGCTTTATACGCATTTCTTAAATCAGAAGTCGGAGACCTTGACGAGTGGGGGCCAAATATGTAAACTCATGGAGAAGATCCATGTTATTGAATATGTAAACAAATATTATTGACCTTCAAAGAAAGAAAGCATTCACTATAATATAATTGTACCGCTTATTGTACTGTAGAAATAACAAAGCAATAAAATACAAACATTTTAGCAAAAAAAAAATGTTATTTTTCTGCAAGAATCAAAAAAATGAGTAGAACATTCGAAAAAAAATTAAATCGTTTGTTGAATGGCTTCTATTTGTTGCAAAAAATCTGGCGTAGAGAAGGCCAGAACCAGTTGTCTCCAATGACCTCCTGAAGAAGACATCCAAAATGGGATATATTTCAGGGGAAATGTCCAATGGACTCCGTCTTAACCAATCTTTGAGTTCTGTAATCCACTCTTTCCAGGTAAAAAGAAAGAAAATTTTTAATTTAGACGCGATATTTTAGGCTCTCAATGTCACTTTGGCTTGGTTTGCCTGTGTTTAGAATTTAGATA
The DNA here is from genome assembly GCA_026182355.1 of Hermatobates lingyangjiaoensis. Taxonomy (NCBI): domain Eukaryota; kingdom Metazoa; phylum Arthropoda; class Insecta; order Hemiptera; family Hermatobatidae; genus Hermatobates; species Hermatobates lingyangjiaoensis. Next base: position 2,731,935 of record JAPFBL010000018.1, on the reverse strand, counting down.
TGTCCAGTGTAAGATGATGGGCCTGACAAAATTCGTGGACCGAGGTGTTGTCAACCTCTGTCTTAAAGCATGCATCAGGTATCGAAACACACACACACACACACACACACACACACACACACACAAACAAACTCTTTGATCTTCTTTACTCTGGAATGAAATCACTGAGAACTCCTCGCACTTATGCAAAAACATCCTTCCTTCTTCTAATTGACCGCGTTTCGAACACTTAGTGCTCTTCTTTAGGCTTACATCTAAAAAAAACATACATATCTATGTAATTCCTCATCATCAGTAAATACCACAATATAACAGACTGAACAAGTAATGAAAGGCATAATACTTCATAGGCATTTCATAAAGCATGCATAAGGTAAACACACACACACATACATACACACACACACACACACACACACACACACACACACACACACACACACACAGACACACACACACACACACAACACACACACACACACACACACACACACACACATTACAATAAACTGCATTAACAATTGATAGAGGACATGCAAGTATGAGAACTTGCGAAAACGCAACAATAAAGTGCGATTCTGTGTTTTAGTTCAGTTATTGGGTACATGTTTGGATTATTCAATGCTGTACAAGTACAGTGAACTGTAGAATTCATTCCACAAATGAACCGGTTTTGTGATGTACTGATTTAGTAAGCAGGATACTGTAAAGATATCTGAATTTCTCTTGTGTCGATCAATCTTATCTTATTTTATCCTATATACACTTGAATATATATATCAAAGATATGGATATCGCAATCAGGTTTCTAATAAACAAAAAAAAAATTAAAAAAAATTATTTATTATAAAAGTTTTGATATACAAAAAAAAGGAAAATAATGAAGTGCGACAAGGTGTTGAGGTTTATCTGTAGAGAGGGGTTGCTTGGGAAGACCGCGTGCAGACCTCACCGACACACTGAAGGCCTTGGCGACACTGGCTGGTTAAGGGAGTGTCGACCTTGAGGAGTTCTAGCTGGGGGACACAGGGCTCGCCTTCCTCTGAAACCATACATTTGAAATTGTCAAATGAGACTTTAACACCCCTCCCAAAGGAGGGTAGTGTATATACAAATGAATAACAGAAATCCTTGGAACAAATGGGAATATCAGTCTTTATGATAGACAAAAGAGAATTGAGAGAGTTACAGAAAAGAAGTGAGAAAAGGTACAGTGTAGTCAAAAAAATTAAGGAATTCCAATTTAGTTTCAATGAATAATTATAAATTAAATGACAAAAATACAATTACAGGCTTGTCAGAAGTTTTGACACTTCCTGAATCTATTATTGTTTCATTACAAGTAAACTTAAAAAAAATCAAATACAAAATTTTGATTTGAATTAGATAGATGCATTGATTTCTCTGAATCTATTTTATTTGAACTATGAGTAAAATGTAATTATGATTTTTTGACAGATGCCTTGGCATTACACGAGTCTATTTTTGCTTCAACATATGTAAAAATATCATCATAACAAAATTTAATTTTCAAGATTTTTAGAGATATAAATGTTTTAATGGTCTAAATGACTGTTTTTTAAATTTAAATATCTTTTAATATACAAAATATTTATAACCATGAAAAAAATCAATTTCGTGATTGATAGGTTTATTATAAACCTTCCAACTATCTATATTTCAGTTTGTTACTACTTAAATATGTAGTTCTAATTGAACATTATGAACGAAAGTTTATTGTGTAATCGAGTATACTTAGCAATGTGTAATGGGTAAATAGTGCTTACCTAAGTAGGGAAGACAAATATTGCAGCACTCGCAAACTGATCCCTTTGCGATGAACTGGCCGCCTTGGCACATCTCAGGTGTGATTGGCTTTTCACCACAGTCGACTGAGTCGCAGTAGTTAGGGGGGCAGACGATGGCCAGGGCCACTCCCACCATCGACAGCATCACCAGGGAGACAATGGGAGACATCCTGAACAGAGGCAGTTGTTAGTACTGTGCATACAGCTCTTAAGGGGTAAAGTAACAAAATCTGCCCATTAACTCTGATATAGCACACAAATATATTATATATTTACATGCATATTATTATTACCATTATTATTAGTATGATTTATATTATTAATACGGCAAACCGTCATACCTCGTACGATGATCTTGGAGTCGTTGGAGCGCTTTTGGACGTTATCCATCTTCGATCGCATCTTCGACTCCAAGATCATCATACAAGGTATGACGGTTGGCCATATTAATAATATATTATATAATTACTTCAGAATTTGTTTTGTGGTATTAATATTATTGCAGTGCAGTAATAACAAATAATACAAGACACACAAGAGAACATACATAACGTAGTTGATATTTTGGGCTGGAGTATATTTAATTTACTTTTTGTTTACTTGACAATATATATAATAATTATCACGATTAATTCTATCATTATATATATTATATATATAAATAAGAAAAGAAAACTGTCTTGAGAATTCAAATTACACAGAAAGAACACGAACTAGTTCTTTAGCTGATGTCCGGGTGGTTCGCTTTACTTCAGATGATGAACTGACACAATACTGAATTGAATAGTGTCACTTCATTTTATGTTTTATTTCTGTGCAATTTAGCTATAATATGAAATATTTAAAATAATATGAAACAGTGAAAAATGGTATAGTAATTAATCAGGTGTTAGAAAAACACTGAAAAATATGACTTCAATATTCCAACACCCGCCGTCTCAGAAGGAGATGTTGAGAGGTTGTAAGACAAACCCAGACAAATGAGTTTATTATTGATGACGGCTGATATGGAAATACAGTGTTGTAAGTTTTTGTTGGTGTTTTCTCATAGATGATTATATTAAATTTCAATTAGGGAAGAGAAAAGAAATTATAGACAGGTTCTGTGTTATTTTACCATCCTCTGGAAAATAATAGAAAGATCAGAGAAGCCGATGATCTATGGATCATACATGTATTTTTGTATTGTATGCACAGTACATATGTATACACAGTGCACATTTGTACATGTGTGCGTGTATTGTACAAAAGGATGGTTACTAAAAACTACAGGAGAAATAATATAAAAACAAAGAGAAATTAGGTGATATAAACTTTTTAAATTATGTTGTTGTGATGATTCAAACAACTTCTAAATTCTTGATATTTTTCGTGATAACTTTACAGATTAGTTTTACTTTACTATAAGTAAAGTATAGTGATCGTGAAAAAATTCGATCTCGAGATTTTGACGGAATTACATGTTTTGAGGTCCCAGAAGTCGTTTTATGAAGTTTTTACGATGATGTCTGTGTGTGTGTGGGTGGGTGGGTGGGTGGGTGGGTGGGTGGGGTGCGTGGGTGGGTGCGTGTGTTAGCATTGCTTGTTACCACGCTACGGTCCAGAATCTTTGATGGATCAAGTTGATATTTTACACAAAAATGGGCCCCATTTAGACGAAGATCCCTATTGTTTGGGAAGAATTATGCATGATGGGAAAGTCACTTTTTGCCAAAAACCGTTTTTTTTAAAACATTTATTTCTCCTAAACTACTAACCCTAGAGTTTTGAGATTTTGACATTATCTTTGAGGTTACAAATGGAACAAACGAAAAATATATTCAAAATTTTATATCAACAGGAAATATTTTTTTTTCAATAAAATGTACCAATTTTGACTTATAAATCAATCTCAAACCTTGTGAGAGTGATACAAGCCATACTGTTTGACGGACAAGAATGAAACTATGCCTATAAATAGAACATAATATGGACAATGAGTTGAGATATTTTTTTCTAAAATTACATTCACTAAAGGGGCGTTAGAGTACGATTTGTGTTTTCAGAAAATGTTTTTTTGACGCTAAACGGCTTGTTAAAAAATTATGAAAATTTGACCAAAAATGGAACAAAAAATTAGCAATTCATAAAAAAAAAATCATGAAGTTTCAATTACGGGAAAGGGCAATAACGATATAAAAACTCTTTGTTTATCCTAGACTAAGAGATCACCTGCTATACTTGTCGAATTTTTTGTATTTTTTACTTTACTATAAGTAAAGTATAGTGATCGTGAAAAAATTCGATCTCGAGATTTTGACGGAATTACATGTTTTGAGGTCCCAGAAGTCGTTTTATGAAGTTTTTACGATGATGTCTGTGTGTGTGTGGGTGGGTGGGTGGGTTGGTGGGTGGGTGGGTGGGTGCGTGGGTGCGTGGGTGGGTGCGTGTGTTAGCATTGCTTGTTACCACGCTACGGTCCAGAATCTTTGATGGATCAAGTTGATATTTTACACAAAAATGGGCCCCATTTAGACGAAGATCCCTATTGTTTGGGAAGAATTATGCATGATGGGAAAGTCACTTTTTTTGCCAAAAACCGTTTTTTTTAAAACATTTATTTCTCCTAAACTACTAACCCTAGAGTTTTGAGATTTTGACATTATCTTTGAGGTTACAAATGGAACAAACGAAAAATATATTCAAAATTTTATATCAACAGGAAATATTTTTTTTTCAATAAAATGTACAAATTTTGACTTTTAAATCAATCTCAAACCTTGTGAGAGCGATACAAGCCATACTGTTTGACGGACAAAAATGAAACTATGCCTATAAATAGAACATTATATGGACAATGAGTTGAGATATTTTTTTCTAAAATTACATTCGCTAAAGGGGCGTTAGAGTACGATTTGTGTTTTCAGAAAATGTTTTTTTGACGCTAAACGGCTGATTAAAAAATTATGAAAATTTGACCAAAAATGGAACAAAAAATTAGCAATTCATAAAAAAAAAATCATGAAGTTTCAATTACGGAAAAGAGGAATAACGATATAAAAACTCTTTGTTTATCCTAGACTAAGAGATCACCTGCTATACTTGTCGAATTTTTTGTATTTTTTTACATTGTTTACATTGACTTAGAAATTTTTTGAGCGAATCCACTGAGATAAAATTGATGTTTCTAATGGAAAAATGAAAATATATTATTGACTTATAAGAGATGTAAGAGGAATAATATTGTGCAGGAAAATGATAACACTCATTAAAAAAAAATTCGTATATATGTTATTTGACAAAGGGGAAGGAAAATGATCTTATTAAATACTAAGAAGCCATAAAATTCCCAGTATAATAATTCTGTTAAAAACCAAAAATGTAAAAGATAATTCAAAATATAAATCTTTCGTTTAGAGATTAATAACTGTAATTATCGTACATCTTTAATTAACAAATCACCTTAAATCAACATTTTCTTCGCTGTTTAAGATGTTTTTCAGAGAAAAAAAGGGTATTTTACTGTTTCAAATTTGAAAATTTTACATTAATATTCAATGTAGAAGGATGTCAAGTAAACGATGTAAGAAATCTACTGGCTATTTGAACAATAGCCATGTTCTCTTGAAGGATAATATTTCGTTTCAAGAAATGTTCACATTGGTTGTTCAAAAATGTTATTACAGCTGTAGTTATACTAATGAAATTATTTGCAAATAATAAATTATTTGTGATGTACAAAAATAAGCTTATAAATTGAAATGTCCTTCAATCACTATCTGTACTACCTCACAAATGCAATGCTAATAATTATATCCCATTTAGATATTTATGTTATGCTTAAATGATACGTTATGTTTTATATACTCAAGAAATTTGACATTGAGTTACTTATAGTAAAGTAGAGTGTAGGCCACTCCAGATTTTTTACATTGCTTACATTGACTTAGAAATTTTTTGAGCGATTCCACTGAGATAAAATTGATGTTTCTAATGGAAAAATGAAAATATATTATTGACTTATAAGAGATGTAAGAGGAATAATATTGTGCAGGTAAATGATAACACTCATTAAAAAAAAATGGTATATATGTTATTTGACAAAGGGGAAGGAAAATGATCTTATTAAATACTAAGAAGCCATAAAATTCCCAGTATAATAATTCTGTTAAAAACCAAAAATGTAAAAGATAATTCAAAATATAAATCTTTCGTTTAGAGATTAATAACTGTAATTATCGTACATCTTTAATTAACAAATCACCTTAAAACAACATTTTCTTCGCTGTTTAAGATGTTTTTCAGAGAAAAAAAGGTATTTTACTGTTTTAAATTTGAAAATTTTACATTAATATTCAATGTAGAAGGATGTTAAGTAAACGATGTAAGAAATCTACTGGCTATTTGAACAATAGCCATGTTCTCTTGTAGGATAATATTTCGTTTCAAGAAATGTTCACATTCGTTTTTCAAAAATGATATTACTGCTGTAGTTATACTAATGAAATTATTTGCAAATAATAAATTATTTGTGATGTACAAAAATAAGCTTATAAATTGATATGTCCTTCAATCACTATCTGTACTACCTCACGAATGCAATGCTAATAATTATATCCCATTTAGATATTTATGTTATGCTTAAATGATACGTTATGTTTTATATACTCAAGAAATTTGACATTGAGTTACTTATAGTAAAGTAGAGTGTAGGCCACTCCAGATTTTTACTTTACTATAAGTAAAGTATAGTGATCGTGAAAAAATTCGATCTCGAGATTTTGACGGAATTACATGTTTTGAGGTACCAGAAGTCGTTTTATGACGTTTTTACGATGATGTCTGTGTGTGTGTGGTGGGTGGGTGGGTGGGGTGGGTGGGTGCGTGTGTTAGCATTGCTTGTTACCACGCTACGGTCCAGAATCTTTGATGGATCAAGTTGATATTTTACACAAAAATGGGCCCCATTTAGACGAAGATCCCTATTGTTTGGGATGAATTATGCATGATGGGAAAGTCACTTTTTTTGCCAAAAACCGTTTTTCTTAAAACATTTATTTCTCCTAAACTGATAACCCTAGAGTTTTGAAATTTTGATATTATCTTTGAAGTTACAAATGCAACAAACGAAAAATATATTCAGTATTTTAAGACAACAGGAAATATTTTTTTTTCAATAAAATGTAAAAATTTTGACTTATAATTCAATCTCAAACCTTGTGAGAGCGATACAAGCCATACTGTTTGAAGGACAGAAATGAAACTATGCCTACAAATAGAACATTATATGGCAAATGATTTGAGATATTTTTTTTTGAAATTACTTTCGCTATAGGGGCGTTACAGTACGATTTGTGTTTTCAGAAAATGATTTTTTGACGCTAAACGGCTCGTTAAAAAAAAATGAAAATTTGACCAAAAATGGAACAAAACATTAGCAATTCACAAAAAAAAATTCATGAAGTTTCAATTACGGGAAAGAGCAATAACGATATAAAAACTGTTTGTTTATTCTAGACTAAGAGATCACCTGCTATACTTGTCGAATTTTTTGTATTTTTTTACATTGTTTACATTGACTTAGAAATTTTTTGAGCGAATCCACTGAGATAAAATTGATGTTTCTAATGGAAAAATGAAAATATATTATTGACTTATAAGAGATGTAAGAAGAATAATATTGTGGAGGTAAATGATAACACTCATTAAAAAAAAATTCGTATATATGTTATTTGACAAAGGGGAAGGAAAATGATCTTATTAAATACTAAGAAGCCATAAAATTCCCAGTATAATAATTCTGTTAAAAACCAAAAATGTAAAAGATAATTCAAAATATAAATCTTTCGTTTAGAGATTAATAACTGTAATTATCGTACAACTTTAATTAACAAATCACCTTAAAACAACATTTTCTTCGCTGTTTAAGAAGTTTTTCAGAGAAAAAAAGAGTATTTTACTGTTTCAAATTTGAAAATTTTACATTAATATTCAATGTAGAAGGATGTCAAGTAAACGATGTAAGAAATCTACTGGCCATTTGAACAACAGCCATGTTCTCTTGTAGGATACTATTTCGTTTCAAGAAATGTTCACTTTGGTTTTTCAAAAATGTTATTACTGCTGTAGTTATACTAATGAAATTATTTGTAAATAATAAATTATTTGTGATGTACAAAAATAAGCTTATAAATTTATATGTCCTTCAATCACTATCTGTACTACCTCAGGAATGACAGGCTAATAATTATATCCCATTTAGATGTTTACGTTATGCTTAAATGAGACGTTATGTTTTATATACTAAAGAAATTTGACATTAAGTTACTTATAGTAAAGTAGAGTGTAGGCCACTCCAGATTTTTTTTATGAATTTCTTTTACTGTTATACTTATTTAGTTAAGTAATATATTATATTAATAAAAGTTTTCATTTGAAATATATGTCTATGAGTATTTAAATTATAAACCTGTAAAACATGATGTTTTTCATCTTTAAAATGCAATTTTTTTACTATATCTTTAATACATTCCGCAATATTAACATGTATGATTAAATTGTGAAAGTTGATTGATTATCATTTAATAATGTAGTTTTTACGTTAGCATTTGCAATAAGAATAACTGTTAGTAGAGTTGATAGCATTAGAATATTATATATTATATATATTATATATTATATTATTATATTATATTGGTATCATAATACTCGTAGTTTTGAAGTAAAGGCATTTTCAGTCCTTGAATCAGTGAAAACTGAATCATAGATACTTGTTCAACGTGTGTTTTACACAACATTTTAAAAAGAGGCACCAGAAAGTAATGCCATATTGAAGAAACAGAATAATAAACGATTTTTTCTTCTGAACTATAACTCTTTGAATTGAAATTGATCTTTAACAACAAAAGATCTATTGAAAATAAACAAAGTATTAAAAGTGAGTACAACTTACTTTTGTTGGTTTGTTGTGTTAGTGAACTGTGGTCAACAGGTACTGACTGGCAAGGGCTGAGGTGGTGATATTTAAACAGGTTTAACGCATGCGTACATGAGAACTCGAGTGTGGGGTTTTATCGTTTGCACTTGAGTTGAGGGTCATGAGACTCAAGTGTTGATCTTTGTCGATGGCTGAAGATCTTCAGACGTCTGCGACGAGCCCTTGACAAAACAATACAAGTCCTTAATTAGTTTGAAACACTGCTTTTTCCTTAATAATTGTATTATCAATTTTCTTATTTACTTGTTATAACCCAAAGATTAATAATCCTAGTCGACAACAATAAATGAATTTCAAGTTTAAAGCCAGGACTTTGCATTTCTCATATTTATATCTCGTATTTTACTCTTATTGTCACTAAGTACGGACAACATATAACATAAATGCATATATTTTATTAGTTTATTGGATTCATATGCGATCTCTTAATAATAATTAAATTATAATAGGTATGTTATCAATGATAAAATTTATATAATTGTTGATGAATTTTCATGTTTACAAACATTATTGTTGATATTGTCATAGTTGTTTGTTTATAGTTTGGTGTATACGAGTATGGGTGATATAGGATAAGATTATGGGACATATGAGTCTATATGAATGAGGGAGAAAGAGAAAGAAGAGAGGAAGACAGATAAATAGACAGAG